>RJWH01002075.1:0-56588 GCA_004363575.1 Solenodon paradoxus | reverse complement strand
GAACTTCTCCCGGGTGTGCAGAATCCAATAAAGCCCTGGCTATTCGACTTTTTTGTCTAATTGACTTTTTCTCCTCACGGAGCCCAGAAAAACCTTACAACAAGGACAAACTGCTTTTAAATCAACTATTCGGAAATGAACAATCTCACTTTTACTGGTCACGTTTCACAGCATTTTTCCTAAAATTTGGCCACCAAGTGTTTGGTCACCACCCAGGAACAATCTGAAACAGGCCCCTTTACAAAGAGAGTTAACAAAGAATCAGGCCAACCGCTCCATATTCATAGGTGGCAGTTTTAATAACCAAGGGAAATTACATGGCTTTGTCTTGGTTGGCTGCAAGACATCGGTTTTCCTAATCTGTTTCCCAAATGTTAAATGTGCATGTAAAAATCTGAACCAGATTACTCAAGCGCAGCATCCAGATGGTTTTGGCAACACATTTCATCTAAAGGTTTATCCAAGTGCAGAAATCCACTGAAACACACAAGGGTGGGTGACCAGCCTCTAATTTCCTGGGCCCCGCTCCTAAGTCAAAAGGCAGTAATGTTTTTCAAGTTGCTTTTCCCCAACTACCAGCTACTACCAGGAGTTGGGATGAAAATACGTGGTGTCACAACTCTGCACCATTCATGGAAGAGTCACTGATTTTTATGAGCACTTTTCATTTATTCCTTCATTCACCTCACTGTCAGATGTGGAAATGCCTGCACATTCCCCACAAGGATAAAGGAAACGGGACATTCCTGGGACACTTTCCCAGGCAGCTTTCCCTAAGTCCACAAAAACATGAGTCAAAACAAGACATGGCACTAGGAGCAAGCTTAAAAGACTCAAGAACTTTCTGTATTTGCTAAGTAGAAGAAAAAGGGAAAATGGTTTATTATTTTACATTTACTGAACCCTGAATCCCCAGTGAGGACAGCCCTGTGGCACGAAGACAAGACAATGAGAGCCAGCAGGAGGGGAGCCTTCTCCCTCTCTCTGTCCTCTACTTTAACCTTAACTAGAATCTCTTCTGCTAAACCACTGAATTTACAAAACATCAACTTCTCCATTGTATCGATTATTAGTACTTCTAATCATCTTTCTTCCTGTCTCCCCTAGAATTGTGTATCCACCAGTTCCTGTTCCCTGATTTTGGTAAGAATATAAAGTTAAGTTCCCAAAAGGAAAAGAAAATGGATTAAGAGTGCCTCTGCAGGGAACACACACCTAGAAACAAGACTCCATCTAATTAAAAGCTGCCTCGGCTAGCCCTCCCCAGCCACATAAGTACCATTAAAGGAACTCTGAAACCCAACTCTGAGAAATCTGCAGATGCCTGACAAGTTTAAACTCAGACCAGGAATCACATCTATCACAAAGCTTAACTCAGAGCACCTCCCTCTTAGAGCCCCTTTGTCATTTCAAGCCCCTAATCTGTTCGCTGCCGACCTGGTCCAAGTGGAGAAGGGGGAATACTGAGTAACCTGTATCTTCAGCATTTTTTCAGGCTTTCTTGGAACAAAGAACTAAGTCTCACATAATAATGGCAGCCCCTGATGTTCCAGTTAACTGTCACCATCAATTGCTGATATGACCGCAACAGAAATTCACCCCACTGTCAAACTGAGGCCGTTCAGATGAGCAGCCTATGCAGGAAGCCCTTCTGCTGTCTCCGCACAAGGACTCTAATAAAGGTCTTAATCTAAGACCGTCTTTGACTTCTGGCTAATTTCTGTTACCTGAATGTCAAAGAAGCCTTGGGACCCTTAACCGGCGGTGTTCAGGTCCCGCCCCTCACGCTGGTATCTGAAGCGGAGGTCATTTAATCTTTGCCCATTTCTTCATAAACCATCACTGAAGTTTGGACCCGGACCCCATTCTGGGTCCTATGGCAGACATTTAGAAAGTTGAATTTAGAAGAAACCCGAGTCCATGCTGGTACCGCTTGGGACCCGTCCCTCCTCGTCTCTGGACCATTCAGCATGCTCACCATCTGTGACCCAGCTCCCTGCAATCATCCCTTCAGTCTTGAAGGTCCAGCAGCGGAGGGAGACCGGTAAGAGGCACGCACAACTGCAAATGTGCAGGAGCGCAATAGTGCGGGAACACCTCACCGTCACCTCCTGGCCGGCTCTGCCCTTAGCCCGCCCCCTGGTTTTGATTGGACAGCGCTCCAGACACTCCTCCCACACGTCTGGAACTGTGCTTCTGTCTTCTGATTGGATAGTGCTTCTTGGCGAGCACCAGGGATCAGACCTTTTGGACCTGAACAATTACCACCCCCCAGGCTGAATGACAGTCGGGCTGGAGGTGAACTGTATGCAAATAAGGGTTCTGGTGTCTGTCCTTTCTTACCTGGCAACCTGTTGGAATTATACTGCCCACTAGTGACACTGATTTCCAGTAGAAACTGTTACTAGCCAGGGGGACCCAGCGTCGGTCCAACGCTCAATAGTTCCTCCAGTGGTCCTGGAGCAGGACCAGGAGATCCAGACTCACTTTCCCTATAAAGCACTCCCTGTCAGGAGCCAAGAAAAAACAGGAAAGCATAGTGACAGTTGGAGTTAGGCCACCCTGAATCTGTTCCCATTTTTTAAGAACAAATACATTCAACACTTAACATCACCCCAATGAAGGCAGGGTCCCCTGGGTTTAGGCTTGTGACATTTGATACTTGGAGGCCCCACCAGCAAACCCCACTTTCATTGCTTTGCTTCCATTTGGTAACCTGAGCCAGGGTCTTTGGCCTCCTTGTGGACTGGCAGGAGTTCTCTCAGCACAGACACAAGTTGAGATGTTAAAATTCGCAGGTGTATATTTTAAACTGCAAGGAGGGTTAGGTCAGATCAAACTTTTTATTTATTATGGATTTTTATTTCTAAATCAAGTCTGAAATTTAAGGGGTCGTCGCTAAGTCCCTCAGAAGGATTTAACACCACACCATCACATATTAACATTTTAAATCAAATGCCTTTTTTTAGAAATTGGAATTGTTATTAGAAATCAGAAATAGTCCAGATTACAAATACTTTAGAACTTATAGATTTGCCAACATAAGAAAAAAATCTATTTTTGTTACATCTTTTACCATTGTTTATAATATCAATATGTCATGGGATATTAATTTTTACTCTAAAGGGGAACAAAATCTGTCACTCTAACAAAATCTTTTTATCCCTAGAATTATTTCATACAAAGCACACGGAAAGATGGATGGGGGTTGTTCTTTTGTAAGAGACAATCAAATGAATCAAGGAAAATCTCCCTTTGTAAAATCTCCCCTTTCGGTGATGAGAGGACAAAATTATATTTAAATCTTACCTGAAAGAATACATCTCTTTAAGACTCATCAGTGGAGAGGTCAGCAAGTTAAATCTGCGTTATTTTTATGTTCTTGCTTGTGATACCTGTCTGGTGACCGCCTATCACCGACTTTTAACTTCTCATCCCTGTTATTATCTGGCATTAACTGAAATTATTTTAGGCGAAGACAAGCAATTTTGTTAAATTATTCCATATTACAATTTGCTTCATGTATATAGGAGATATACTTATTATAATAAGATTTCATTTGGGGAATACTTTTTCTCTTCTCACTCTGTCTGGGTGTTAGTGATTCGTCAGTCTAGAAGAACCTAGAGATAAAGGAGGCTTTGATCTTTCTTTCCCCAAATTCCAGTGTGCTGGTAAAATTAAATATAATACATCATCCATTAAGTGGGTGCTGTGCAGCCTTAAAACAGGATTAGAAATGTATTCTTGATAAAGAATAGCTTCCATGATATTTCAGATGAATAAAAGCAAGTTATGCCTAGTACATAACCACTTGTTTTAAAAAGGTATAATAAAGTAGAACTATGTACTCATATTGGTTTATACACATATAAAGTCACTGTAGAAGGATACCTAGGAATTTAACCCCATGCCTAAGTGTAGAGGAGTGGAAACATGGGCAAAGAGGAGCATTGATGGGAGGTGTCTCATCATATATCTTTTCAAACTTGAGGTTCTTGAAATATGTGCATGTGTTATAAATTCTTCAGAATTTTCAAGAAATTGAATTAATTTTTTTAACTTCCAAAGAGGAAATGCACAGAAGTATGTCTACCGAATGAATGAACTTGCTCATGGACATGCTTTTCTTGAATGTCAGAACTCTTCAGAATTGGTCTCCAGCTCTGAAAGCCGTTCCTGCTTCTCCATTTCTGTCCAATTATAACTTAAGTAGAAACTCACTTGCCTCTGCCCTTGTGACCCTGGAAATTTTCTATGTAAGAGAAAACCGTTACTATGAAGGATGCCTGTTTACTGGGTTAAACAAAATGCTTTAATCTGTGGTCTATACCCTATCATCTCAGAACTCACACATGAAAAGAGTCATTTTGAGTCTTTGAAAAGGGAAGAAGACCTTCACTCCAGAGTGTTGGAGACTTCATACACTCCAGAAGAAGCTAGTGGTTTCAGGTGAAGATATTCCTGGCAGAAATTAAATAAAATACTATTTTAGGGAGAGAATTTTAACTCCCAAATTTTCTTTAGCCTCTTAAAACTTATGTTTTGCTTTTCAATATGTATATTCTAAGATGCAGATTTTTTTCTTTTATATAACATGGGAGGGGGAGTACTGTTACAATGAGTAATTAATTCCCTTCACCATTTTTCTGTAGGAATTTGTTATTATTAAACTGGGTTTGATCACTACTTTCATCTTGACCCACCACTCCTCTCATGGAATTCAGATGATGTTAACAGTGGGAGAATTTCTCATTTGCTCCCTAATCATATAATGCAGATGCGATAACTCCAAATAAGGCAGCAATACTTTTGCATTTGTGTTAGCATCTGTTGAATATATTCAACAAACTATGCAGGTATTATCTTTAAAGTTCCACACAGAGACACAGATATGGTATCATATTCACACTGAATCCAAGTGAATTCCTTCTGAGACTCATGTGTATGTTTTCACATGCCACAGCCGATCTGATAATGGATATTTTCAATGCCAATTTCCTTGCTGACATTCTCAATGTCCTTTTTAATGAGGAAACATTGTTTTCCTAGTGTATGTGATTACAAGTACTGTCATTCACGTTTCTTCAAATGTTGCTACACATCACACCACCAAACTTCATTAACCTTCCTCCACTGTCCACTGAACCCCTACCCTCTGATCCCACTCTCCACCCTCTTTCCCTCTGTTGACGTAATTTCTATTGTCAGAATCCACAGACTTGAGTTTGCTTTGCTTTACCGGTTTATTTGCATTCATCTTCTAAATTCAACAGGAATGTGATTATCTAGGCTTTCTTGTTATGACTTATTTTGTGTAGCATAATGCCCTTGAATTTTATCCATGTTTTTAGAAATGACGGAATTTCTATTTTTTATTTCTAATTATTTTTCCACTTTGTATCTATTAAATCTTTAACCAATCATCTATTGATCGACACATTGCTTTCATTGGTAAGCATACCAATATATGTATCTTACTAATTAGTGTTTTCATATTCTTCAGATGGATACCTAGAAGTGGAAATGCTGGATCATAGGCATTTCTATTTTTAATTTTTTGAGGGAATTATACAATGCTCTTCAAAGTGGATGAATCAATTTACCTTACCACCAACAGTGTACAACTGTTCCCATTTCTCTATATCCTTGTCAACATTTATTGTTTCTAGTCTTAGTGACATAACCTATTCTCATGGGGGTAAAGCCAGATATCATATGGTGATGATTTCCATTTCTTTAATAATGGTGATACATGCTTTTTCTATTTGCCTTTGGCCATTTGTATATCTTATTTGGGAAAGTGTCTATTCAGTTCTTCTGGCCATTATTGAAGTGGAATTTTTGTTGTTGAATTCTGAGTTATTTATATATCTTGGATATTAAATACTCATCAAGATGTATCAGGTATAGTCACCTTCTCCCATCTAGTCAGATTTCTTTTTTTTTTTTTAATTGAGGAAGGAAAGGAGAAGAGGAAGAAGTATTTTTAAGCAAGGCAGAGGAGGATGAAGCACTTACTATTCTTTTTATTTTTGGTTGTTCTCTCTGGCTCAGGGTTACAAACTGGGTCCATGGCTTTTATGTGGTCCACATCCTGGCCACTGGCTTACCACCTGAGTCACCAGTTCACACAGATGTCTTTTAATATCGATTGGAGACTTTTTGGCTGTGCAGAATATTTTTTAGTTTAGCATAGTCCCAGTGGTTTATATTTGCTTTTGTTTTTGTTGATGTTGGAGTTTGGTCCCCAAAGACATCCCCAAAATGATGTTCTGGAGAGTATTACCTGTGGTTTTTTCTATGTATTTTTATGGTTTCAGTTCTGGCATCCAAGTTTTTATTTAATTTGAAAAATTTTTGTATATGGTGTTAGTGTTCAGTGTTTCCTATTTGTTCTTATCTAATGGTTATGCATGAACCATTCACAGACTGCTTAGGTGAGAAAGCATTAGCAACCTAGGATCAGTCACTGTTGTTGACAAAATAAAAATCACCATTTGGAGTTACGTTCAATTCATAAACATAAATTAGAAGAGCAGTCAGACTCTAAGCATTTACACTCAGGGAGGTAGTCTGCATGGAAGCACCTACCCTTCATTGTTTTGGTTTTAGTTTACACAGGCAGGTTGTATGTGGAAAGAAATACACGAATCACCCAGTATCAAAGAGAATACATCAAGGAATATGATTAATTTCTAACATCCTTGGTTATTGATAAGCAAGAGATGTTCACAGTCAGTTGTTATCCATGTGGAAAATGCAAAAGACCAAAGATACTATTTTTCCCACTACAGATGTCAGGGTCAAGCTGGCCAACCAGACTCTTTGGCTAGTAATTCACCTCATTTTCTGTCCTTTGTCAATTCATAGACATGACACGGGCTCCTTTAGGCATCCTTGCTGTATATTTTATGTACTTCAAGTCTCTGCAATATCTCAGACTACTGCAGCTGTTATTTTTAGTTTCTAAGTTCTCACTTTTGATTATGATTTTTAGTAGAAAATATCAAGAGGAAGATGAGCTCCTTGTAATGAGAATGTGTATTATCACTGGGTGCATTTAGTCCCCAATAGGTGGGACTAAATATGGAAAATACTAATTTAAGCATGTCAACATTGATAAACTTTGCTCATTAATGTGGTGTCTCTCATATAATATTATCTATAGTTTCTTATCATCTCATGTTTAATTGGTTGTAAGGACACATCTACTTTATGTGCAGTAACAGTGGTCTTTGACGAGCATCAGATGTTGTACTTCTTATCTACACTCCAAAACTTTGTGACTAGTATGATCTTTTGTGTGAATTTTGTTGTCCTATATTACTGTTTGACACCCAGACACACTGACACATCCGTGGTCACTGGAGACTCCGATGTGTCCAGTAAAACGCAGTAGAAGTAGATGGTTATGCAGCTTAAACTACAGTGAATTCAAACTGGTCACACAGCTAAAGCCAGGGAATAAAAGCATCAAAAGAAAACAAAAAGGTGTGATAAGTAGTGTGAATGATGGTCAATCAATTGTATTTAGAAGGAATATGAAGCTGTACTTGCAAACCATTCAGTCTAAATTGTTAATTTTTTTGAAGATGCAAGTTTAGCTTTCTATAAAAATCAAGGGAAACATGTTGAGATGGAAGTAGATGCTAAGCTGCTATTTTTTATATAGTCATTGTATTATTTTCCGTCCCCAGTAGTGGTTGCTACAATTCCTCACCAGTACTTGGTATTTGTGATTTTATTCTTCTATTTCAGCAACATTACAACATCTCCTCCTCTCATTTTAGCCATGTAATTATTCTAGTGCCCCTAATTTAATAATATGCTTCCTGAAGACACTCTGGGATAGTTTAGATGAAAAAGGAACCTCCACCCATTCACCCATTATCCTAGAGGAAGTGAAGTGCCAGCTGCTGGACCAGCACAGATACTGAGACCTGC
The DNA here is from genome assembly GCA_004363575.1 of Solenodon paradoxus. NCBI lineage: Eukaryota > Metazoa > Chordata > Mammalia > Eulipotyphla > Solenodontidae > Solenodon > Solenodon paradoxus. The sequence goes on along the minus strand of RJWH01002075.1, from coordinate 48,641 downwards.
TGGAGACTTTCTCCAGATCTTCACCCTCTTGCAACAACACAGCCAACACCCCATTATCCCCTTATTCCATAACCAGAGCCTCCTGCCCTAGTACTGGGTCACAAACCCAGGACCATGGAATGTATGTAGACTGTACCCAACCCCTACTCCACCAGGACATGTGCCTGTTCTCAATTTTTAGGGAGACAGAGGGGCCCTGACAACCAGCTCATCACTGTCCCCAGTCACTCAGGAGGTCCCAGCTGACTGAGAGGTCAATGTCGGTATTTCTGGTGGTCTGGTCCATTCCTGTGTCCCGACAGAGTGACCTACACACATTGATCCTTGTCACCATCTTCTTCAGATGCTGGAAGGAGGTGCTCGGGAGAGCAAGATCATGGTGCGAAGGGACAACTTTCTGGGCACTTGGCACTCCTTAGGATGGGAAAAGAATGAGCTCTGAGGAGACAGCTAGAGCCATGCTTTTTCTGTCTTCAGTCCCAATATGGACTTCTCCTGAAGCAGATAACACAGACGCTGGGGGATCTCAGTGAAGGCATACCTGATCTTCCAGGAGGGAAGATTTTTGTTCAGTCCATGAAAGGAATCAAGTAAGGAATTTTACACCACTAGGACATTAATATAAAAGTCAGCCAGTCCCTGTAGGAGGCTAGGGACTGTGTAGAGGCTCAGAACACAAACTTTAATCCTTCAAGTTGAAAGAGAAGAGGGAGAAAACAGGACCTCAGAGAGAACTTTATGGGTCTTCCAGAGCATTCTTTGGACACTAGATCTAGGGTTCCATGACCTTGACCCTATCTGAGGGCATGATACTGTGGTGCCCAGCTAGGATGACCCCATTTACCACACTGTTGAAGAGCATGATGGTGATGTAGACATGGGCACCAGATGCTCAATGCACATTTTGTTCTGGGACCAAACAAAACCCAGGCAGTGGGGCAACGCCTTCTTGAACAGCTCATGTGGATTAGTGTGTCACTCGAACTTACCATCCCCCAGATCTGCACCTACATTCCTTATTGGAAAACTCCTGGAAAATCCATTCAGAGTCATAATTTCTGTCAAAGCTAGAGCTCAGGAATCTCAGGATGTGGACTGAGGATGGAGAGAGCCCTGGAGTTTGTTCTCTATCCACCAAGTGTGCCCAACATTGGATGACATAGGATTCAATACTGGTAGAAGAGGGAGAATGGCATTTGCTTCGGGTCAGCTTCACATAGTCTAAGCACCAAAAGAGGCCTTAACTTGCCCATCCTGAGGGGCATCTTACATTCATTCTAAACACCCCTCAGTCCCAACACCCCATTCAGACACACATTTCACTAGGTCACTACAGAGGGGCTTTTTATTCTCATGTAATCAGGTACACATCAGGTGCCTAATAAGTGCTGAAGATATTTAGAAACCTGCACAGTTGTTTGATCCAAGAACATGGCAGCTCTTTAGTGAGCTCCCTCTCCCACCAAATAAGTCAGGCCCCACACAACTTACGACATGTTCTCCTTCATTTATCTGTAGAGACACTGCACCAGATCCTCTAAGAGTCCATTTCTACCACTCATATGTGGGCAGTGAAGACTCAGGGTCTAATAAAGTTGCTCACATCACATGGTTGAGTAAATCAAAAAGCTGTTGGGCTTCTGATCTCACCGAGGTAGACCCAGATGCTGGGCTTCTGATCTCACAGAGCTTTGGGCCAGCTGAGACAAAAGGAAGGCCTCCACACCCTGACCTGAGAAGCCAGTTGTTCATCACCTTCTTCAGAGTGGTTGGCTGCTCTGCCACCTGCAGGTGAGGGAACTTACTAGCTTAGGCTTCTCTCCTTTCAGAAGGTTCTTGATGGTCAGGCCTAGGGGCAGGTAAGCTGTGAGATGGAGTTGACTGTTGATATTGGTGCAGCTGGAATAGAATTGGCAATGGAGCTGATGGGCCAGCTGGCTCCACCTCAGGAGATGGCACTGTGTTTAGCCGATGTTGGTTCTGGAGGGGTTGATGGAAGTGACAATGACTCCAGCTTAGTGACTCTAGTTAGAAAACTAAAGCTGGAGTTTCCTTTCACCTCAGATTTGTCCCCTGGCTTTAGAACCGATTGAAGCTAGTTCTATAGAATGATAAAGAGAAAAGTTCACTCACATAACTGACTCTCCATGTGAATTTCCAAAACAGCGAAGCCCTTACTGCCTTAATTAGAGTCCATGACCCCATTCCAACTAAATTTCCCTGACATCAGTCTGCTCACTTCCTAGATCTGTCTTAATGGACAATAGAGTGTCCTGCAGGATTTAGAAGCCTCCATGTATGAGTCAGGCAACCTAATTGCTTATATATAAAATTAATGTTGAAACAGTACCAAGTACCAAGGCTTGTAAAATTCTGCAAGTACTAATCCAGCCAGTCAACCAACCCAGGAGAGAGAACATTAATATGGAGCAACTCAGATGCCTGATCTTTCCACACTGTGCTCCTTCATGCAGTTATGTGAACCCCTGGACTTGCCCTTCATTACCTAGGAAAAAACCCTCACACGACCCCCAGCCTTTGCAATTCTCCAGAATGGCATACTTGGCCATCTATGAGGTCTAACACAGTATGAGTCTACTTTCCCATGAATACTCTTCTCTTGAAGGTTCTGAACAGAGCCCACCACAGCCCTCCATATACCTGGGATCAGGACTGAGGATAGAGGCAGATTAATGAGTGGGTTTCTCCCAAACCTCCTTTTTCTGACCTGAGGAGATGAGTGATCTGGTGCATCTCCCATCTAGAGATATCAAGTAGTTAACCTATCCTTTATCTTCTCAACAATCGCCTGGGTGGAGCTCTGCAAAGACAGTGCCCGCCAGCTGGGACAAGAGGAATCAGGGACCTCACTAGACACTAGACATGGCCACAGGGTGAAAGCCCAGTACAATTCTGCTTCTCAGATCAGTCACAGTGGAGTATCTGCAGAGAACTTTTGCCAAGGAGGACTAGAGATACTACCTCAAGGTTCAGAATAAGTTTGTAGGTAGAGAAAATTGATCCCCAGCATTCACCTCATTCTGTAAGGCATAACCTGAGGTTGGACATGACATACTTGCCAGACTCCAAATCCTAACAACCTGCCAATGAAAGGCTAGTTCCTCCTCTTGCACACGTGTGCATGCACACGCATGTGCACGCACACCCACACACTTTGTGGCACTTTCAGGTTGAAAAACAGTTGTGGCCCGGGCTTTACTGACCTGCCTTGAACTGCCTCAGTTAAGGTGCCTACTCTCTAATAGCCAATGGTTTTAGAGATAAACCAATTTAAATTAATTGTATTGAAGGAACACTGATATGTTTAAGGTGTGAATCATAGTAAATCCATCTTTATATAGTTAAGTCTAATCACCATTTCAGTTCTTCAATATGTAATTGATCCCATTTACCCATTTTCCTTGCTCATGCTCCCCTTCTATTCTTGAAATCACTGATTTGCTTTTATTGACTAACATCGTATTTTTGTTTGAGTTAGTTTATTTTTTACTTGTTTTTATTATATACCACCTATGAGTGATATCATGCCATGTCTATCTTTCCCTTTCTGGGTTATCTCACTTAACATAATTTTCTATAGACCTACTCATGTTGATTCAAATGAAAGGATTTCATCTGTCTGTCTGTCTATCTATCTATATGTCACATCTGCTTCACCCATTCATCTGATATTGGGCATTTAGATAGGTTCCAGTTCTTAGCTATTGTGAATAGGACTATAATAAACATGGCAGTGCATAAATCTCTGTGAAATAGTGTTTTGGTTTTTTTTTTGTAATTTCAGGTAAATACCCATAAGAGGGATCATGGGATCATATGGGATTTCCATACTCAGCTTTGTGGGGAATCTCCATACTGTTTTCCATTGGGGTTACACTCCCACCAATAGTGTAAAAGTGTTCCCTTTTTCCACATCCTCATCAATATTTGTTGTTTTCAGACTTTCAGGTAATAGACAATCTTTCAGGTATAAGGTGATATCGCATTGTTGTTTTGATTTGCATTTCCCTCATAACCAGCAGCGGGAACCTCTGCTCATTTGCCTGTTTGCCATCTCTATATATATCCTTTTCACAAAAAATGTCTCTCCAATTCCTCTTCATATTTTTTGATTGGATTACCCGCTTTTCTGTCACTGGGTTTTATGAGTGCTTAGTATATTTTGAATATAAGTTCTTGTTAGAAATATAGAACACAGGTATCTTCTCCCAGATGGTGCGTTCCCTTTTTTGTTTTGGTGATATTTTCTTTGACTATGAAAAAGTTTTTTAATTTGATGTAGTTCAAGTGTTTCTTTTTGTTTCCCTTGATGCTGGAGTTGAATCTCCAAAGACCTCTCAAAAGGCTGATGTCATAAATTTCTTTCCTATATTGTCTTCCAAGAATTTTATGGTTTCCAATCTTTTTGATGTCCAAGTCTCTAGTCCATTTTGAGTTAAATTTTGTGTGTTAGAACTTCATTCTTTTGCATGGTGGCTGCCCAATTTTCCCAACATTTATGGCAGAGGCATTCTTTTCTCCAATGTACGCTTTTGGCCCCATTGTTGTAGATAGACTATGTGTGTGAATCAGTTTCTAGTGATTCAGTTCTATTCAACTAATGTGTGCCTCTGACATTATTCCAGTACCATGACATTTTGATCACTATTGCTTTGTACTACAGCTTAATGTCTGGGGGTGCAATCCATCTGGATTTGTCCTCTTTTCTCAAAATTGCCTTGGCTATTCAGGGTCTTTTGTTGTTTCATATGAATTTAAATTTTTTTGTTCTATTTCCTTGAAATAATACTGTGATATTTAAATGGGGATTGCATTAAACTTTCATATTACTTTAGGTAAGATGACCATTTTAAGAATGTTAATTCTTCCCAACCATGAGCTGGGGATGCCTTTCCATCTCTTTGTGTCCTCCCCTATTTCTTTTAAGAAGGACATGTAGTTTTTATTGTACAGGTCTTTCACCTCCTTTGTTAAGTACATTCCAAGACATTTGATTCTTTTTTAGTTATATTTTAAATGGTGTGATTTTCTTAATTTAATTTTCTTCTAGCATGTTTTCATATCAACAATGAATTTTTGTACATTGACTTTGTAGCCTGCTTGTTTACTGTATTTATTGATTAGTTTTATTAGTTTTTGGAGCATTTTTAGGGATATATATATGTGTGTATATATATATATATACATATATATATATACACACACACAAACACATATTCTGAAATGACAGTTATTATGTCTTCCTTTCCATTTTTGATTCATTTTCTTTTTCTTGCTTAATTGTTTTGGCTAAGTCCTCTAGGATGATATTATATAGCAGTGATAGGAGTCAAAAGCTTTGCGCTGTTCCTGATCTTAGAGGAAATGCTTTCAGTGTTTTGTTATAGACTATGATATTGGCTGTGGGCTTATTGTATATGGCCTTTACTATGTTGAGGTGTCGACCTTCTATTCTCTTTTTAAGCAGGGTTTTCATCAAAATGGGTGTTGGATCTTGTCAAAAGCTTTCTCTACATCTATTGATATGATCATGTGGTTTTTCTCCATGCTCTTGATACTGTGTATTACATTAACAGAAGTACATATGTTGACCCACCCTTGCATTTCTGGGGTAAATCCAACTTGCATGGCAGATGATCCTTTTGATGCCATGTTGGATTCAGTTTGCTAATATTTTTTGAGAAATTTTACATCCATGTTCATTAGATATCTTGGTCTGTAATTTTATTTCTTGGTGATGCTCTGTCAACTTTTGGTGTCAGTGTGATGTTAGTCTCATAGAAAGTGTTGCCTATTCAATATTTTGGAAGAGTTTGAGAAGAAGAGGTATTAATTCTTCTCTGATTGATAAAACTCATTAAAAAACCATCTGGTCCTGGGTTTTTACCTTGCTTGTGACTGTTCTGTTCAGGTGTTCCGATTCTTCCATCTTCAGTCTTAGTAGACAGTATTTTTCTAAAAATCTGCCCATGTCCTTGAGGTCCACTTTGTTAGCATGTGGTAATGCATAGTATTCTCTTAGGATGTTTTGTATTTCTGTGTTAGCTATTGTAACTTCTCCCCTTTCACTTCTGATTCTATTTATCAGTTTTCTTCCTTTTATTTATTTGTTAGTCTAACCAATGGTTTATCAATTTTGTTTCTATTTTCAAAGCACCAACTTTTGTTTTCATTGATCTTCTGGATTGTCTTTTTGTTTTCTATTTCATTTATTTTTATTATTTCCTTTCTTCTGATTTCTTTTACTTGACTTGTTCCTTCTCTATTTGCTTTAAATGTCAGATTAGATGTTCTTTGTGATTTTTTTTTTCTTATTTCATGAAGTGGGCCTGGATTGCAATGAACTTCCTTCTTAGTACTGCTTTCACTGACATCTTCATTCTCAATTGTTTCTTAAGTATTTTTAAAATTCTTCTTTGATTTTGTCTTTTACCCAAGAGACATTCAGAAGCTTACTGTTTAGTCTTCAATTAATTTGGGGTATTCCAGTTTTCTTTTTGTGATTGATTTCTAGTTTTAAGTCACTGTGGTTAGAGAATATGTGTGGTATTATTTCACTTCTTGTAAATTTATTGAGACTTGTTTTGTGACTCAAGATATGATCTATCCTTGAGAATGTTTCATATGCCCTTGAAAAGAAAGTGAAATCTGTTACCATTGGATGAAGTGTTGATAAACGCCTACTAGAACTAAGTGTTCAAATGAGTTATTTAAAGCTGCTGCTTCCCTGTTAATTTTCTGCCTGGTTGATATATCCATGATTTTAAGTGGGGTGCTGAAGAGTCCTACTATTATTGTTGTGTTGCTGTTGATGTCTCTTGTCAGTTCTAATAATACTTACTTAATATAATTTGATGTACCTTCATTTGGCGCATATATGTTAGTAAGTTACATCTTCTTGCTGGATTGACCCGATTCATTATATAATATCCATATCAGTCAACTGAGTTGGATAGGAAGTTGTCTATAGAGTGTTGGTGACATGTGACCAAAGTTGTGAGCTACTTTGCTCTGTCACCAAGGAAATGAGGCCAGTTTTCAAGATTCTAGAGAGAAGAGTCATGATGGCAACCTGGTAGGAGCTTATTAGGTTAGGTCTCATCCCCACAGAACAACTAGAAATCACCTACTTTCAGACACACATTCTGTAGAAGGGCAGGTTCAGAGGCTGCAGAGAGAGCGGCAGCAATCACCACCGCAAGAGTAGGTGAAGGAGATGGGGTTAATTGCTGCATCACAGATTTGGGGTGTGTGGGGGGAGGGGCAAAGCTGGAGACACAGAGAAATGTGCACAAAATGATGGATCCAATTAAAACCTCAGGGAAAAATCTGAGTACAAAAGACATGTGTAAACTACTGGAGGATAAATTTAGGGCAGCAGTGATAAGCATCCTGATGGAAATTAAGGAACCAATAGGGAAAGAAAAAGAGAACAACTAAAAAGAGAGAGAAGAAATGAAACAAGATATCGATGAAATGAAGAACATGACTGCTGAATTAAATAATTCAATAGAGGGACTCAAGAGTAGGATGAAGCCTCCAACAGAATCAGTGAGTTAGAAAATAGGGCAGAGGACTGCACTCAAGCAAACCAGCAAAGAAAAAAAAAGAAATGAAAAAAGCATTCAAGACCTATGGGATAACATCAAAAGGAATGTTCACATCATAGAGATACCAGAAGGAAAAAAGAGAGAAAAGGGGGCAGAAATTGTATTTCAAGAAACAATAGCTGAGAACTTTCCTAACCTGAGGTATGACGCAAGCTTTCAGACCTAGAAAGCGCTGAGTTCTAAACAAAAGAAACTCAAACAGACCAATACCTAGACATGCTGTCATAAAAATGTCAAAAATTCAAGATAAAGACTTTTAAAAACCAGCCAGAAAATGAGTTACATACAAAGGAGTCCCCATAAGAATGTCTGGATTTCTCAAATGAAACTCTAGAGGCCAGAAGGTAATGGCATGATATATTCAGAGTGCTGAAAGAAAAGGATTTTCAACTTAAGATACTATACTATATAAGATTATCATTTTGTGGTCATTATCATTCTAGCAGTCAAGAAGCAAAGTCATAAAAACATCCTGTGACCTGAGCTTGCTGGAATGTTGCCAGCAGACAAAGAACTTCCCACACTTGAAACCCCCTCCCCTAATTTACATCCCTCTCTTCCTGTGCTTGCTCTAACCTATATAAGTTTGCTCTAACCTATATAAGTGTGCCCTAACCAGAAGCCTGTGCTCAGCCTTTGTGTGGGATGGAACTCTACTGAGCCTGTGTGTAATAAATCTGCTTAAAATACTTCCAAAAGAGGGCCCACTTGGTTTGTCCCAGGAGAGCCATAACAATTTAGAACTGAAGGAATGATAAAAAAAAAAAACTTTTCTGATAAGCATAAGTTAAAAGAATTCATCAACATAAAACCAGGTTTACAAAAGATAATAAAGGATGCTTTATAAAGTGTAAAGAAACAACCCAAGTACGATAGCAAAATACAAAAATTGAAAGAAATAAAATATGGATGATTAGGATAAAACTAAACAGCTTTCAAATATAAATAGGAAATAAATATATAATTCTTTATGTTACCCTCAGGGTAACCTCAAAACACAACTCCAGGGAAAAATCAAAGAAAGAAAACAAAAAATAAAAAAGGGAAATCAATAAAAACATAACTACATCCAATGCACCTAGAAGAAAAAGCAAAAAATAAAGGCACTATCTGTAAAACACAGAAGACAAATTACAATATCACAATAAAGTTACATATCAATAATTTCATAATTTTGATAGCTGTTCAATATTCCATTGTGTATATAAACCCCATCTTCTCTATCCACTCATCTGTTGATGGGCACTTAGGTTCTTTCCCCTCTGCTAGCTACTGTAAATTATGCTGCAATAAACATGAGGATGCATATATCTCTGCAAATCAGTGTTGTTGTGTTTTTAGAGTAATAACTGGATCACATGGGATTCCCACACTCGATTTGTTGAGTAATCTTAATACTGCTTTCCACAATGGTTGCACCATTTTTCACTCTCCCCAAGAGCGTAAAATTTTTCACTTTTCTCTGCATCCTCATCAACATATATTGTTTCCAGTCTTCTGGATAACAGCCATTTGCAAGGTTATGAGTTAGTATCTCATTGCTGTTTAATTTGCATTTCCCTAATGACAAAAGATGTGGAATATTTTTTCATGTCCTGTTGGTCATGCTTTCTTTGGAGAATTGTCTTATTAAGATAATCTGTCCTTCATTTAATTGGGTTATTTTTGTTGTTGAGTTCTAAGAATTCTTTATATATTTTGGATATTAACCCTTGGTCTGATGCATGATGTGCATCTTCTCCCATTATGTAGGATGTTTGTTTGTTTTTAGGGAAAAGTGCAGGCAGGAATGAAGGTGAGTATGCGAGCAGGAAGGGAGAGGAGGAGGACGCACTTTATTTAATTGTTCATCTTGGTTGTTTCCCTGGGCCCAAGTCTTAAACCAGGGATGTTGGGATGTATGTCAACTATATCTGGTATACTGAAATGATAGGCTACCAAGGATGTCTGTCTTTTTATTTTAATGAGTTTCAACTGTGTGAAACTTTTTTAATTTAATGTAATTCCAGTTGTTTATTTTGGATTTTCTTTTCCTTGACATTGGAGTTGAATAACAAAGACATATCTTGAGTCAATGTCGAGGAGTATTTTGCCTGTTTTCTTCCATGCATTTTATGGTTTCAGTCTTACATCTAGATCTGTAATCCATTTTGAATGGATTTTTGTGGAGCGTTAAATGATCTAGTTTCAACATTTTGTATGTGACTGCCTAGTTTTCCCAACAGTTTTTATTGAAGAGGCTGTTCTTGTCCCATTGTATGCCAATGGCTCCTTTGTTATAAATTGTCCATATCTGTTTAGTTTTATTTCTGAGCTTTCAATTCTATTCCATTAATAGGTATTGCTTTTATTCTAATACCTTGTTGACTTGATTGTTACTGTTTTTTAGTAGTTAGAAAACAGGGAGCATAACATCTCTATTTTGATTCTTTTTCCTCAGGGTTGTCTTTTACTATTCAGTGTTTCTCATAGTTACAAATAAATTTAATATATTTTTTGTTCTATGAAGAATGTGTTTGGGATTTTGATGGAGATTATATTAAATCTGTATATTGCTTTGGGTAATATCATTTAATTTTAAACAAATTTTTTAAAGGAAATGTGCAGGCAGGAATGAAGATGAACAGGCAAGCTGGCAGGAAGAGAAAGGAGGAAGCATCCTCATTTTTATTTTCGTTTAGTTGTTCACACTAGTTTTTTCCCCGAACCCGTGACTTGAACCTGGGGGGGGGGGTATGTGGCTTGCTCGTTTGGAGGCGATTGACCCAACCACTGCTCCACCAGTTTGTGCCACAATGGACATTTTAACTTTGTTAATTTTTCCAGTCCATGAGCATGGAATATCTTTCCATTTCTTTTTACCTTCTATTTATTTTAATAATGTATTATAATTTTCAGAACACAGGTATTTCACTACTTAAGTTTACTCCAAGGTATTTTACTCTTTTTGATACAATTGTAAATAAAATTATTTTCCTACGTTCTCTGTAATTCATTACTTGCATATAGAAATGCAAGGAATTTTTAAAATAATATTTCTGTAGTCTGCCACATTACTATATATGCTTATTGTTCTAGCAGCTTTTTTACTAGTGTTCTGGAGGGGGAGGTGGTTCTCACTAATATCATGTCATCTGCAAATAGTGATAGTTTCACTTCTTTCCAATTTGGATATCTTTACATCATTTTCTTATCTACCTATACTAGCCAGGACTTCTAAAACTATATGAAGTAGTAGTGGGGAAAATGGATATCATTGCCTTGCTCCTGATTTTAGAGGAAGTTTTGTTTCTCAACATTGAGTAAGATGATAGATGGGTTTGTCACATCTATTAGTAAGCTAAAGTACATCCCATCTATACACTTCTTTAGAAATTTTAACATAAAATGAGGTTGAATCTTATTAAATGCTTTTTCTACATCCAGTGAGATGATACATTTTTCCTTCCTTTTTTAATGTACTGTATCACATTTATTGATTTGCATATGCTGAATCATCCTTGCATTCCTGGAATAAACCTTTGCTTGATAGTGTTGATTCTTTTAAAGAGTTGTTGAATTCAGTTTGCTAGAATTCTGTTGAGAATTTTGGCATAATATTCACCAAAGATATAGGTCTTTAATTTTATTATTTGGTGATGTCTGATTTTGGAATCAAGTTTTGCTGGCATCATAAATATGTTTCCAAGTTTGCCTTCTGACATTTTTGGAACAGATTGGAAAGGGTGGTATTAATTCTTTTTTGAACATGATAGCTTTCACTGTTGAAAACATAACTTGTGGGATTTTGGTTTGGGGGGAGATTAAATACTGCTTCAATTTCCTTGCTTTTGATCAATCTGTTTAGAATTTCTATTTCTTTCTGATTTAGTCTTGACATGTTAAATGTTTCCAAGAATTTGTCCAGTTCAACTATGTTATCCAATTTTTGCCTTACAGGTATGTTCTCTTATGATCCTATTTCTGGAGTATAAGTTGCAATTTCTCCCCTTTAATTTCTGATTTTATTTCTGTTTTTTCTCTCCTCTTCTTTATGCATCTCTCTAGCAGTTTGTCTATTTTATTTATCCCTTCAAAGAACCAGCTGTTGTTTTCATCATTTGAAGTCTTTTAAATCTTAATTTCATTGCTTTTTGCTCTAAATTTTGTAATTTTATTCCTTCTACTAGATTTGGATTTTATTTTTAGTTCCTTTAGGTGATTATTTAGGTTCTTCTTATTACCTGAGGTAAGACTGTATCAATATAAATATCCCTCTTAGCATGACTTGTGCTGCAGATGCAGCAGGTTCTGATAAGTCAGTTTCATTTTCTTTACCCCTCATATTTTTAAATTTAACCTTTGATCTCATCATTGACATACGGGTGTTCAATAACATGTTTATTCTCTGCTCCTTTAAAGTTTTATCCTCATTTCTTTTGATTGATTTCTAGTTTTATGCCATTGTGATCCAAAAACATGATGATGTATGATGCATGATGATGTAAGTACGATTTCAATCTTTTTAAAATTTGTTGAGACTTGATTTGTGTCCCAACAAATGGTCTATCCTTGAGTATGTTTCATGAGTCCTTGAAAGAATGTGATATCTATTGTTTTGGTGTGAAATATTCCATATATATTATTTTATATTGCATGCACATATATTAATAAATGTTATGTCTTCCTGTTGTATTTATACCCTAATTATGAAATAATAAGCATATTTATCTTTTGGAATCGTAAGTCTATTTTATTTGACACGTGTGTAGTACTCCCTGCTTTTTTTAGATACACAGTTGGCTTGAAGTAGTTTTTCCATCTCTTCACTTTTAAGTGTATTTTTGCCTCTATATCTTAAGTGAATTACCTACAAGATAACTCACAGGTAATCATTCCTGCACACTCCAACAGCTACTTCCCAACCACAGTCCATGTGCCTTTCCCCCACTGGCGGGCATCTTCCACCTCTCTGACTCAGCAAGGGAGATTTATTATGGAAGTCTTAAAGGGTCAAAAATATATTAAAACCAAAACAAAACATGAATTGCTAATATAACACAAAAAAATAGGTAGCTCAGCTATAAGGACCCATATTATAAGGAAAAAGAGTCCGATATACTTCAAAATCTCAAGTTCCTATAGCATCGCAAGGAAATGGCACCTCACTGGAAACCAATTTGTAAGACATGGAGAATTATTTTCAATGGATAAAGAATTAAAATAGCAATCATAAAGAATCTCCATGAGATAAAATAAAAAGTAGTAAAATAGTTCAAAGAAATATAAGACTCAACAAAACAAGCCAATAAGCTCAAAAATTAAATTAATGAGAAGACAGAAATTAAAGTTCCATAAAAGAAACTAAAAGAGATTCAAGAAGTAAAGTATGCAACAAATGACATTAAGAGTACCAAAGAAAGCTATGGAAATATAGTTAACCAAATGGAGGAAAAGATTGGAGATCTGCAAGACAGAAATGTAGAAAGGACCAGGTAAGGGCTCACCCTGGTGACCTAGTGGATAAGGCCACAAGACATAGTTCATACATTCCAAGGACCAAGGTTCAAAACCTGGAAATGGGGTAAAAAAAAACAAGATGAACACTTAAATAAAATAAATGTTTCTTCGTCTTCTCTCTTCCTACCTGTCTGCCTACTTGCCTTTGTTTCTGTCTGCACTTTTCCTTTAAAAAAATAAAAAGCAAGCAAGCAAGAAAGGAGCCAGGTGGAAAAGAAGAAAAATAAAACATTTTTTAAAATAATCACTCCAAGATCTATTAGGAAATATGACATAAAAATAAAGGGTATTCCAGAGATGAAGAGAGAGAGAAGGCAACAGACAAATACTCAAAGAAACAATTGCTGAAAACTTCCCAGACCTGGGGACAGAAATAAACATACAAATAAATGAAACCATGAAACAGAACTCCTCATTATCTACATGCAAAAAACCTACACCAAGGCATAAAATTGTGAAACTGTCCAAAGCCCAAGACAAGGAAAGAAAATTAAAGTTGATCAAGGGAAAATAGTTGATCAGGTAACATAAAATGGTACTTCCAATAGGATATCATCAGACTTCTCGACATAAACCCTACAGGTCAAGTGAGAATGGAATGATGCATTCAAAATACTCCAAGATTAAAAACTTCCAGCTAATAATACTGTATTCTTCAAAGTTCACTCTTAGATATTATGACAAAATAAAGACTTTTACTGAGTAATAAAAACTGAAGTTACAAGAAAAAAGCTCCACTATAAATAATGTGAGATGATGTTATTCATCTAAATCAAAAAGAAAAAATTCACAAAAAATACAACAAAAAGATATAACCAGACAACAAAAATCAAAATGGCAACAGCAAGTCCTCAAATATCAATAATCATCCTGAATGTAAATAAACTGAATTCACCAGTTAAAAGGCACAGAGTGACAGGACAGATTAAAAAACAAACTGTTTACAAGCAACTCCCTTTACCATTCTAATTATCTCTGATACAGCCTTAGAAGTGGTAAAACAGTATCCATGATTTGAGGTTCTCTATAGAGACAACTGAGGCTGTCCCAGACAATCAGACAGAAAGGAACTTGGATTCTTGAGTCCAAACTTAATTCTGAAAATACTCACCTGAGTGAACTCAGTAAAAATCCTCCCCCAGTTAAGCCTCAGTGATTACAATCTCAGCTTCATGGAACCTGGAGGCAGAGGCACCCAGCTGAACCATGTTTAGTCAACTGGTTCTCAGAAATTGCGAGATATGAATCTTTTCTAATTGGTAGTTACGAGTTGGAGCAAGCTTGTCCGAGAGTAACAGAAAGCAAACACAGTCTGTAGGTCCAAGTATTCTGGTCCTACTAACCTCTTCTATTCCCAATTCTCTCCTCCCAGGCTCTCTCCAGCCACACTGTCAAAATTTCCAAGCTCCTCTGTGAAAATTCACTTATACTTGTGAATCTGAACCAGGGCAGACTTCCTGACTCGCTGCTCCCATAAGTGTGCAGGGCTAACTTGCTCTGGTCACAGCAAATACCATCCCAATAAAGTTTCAGACCCTCCTACCCAGTGACTATCAGTCCTCTCTCACAGTATACTCTTTATTTTCACTCCAGTAGTTTGTGTTTTATTTCATATTTAGCTCCTTTTATGCATTACCATCTTTCCTCGTAAACTCCTGGTGGGCAGGGACACCTCGATGAATTTAGAACTTGCATGTCAGTTTTGGAACTTGCATAGTTGTGCATATTTGCTGAACACATACATGGGAGTACATCAGGCCTTCTTCCCACTTTTGACTAGCTCCAACTACGGATTTCAATGCTACTAATAGGAGGTACAACTTGGAACTAAGGAAGGGGGATGATCAAAATGACCTCTGATGACCACCCAGATTCATTTCATCCAGCAGATTGAGCAGTACTGACACAGGAGGCTGACTGCCTCCTGTCAGCCAGGCACATTCCTAGGCTGAACACCACATAGAAAAATAAGCCTCTTTATGTGGGTGTCCTCAAGGAGATGGCCCTCCAGTGCCCAATCAGCAAAAAAGTGGAACACACAGTCTCCAGAAACAGAATGGATTTCATAGGACTGTCACCCAGCTCATTCTGTCAACCCCTGGGTGTTTTCTTTACCCTCAAGGCAACCTCAACTCATCAAGACAATGATCCTTCCAGAATCCATATAAAATTTTGTGGGTCCACAAAGGTCTTGTCGTTGTGCATTGATCTTGGTAAACAGTGCTCTGAAATGATCTTTCCAATTCCAAGTCTTCATTCACCTAAGCCTTCAACATCTTTCTGTTCAAAAGACCAAATAGGGGAAGGAAACCCTTTTTTAAAAAATTTCAGAATCTTGGAGCTCAGTGTATCAATGATAAAGGAACAAGGCCAATAAAAACTTAGTGATCACACAGAGCTTTTGGGGAAAATCCATTTGTAAGTACCCCAATTTGTACCAAAGGATGTGCATTTTTTCCTGAGACCATTAGAGGGCATGGGCTCATCACAGTTATAGATGAGCACAGAGGTACAATATGTAATGCCAGTTCGACCTTCTTATTGGAAATCAGGGGATGATCCTGGACCAGGGAGAACCCTAGGAAACTCAGGGATCTTTTCGCCCATCTGTGAGTCCCTACACATGTACCTAGGAGAATGGATATCACTTTCCAAGGAAAGTATTGCCTCCAACCTGTTTATTAACTATTGCAATTTCCCCAGTGTCTGCTCTTTCTTCGTTCCTTCATTCCTTCTATTACCAGTAGAACAGGGTATAAACGTCAGTCAGGCCAAAGAACCAGACTTAAATATAATGCATTTGCCTCTTAATTTGCCTCTGACACTGTACACTGTGGGATATGACTCAGGGACGAGTCCTATTTTATTCAGTGTCTAAAAACCCTGTCAAAAACTACTAGAATTAATCAACAAATACAATAAAGTGACTGGTTAGAAAATCACTACACAAAAATCCACTGCATATTTATATACAAACGACACACAAGAAGAAAACAAAATCAAGAAAACCACATTGTTTAAAACAGAACTGAAAAGAACCAAATATCTTGGAATATATTTAACAAAAGAGGTGAAAGATGTGTATAATGAAACTACAAGTCCTTCTAAAGAAACAAAGAAGGATACAAAGAGATGGAAGGACACCCCCTGATCATGGTTGTGAAGAATCAACATTATTATAATAGTCATCTTACCTAAAGCAATATACAGATTTAATAAAATCCCGATTAAAATCCCACAGGCTTATTTTCATGAAATAGAGGAAAAAAAGAAAAAAAAAGCTTAAAATTTGTATGGAATAACAAAAGACTCCAAATAGCCTAAGTAATTAAGGGAAAAATAAACAAATCTGGAGGGATTATACTCCCAGACATTAAGCTATACTACAAAGTGATAGTGATCAAAACGGTATGATATTGGAATAAGAACAGAGGCACAGATCAGTGGAATACAACTGAATCACTAGAAACTGACCGACTCACAGTTAATCTATGACAAAGAAGCCAAAAGCAGTCAATGGAAAAAGGAAAGGCTCATCAACAAATGGTGTTGGGAAAACTGGACAGAAACATGTAAAAGAATGAAGCTAGACCATTCTTTAACACCATTCACAAAAATTAACTCAAAATGGATTAGAGACTTGGACATAAGACCAGAAACCATAAAGCTCTTAGAAGACAACATAGGAAAGAATTTCCATGACATCAGTTGTAGAGATGCCTTTGGGGACTCAACTTCACTATCAAGTGAAACAAAAAGAAAAATAAACTGGGACTACATCAAACTGAAGAGCCTCTTCACAACAAAAGAAATCACCACCAAAACCAAAAGGAAACCTACTAACTGGGAGAAGGTATTTGTATTTGACATTTCTGACAAAGGCTTAACATCTAAAATACTAAGAACTCACAAAACTCAACAAAAGAAGAACAAGCAATCCAATCAAAAATGGGAGGAGGAACTGGAGAGACACTTTTCTGAAGAGGATATACAGATGGCCAACAGGCACATGAAATTATGTTCCTACTTGCTGGCTGTCAGGGAAATGCAAATTAAAACAACAATGAGGTATCGCTTTACACCTGAAAGACTGGATATTATCCAAAAATCTGGAAAAAACAAATGCTGGTGAGGATGTGAAGAAAAGGGAACACTTACGCACGGTTAGTGCGAGTGCGAATTGGTGCAACCCTGGTAGAGAACAGTATGGAGATTCCTCAAAAAACTGAAGATGGAAATTTCATATAATCCTGTCATTCCACTTCTGGGTATCTACCCGAAAGAGACAAATGGTGGCGGAGCCCACTAAACAGTGGTGAAGATCACTGGTGATTTGGTGGAGGACAGGGTGTGTTGTCATAAAAAGTAGATTTATTTTTTAGTTTTGTTTTGCTTTTTTAAGTAAATGAGGAATTAAGAAATTAAGGTGCTGAGAATTACAAGAGGTCTGGTGGAGGAGGAGGAGCAAGAGGAAAAAAACAGAGGGAGTTGGGGGGGAACCCAGGAGTGGGGAGGTATGTCTAGGAATTCCAGAAAACATGTTTAAGAATGAGTAAGTGTTCAATTGTATCATCTGTGTCAAATGCAGCTAATGATTGAGTCAGATAACAAAAGTTAACTTCAAATTTAGTATAATGGAAGTCACTGGTGACCTGAATAAAAGCCATTCCAGTGAAGTGGCTGGAGGATAATTGGATTGAATGGATTTTGGGGGGAAGGAAAGAAGAGGTCATTTGAATGGAGAGAAACAGAAGATAAACCAAAACAAATACTGGATTAAAGAATGTCTGTTTAATGTACATCATTTGGGCATATTTGTGTGCAGATGTTGATGAAGGGTCAATACAGACATGGGACTCCAAAAAAAGGGCTACAGCCTGAAAAGATTTGCCATTTCCAACTTCATGTGAAATTATGACTTTCTTTAAAAAACTGGGAATTTTGCCAAATATTTCATAATATAAACATACCCCAGAGAATATACATACAATGAATGTTTTCTTAGAAGAATATGTTATTTTTAATATCCAAACTACATAGTACCTTTTGATCTCTCAATACATTTTTTGCTACTTTTTATAATTAGCAGATTATATTCAGTTTCTGGATCATCTTCAAAAATGCAACATTTTAAACTAAATATTTTGTGAGAAAAACTTCTTCATGCTTCCAAATACAACTTGGTGACCACTAGCAAATCTGGTCACTTTGTGAAGATTTGAGTTGTCAACAAGATGTATATCTTTAGAGAAATCCAAATAAAAACCACAATGAGATATCATTTCATACCAGTGAGAATGGCCTATATCAAAAAGACTAGAAACAACACATGTTGGAGAGAGTGGGGAGAAAAAGGAACCCTCTACACTGTTAGTGGAAACTTAAATTAGTACAATCTCTTTTGAAAATAGTACGGAGATTTTTCTGAAAACTAAAGACAGATTACCATTCAATCCAGCAATCCCACTTGCAGGTATATACCCAAAGAATACAAAAGTACTAATAAAAAAAACCCCTGCACCCTTAAATTCATAGCAACACAATTCACAATACACAAGACAACCTACCTGTCCATCAACAGATTACTGAATAAAGAAGATGAAGCATATATATTCAATGGAATTCTATGCATCTGAAAGATTAAAAAAAAAAAAAAAAAAGACGAAATTGTGTCCTTTGCAACAACCTGGCTGGAACTGGAGGGGATCATATTAAGTGAAATAAGATAGAAGGAAAATAATTACAGGATGATCTCAAAAACTATAACAAACATACCCCAAGACAGTGGCGATGGGGCTGGGGGATGACTTGGGGAGGGAAGAAAAGAGGGAACAAAGTGGTGGTAAAGGAAAATAGAAGCTTGGTGGTGGGTGAGGTGTGAAATACACTCAATATTCTAAAGATCCTAAAATATATATAGCAATGCAAACAAAAGAAATCATGAAACTATTATGTTAAAAAAGATATATATCTGGAATTGAGAGTCAGAGAGGTGCGTGTTACTGCACTCAAACCTGATGGATATTAACAACCAGATAAATGTGAGGTCATGAAGAATAAAGGTTTTAAACATTTTCCAATTTAATAACATATCCAATTTGTAACATATCTCGGTGTCATACTGTGACTCAGGAAATTAGCAGGATTATTTTTATTGTCTGGTTTGTCTTATAATATTTAATACTTACAATAATTGGACATAAAGTCTCAGTTGTTTTCGCAGCGAAAACCTGACATTTCCGATACAGATTACTGATTATTATTAACAGCATATGACTTTCCACCCTCATCTTAGTTTTAATTACTTACATTGAATGTTACCTAACTTTGCTTTTCCAAGCCTTGTAGCAACACTGATGCTGCAGAAGGTCCTCGTTCAGATATTCTATTGTTGTGCATCCTCCCTGCACAGAAATGGGCTGTGCACAAGCCCGTTAGAGAAACCTGTAGTAACGCAGCACTTGGAGTTCATTTGAAAAAAAGAACTAAAGGCTAAATGACTTAAAGAGAATTATCCTTAAATCCCCCTAAAGCAACAAGTTATTTCACGTAATTATTGTGTTTAAGGGAACAACTCAAAAAGGACATTAAAAGTGTTCCACTGGAGCCCTGCAATAGGGCAGATTTGTGTCTTTATTGCTTAAACTTCCTGAACTTGTGCAGAAGGAACAGGGTAACTTTTTGTCCAGTTTCCCTGTGTTACTGAAGTCAAGAGGTCCACAAAATGATACGGAAGACCTGTGAATTAGCCAGTGACTTGGTGTAGTTCCCCATATCAGACTAGAGGGTCACTTAGCTGTGCACCCGTTTCCTGCAGTACAATGCAGGAATCGGACCATTCCACTGTGACATTTTCTCAGTTTTGTAACTTGGCAGGGCAGTCCCCCTTAGAGGCCTAACTCAGGTAACAGGAATACCAGTTCTTGTGTCCAACAGGGGAATTATCACCATCTGCTGGGATAGATGGGATGGCAGGAAAAGTGGTTTTCGAAAGACAAGTTCAGGTTGCCAGATACAGGATATGTCCAAATTTAGTCAATAAATTTCAAATACCAGCAGAGACGTTCTGCAATAGTTCCAAGATGCCCCTCGCAAGCCCTCGGGCGCCCGGGCCTCACCCACTCCCGGGTCCGGGCATCACCAGTACCTTCCCGAACTGGACTAGGACCACGTTCTGGAAAGACGCACGGGGACGGGCTGGGACTAGGCGCCCCGCAGTGGAGGAGGGGTGGGGAGACGAAAGGGAGCAGGGCAGAGTGTGGGCTAGACTTTGGGGAAAAGGCGCTGCAGACGCTGAGCCCGCGCTGCGCTCACAGCCCCCACACCTTCCTGACTCCCGGGTCCAGCCCGCCGCTCGCACCCTCCCTGGGACTCGACCGCCGGGCGGGGCAGCGCCAGGTGGGAAGGCGGTCAAACCAACGCGGCCGTAGGGGCTCACAGCCTCGCTCCTCCCTTAGGGGGCTGAGCTCATCTCCCAAATACTGGTTTAATCAGCTTATCCCCAATCACTTTGCCCTGCTGGGTCTGGGTCGGGGCCCTTAGGGAGATTTCTCACAGGACCGCTGAGACGACCGCCTACCGCGCAGGAAGAAACGGGGAGACCAGCTCGACGCTACGTATGCGTTAACCCCTCCCACTCGAGGCTGCAGAACTGCAGCACTACATCTCCCACAATGCACAGCGTGAGGGGGCGGTGTTCAGCACTCTGTGGGAGGAGCCAGGCTGTGAGTTACTCCTGGCAAGCAAGGTGCGGGCCTGACCCCACCACTGGAGGAGTCGCTAGGAGGCTGTGAGCCTGGGAACCTGGGAGTTAGGAAATTGTGGAGACTGTGGGTTCAACCCGGGCTGTACTGCTGCAACTACATTGTGATCAAACTACACCCTTTCATCTCCCGACCCCTCCTCCACAGCTTAGTTCCTCTTCGCAGTTCAGTCCCTGTTGATCTTTTAAGAACCCTTTGCCTAGTCCAGTCCCGGAACTCTACTTGCTTTTATAAACTGCGTGTGGAAACTAGTTTGATTCCCAGAAACATGCCGCTTTGTTGTTCTCTGCTGTCTCCAGCTAAAGAGCCTCTTTTCGACTTTCGTCCGTTTGCCATTGAGGACACTCTTGCAATCACAATTTAAGAGCTTTATTGGTTGCTAAAATTGACTAGTTGCTTGTCTTTTTCACAGATAAAAACACTTGCTGTTTCCATGACGTTATCATTACTTTACCTAGTATTCTTTACAAGCAGAAAACAGCCTCAAATCCCAGGCAAGTACTGAAAAAGTCACTTCAACCCATTTCATAGAGAGACCTCCACAAATCAACCTTAAAATGATCAGAATGTAACATTTACACTTTGTATTGATCACATAATCTCAGCTCAGTCCTGAGCGACCAGGTGCTCAGAGACAGGCGGTGATGCTGATCTCTCAGGAATATGCTGTTCCAGCTTTTGGAGGCTGTTTTTTTCAGGTACAGCGCGTCTGGGCAACATTTGGATCCTGCATGATCTTATATCTCAGATTTGGATTCTGTCTGGTACCAGGATAAACTAACCTAGTGATTTTCTGCTATCTCCTTAAGATAATGAGTGAAAGGAACAGGCTATAAAATATAAAGCTCATTTGCAAAATCAAGACTTTCCCATGTTTTTTTTCTCATGTTCATTCCTGTTGTGTACTCTTAATTAAATGTAGAAAGGAAAACCTTATGAAATATTTCTTTTCTTGAGGTTGGCAAGTTACAGAGTTCAGTTGTGGAGTAAAGTTAGCATATTTCATGATTTAAATCATCCCTAAAAATCTAGGTGTTGAGCTACAGGAAGTGCTTGTTTATGTTACACATAAAAACAGGTTTTATTTCTGATTCCTGAACATAAGATACTATCAAAAGAACCGCAAAAGCTGGTCAAGGAAATTGGTGTATATTACTTTGTAAAAAGTTTGCCTCTGTGTTTAATATTTGTACTCAAGTCCCTTAACACTTTACCACACTGCAAGGTGATCTAGCATACACCCTTCTGCCTCCATCTCCTTGGGGTCCAGAGTGCTCAAGGTAACTTTGACCTACCTCTTTTCTTCTTCCTCTCTGATTTACCTGAAACACCCATGGCTATATATATTTTTGAATAATGACCATTTTATTTTCTTTGACTACCTTTTTATTATGTAGAGTATTAATCATGCATCTCATTAGATCTCATTTAATTGCCCTAATTAAACTAGTGCTTTATTTTCAATCAGTGTACTCAATTTAATTCAGAATTTGATGATCACGAAATGTGTTAATCTGCTTATAGCTTTCACATATCTCCACCTTTTTAGAACTGTAATTTTGTCCTTCATAGGTCATAATGAATCAGATCATCAGAATTATTTTGAAGGTTGAATCATGAATGGTGGTAATCATGTACCCTCTTTTGTACAGTAGAGAGGCACATTGTTTCATTTTGGAAATATGCCCATCTCTCTGCTCCTTCTGGGTGCTCCTAGTTTTTGCAGTTAGTCCTAGGTCTATGATACTTTGATGCCTGTCTTTCTACTTATAGATAAAAAAAGAGAATCATTGGAGTCTGAGGCACAAGTCTTCCCTGAGGCCCATCAATGGGTAATATTGTTTTCATTCCTAAAAATCCTAATTTTTAAGGGTGTATGATTATCTATGAACTATCTTGAATAAGCTAACAAATTAGTCTTCCTCCATCTCATAGTGATTTGCAAAAGATGTGAGAGTCAAAGTCAAAGTCAAAAGACTTATTCACTCCCAGTGATAGCAGAAGCCATTTTGAACCAGTTCACAACCCCCTCATCCTCCACGGTGCTGGTGCAGTGGATTGGTAGACAGATGAGGAATCCAGAGCTGAAGAATCTCAAATCTTTTCTATGGGCAATAGGTCTGGTGATCTTTGCCCCAGAGACAGAAAGGTATTATTTTTATTATACTAGATAGTAAATAAGCATGCATTTTTCTCTATAGGGAACACACTTTGTCTTCCAAGCCTGTTAATTATCCAGACTACCCTGAAAAGAAAAACTATGCATGCCCTCGTGACCTAGGAGATAAGGCTACTGGATATAGTCCACAAGCATCCCAAGGACCCAGGTTCAAGACAGGGGTCAGGAGGAACAAATAAGGTGAGCAACTAAATGAAATAAGTAACATGCTAATTACATTTTAATTTCCTCCTTGTCTTCCTGCCCGCCTAATTGCTTTCATTTCTGCCCACAACTTAAAAAAATAATAGGGTTGTATTGTTAAAAGATAAGCCTGAATAAGACTGTCATATTTTTGTTGTGCAGGTATGCTTCTTTCTCCTTAATGCTTACTCATTTTACTCAGAAACAAAAATGTCTGGGTTTTATTAAAGGTAATTTTTCTTATTTGAGCAAATGATTGAAGTATCATGGGTTGGAACTGAAAAGTATTTTTTTCTATATGTGCAAGATGAATATTTATACTAAAGAAAACAACTCTAATGGTGTTCATTTTAAAACAACTTGACGCAATTCTTTCCATCTTGCTTGTACGTTCCTTCCTGTTCCTGTAACTATCAAATAGAAATAGGGTTGTTTTATGGATTTCTGAACTTTTTTTTACACCATCCAAGATACCTTGCTGTTTCAAGGTGTAGAGGTATTGATGATGATGCCGGTTGTCAAAATCCAAGCATCAGCCAATGCAGCACTGAGCACATGGGCTGGTCTGCAGTGGCCAGGGTCACAGAGAAGTGAACTTGGAAGCTGTGCTGTGCTGGGAGCTCCTCCCTTGGCGAGCAGCCATCTTCAGTTACACTGACCTGGGCACGTGTGGGTTGCTGGGACTGCAGGACTCTGGCTTTTTTTTTTTTTTTTTTTTTTTTTTTTAAAGATTTAATACTTTGACAGAGATAATGAGCCTACTCATTTCATGTTAATCCATCACTGTCCTTGGCTACAGTCAGTTATGGCAAAATCTTACTTGTGTATAATCCCCGACTTCATACTTCCAGAGAAAACATGGTTAATGGAGCAGCTGTGGTGAGAACTGTCTCAGCTTTTCTATTGTCTCTGTGCCACTGTGACATTTTTCAGAACATTTCTAATGGTCCAAATGACAGGGCTCTCTCACCCACATTTCCTGTTTTTCTTGCTTGGGCTCTCAATATAGCATCCTCATCTTAAAGACTTAAGTTTTTTGGGGTTTTGTTTTTTTTAACTGATAGAAAAATCTTGTTACCAAATACTTGTCCTTATGCAAAGAAAACATGCTGAGCATAAACATACCTACTGAACACAAATCACTCATAATGGTTTTGTGATTTGGACCATTTGGTGTAGTCAAAGTTACAATATCTTTTAAGAAAACAGCAGTACAATGTGGAACATACTGTAATCTTTTACATGTTGGGGTCTTGCAAAATATTTCATTTTTAAATGAAGTAGAAAAAATGCACTTCTCTGAAGTCAAGTCAGATCTACATTCCACCTATAATGTCCTATGACTCACTGGGCATTAGTAAGATGCCAATTAATATATAAAGTAGTATGTGTACACACACATACATATATTTAATTTCTGTGGGTTTTTCTTTTGAAATTTAACATCAATTTAAATATGCATTAGTTTCAAAATGGATTTCTTTCAATAAGAAGCTCAGATTTTTTAAAAATCAGATGAATTATTCTGCAGTGTTTTGGTTTAATAAATTTCAAAACAGCACTGTTAAATAGAGGGAATTATTCTTGTAAACTTTGTTTTTATTTAATCTTAAATGATCTTCCATAGTAAAGGTAGAAAAGCTAGTTTGTATTGTTCATAGTATGTCTGTGAACACACTGAATTTTCATTACTTTACATTAAAATTTTAATATCAATCATTTGCTATTTATAAATAAGCTAAGCTTTAAACTTCCAAAGAATAGCAGAAATAACATTTAACCTGAATATTTTTATTTAATGGGAACATTCATAACTCTTTACAGTCTTAGAGGCTGGATAAGACCTGTGTCTCATCAATCTGTTTGTCAATGCACGTCTTACCCAACAAAATAACTCCCCAAAATCTTGTTATTGCTGTGCCTGTTATGTAAAATATATTAAGATCGGGAAGAGGCTCCTCAATTTCCAAAAAGATATCACCCAGAACCGGAATGAGAATTCCCAGTTCACCCAAAGGAAGATATCCTTTGTAGGAAGAAACTTAGCAACTTTGGGAGGCCCACAGGCCTCCACCACAATCCATCCACCAGCTTGCACTTGGTTACTGAGATCTGTTACATGACTATTGAAAGTCTGTTGGTTCCTTTTCTGGGACGCTTGTCTTGTTCCAGCACTTGAATCACAGCTCATTAGTGATAGGTACTGAGACCGGGGAACACTGAAGCTTCTGGATGGACTCATTCCATGCCACACACTGAGTGATGCAGCCGCCCATCAGCAGCACGCCGGGGCAGGGCTCACAGCAGGGCTGAGTGAAGGTTGTGAGGCTGAGGGTCTCCAGGCCTGGGCGGGGTGGGGTGCTGGCAGGATGTGAGCAGGAAACAAGTGGGCACATGTGGCAAGGTGGGTGTGGCAGTTGTCACAGCAGGTGGTCTCTCGTAATTAAGTTACGTGTGGACAGATGCTGGGTAGGAAGAATTCACACTAGCAACATTTGGAGAGGAACAGATGGTGGTGACATAGTTTAGTGGGGACACTATTGTAGCACAGAGTGCAAAAGCCATGGGGGTGGGAATCTTTCTGTTTTTCTTCTTGGTTGGGTATAAAGATGAGTCTGGGGTGTGTCTTGTTCTGTGACTCTTATACTTTCTCCAGTGGGTGACAGCAATCCTCGGTTCCTGTTCATGTCAGTGTACACATGACCCAGGCTGCTTTTACATTTATGTGGCTGGAAAAAAAGTCTCAGTTGTCCCAATGAACCTTCATTTGAATTCAGTAATAAGTCTGCTGCAAGATCTGTGAATATATTTTACCATTTAGTGTCTTTTCTTTGTTTTAGTGATGGCTTCTTTCAGTGATGGAATGTTTTCTAGTTTAGTGTAGTTGCAACTTTTTTTTTTTTTTTGCTTTAATTTCCTTTGCCTTAGTTGTCACCAGCCCCAAATCATCTCTGAAGTTTATATCATTCAGTGTACTCACTATTTTCCTCTATGTATTTTATGATTTCCGGTCTTAACATCCAGGTCTTTGATGAGTTTTGAGTTAATTTTTGTGTATGGTACCAGCAAGTGATCTAGTTTCGTTTTTGTATTGGTGCCTTTCCAACCTTTTCCTCAGCATTTATTGAAAATAATTTCCTTCCACCATTGTTTTCTCTTGGCTACTCTGTCATATATTAATTGCCCATAGAAATGCGGTTTTATTTGCAGGCTCTCAATTTTATAATACTGGCCTGCATGGCGTTGTTTTCTTAAAGACCAAGTGCAGGCAGGAATGAAGGCAAGTAGAGGCAGGAAGCTGGGAAGAGGAGGAAGTACTTTATTTTCAGTTGCTCATCTTGGTTGTTCCCTGGCACTGGGATACAATTCAGCATCCTCGGGATGTACGTGGGCTGTGCTGGCTAACCCAAGCCTTACTCCACCAAGAAGCATCCGTGTGTCTGTGTTTGTTCCAATACCAAGCAGTAATGACAAAATCTCTTGGTAATTCAATTTAAAAGTCAGGGAGTACGATTCTTCCTGCTGTACTTTTTTTTTCCTGAGGGTAGCTTAGGCTAATTGAAGTCATTTTAAGTGCCATACAAACTTTAGTTTTGACTGTTCAGATTCCTTGAACAATGTCTCTCAGATTGTTAGAGGAATTACATTAAATCTGTGTATTGCTTGGAATAATACGGTCATTTAATTAGGCTAACTCTTCCAATACATGAGCATGGAATATTTTTCTATACCTTTATGTTTTCTTCAAGGTATTTTATCAATAATTTGTAGTTTTCAATATATAGGTCTTTTCCTCTTTTGTTAATTTTTCCCAGTAGTATCATCTCATTCGTTGCTATTGTGAATGGGATTTCATTCTGGATTTATCTTGCTAGTTTATTGTTTGCACATAGAAATGCTACTGACTTTTCTGTATTGAGAATAAATTCTATCACTTTGCTGTATTCATTTGTTCCTAACAGTTATTTGGTGGGGGTTTTCTAGACATAAGTGTCATATGGAAATAGTGACAGTTTTATTTCTTCTTTTCCAATATAGATTCCTTTAATATATTTTTCTTGTCAAATTCCTCTATTCAGGAATTCCAGAAGTTTGTTGAGTAATAGTCAGAGAGTGGAACATCCTTATCTTGGTCAAGATCTTAGGTGATAAGCTTGAATATTTTCAACATTGAATGTGATATTAGATGTGAATTTGTCAAATATAATTCCCCAAAATTTCATGGTGCTAACTTGACCTTAAATTTTCTGTGGATTCATCATTCCTGAAGCTGCTGCCCAATTTGGAATGGAGGTCTCAAACATGAGCTATGTGATATGGGATCTTCCAGGAAAGTAGAGGCAGAAGAAAAATGTGCTGTAACTCAGGATCACTGGGTTTCCATGCATCTCTCTACTATACATGAAGGTTTTCCACATTTTTCCACTCTGAAGGCTTTTTCCCGTGTAAACTCCTAATTACAATGAGATTTGAATGGACAATAAAATATCAACAGTCATTTTATTTAGAATTTCTCAATGGAATGTGTATCCTCACATGGCTTCTGGTTTATAAAACACCTGAAGGCTTTCCCACATTGCTAACATTCAAAACATCACTTCACAGTGTGTAGTGTAACATAATCTTGAAGAAATGAGGGACTAGTATAAGCTTTTCTATAGATCTTATATTCATCAGATTTAACTCCACTATGTGTTCTCAGATGTCGGTGCAGGTGTGAGGAATACCTGAAGGCTTTGCCACACAGCTCACATTTATAGAGTTTCTCCCCACTGTGCATTCTTGCATGTACTCGCAGAATTGAGGGACGCCTGAAGGATTTTCCACACTGCTCACACTCATAGGGTTTCTCTCCACTGTGGATTCCCACATGTTCTCTCAGGTTTGATGGATGCCTAAAAGATTTGCCACACTGCTCACATGCATAAGGTTTCTCCCCACTGTGGATCCTTACATGGTTTCGAAGGTTAGAGGGATGCCTGAAGGCTTTATCACACTGTTCACATTCATACGGTTTCGCCCCAGTGTGCATCCTCACATGTTCTTGCAAGTTTGAAGGATTTTTGAAATCATTGCCACACTGCTGAAATTCATATGGTTTGTTCCCGCTGTGAATCCTGGCATGTTTTCGAAGTTTTGAGGGATGCCTGAAGGCTTTGTCACATTGCTCACATTCATAAGGTTTCTCCCCAGTGTGAATCCTAAAATGTTCTCGAAGGTGTGAGAGATGCCTGAACATTTTGCCACACTGCTCACAGGCATACGGTTTCTCCCCACTATGGATCTTCAAATGTTCTCGCAGGTTTGAGGGATGCTTAAAGGCTTTTCCACACTGCTCACATTCATAGGGTTTTTCTTCACTGTGGGTCCTCATATGATCTCGCAGTTGTGAAGAATACCGGAAAGCTTTGCTACACTGTTCACATTTATAGTGTTTCTCCTCGCTATGCGTTCTCAAATGTACTCGAAGAGTTGTGGGATGTCTGAAGGCTTTGCCACACTGCTCACACTCATAGGGTTTCTCTTCACTGTGGGTTCTCACATGTTCTCGAAGGCTTGAGGGATGCCTGAAAGCTTTTCCACACTGTCCACATTCATAAGGTTTCTCTCCACTGTGGATTCTCACATGGTCTCCCAAGCTTGAGAAACGCCTGAAGGCTTTTCCACACTGTCCACATTTATAGGGTTTCTCTCCACTGTGGATTCTCACATGATCTTGCAGATGTGAGGAATATCTGAAGATTTTGCCACACTGTTCACACTTATAAGGTTTCTCCCCACTGTGGATCCTCATATGTTGTCGCAGATTTGAGGGATGTCTGAAGGCTTTGCCACACTGTTCACATTCATAGGATTTTTCTACAGGGTGTCTTCTCATTAAATTTTGGAAGGATGAGAAATTACTGGACATTTTCTCATATTCCATACATTCATAGGGTTTATTACAACTATGTTTTCCCTTTTGTTCTGGAAGGTTGGAATGCCAAATGAGAGCTTTTATACTTTCCTCCTCTTCATAAGGCTTCTCCTCAGTGTAAGTTTTTGTATGTTGTGTAAGGAAGCAAGAACACACAAAGGTTTCTCTACATATGTTGCATGCATGTATTTCGTGTTTGTAGTGATTCCTCACATGATCCCAAAAGGATGCGAGGCAAGTAAAAGCTTCTCCACATTTTCGACATGCCAAAGACTTTATATTACTGAGAGTCTTATTGTATCTCTGAGACAATTTCCCATTTTCCTCACTTTCATTGAGTTCCTTTACAATGTTTTTTTCTACATGAATACTTAAGCACATGACACAACTGCAGGTTTGCTCACATTCCTCAAATTGATCAGGTTTGTTGTCAGCATGAGATCTTTGTTGATTCTTAAGAAAAGAGCAATCAATGAATGCTTTTTCATACTTAGTACATTCATAGGATTTCAGTCCAGTAGGATAACTTCTACGAGCAAGAAGATTTGTATACAGGTTCATTATTTCTTTACATTCATTATTTTCATGAGTTTCACTGAGACTCTCCACCAAATGACTTCTGCTTAAAATAGAAAGCATATACTTAGGATGTATGATTAAATGTGATTTTTAATGAATGATTTATTGATGATTTTAAATAATTACCTTGATTATGCATTTACCATTTTTACTGAATGGGTATATTTGTTGTACTATCTGACTAAGTGCAAATTACAACAAGATTAATAGTCTGGGTGTTAGTTCAAATACAGCCATGATTCTTAGTCTCTCTTAAATATGGGATTAATGATTATCATTTTCAAGTGAAATATGTTTTAACACTCAGTGTATCTTTATAACATTTATGAAAATGTGCAGAAAATTCTATTGTTTAGCTAGCTTTAAACTTTTTAAATTTAAAATTAGTTTAACACTTCTCAGAATCTCCTATGGGAGTGCCACTCACCTCTGACATGTCTCCTCAGTTTGGGGTTGATCTGCAATGTTACAAAACAAGTTTATGCCAAGTGTACACCAGGAATCATTTCTTGTGAATCTTAAAATGTTTTCTTCAGTGACTATTTCATTCTCAGAAACTTCTCGATGGAGGTTTGATCCACTGGATTTAACTTGTGTTAAATCTGCAGCAATTAGTAATAGAATTTCATTAACTGGCACTAAAAGGTGGGAAAAAGAAAAAAAAGTGTCATGTGTTTATTTTTCATGAACTAAATGTCATTCTTTATTGTAAGAAATTCCTCAAGATAGAGACTGATTTTGCGATAAATATTATCAGAAAGGGAAAAGGTGAAGGAATTTTGTATAATATACATGCCCCGAGCTAACTTTGTTAGAGCAAATCTGGGTATCTCTGCAAGTGCAAGAGATTAATTAAAAGTTGATCGAGGAATTCAAGTAAATGGTAAAAGTCATCTTTTCAAAGAAAAACTGTTTTATTTTTAAGAGAAGTACAATGGAATGTAGTGGAAAAGGGAGAATTTAAGGCAAGAAGGAACAGGTGGAAGAGACATCTTTAGTTGTTCATTTGTTTTTAACCCCAGCCCACGGTCTCGAACTGGTTTCCTTGGGTTGTATGTGGTCTGCACACCTGTATCTCAGCTATCTAAGCCACAAGTATGTGCCCTGAGTTATATTGCTAGTGGACTTGTTGAAATATTATTCATTTATCCAGAATCTATTCTTCTCAATGGTTTTTGTTCCTCTGAAGTCCCAGGCATGGAGACTCTAGATTGGAGATAAAATGGTCTGTGCACATTAACTGAAAAAACTCACCAGGAGGGAGGAGTTTGAGGGCAAACGGCATTCCTTGAGCTAGACTTATAATCTGTTCTTCAAGCTCATTCATGATGGATAATGTGGCTGCAAATTTACCAAGTGAAATATATATTAACCACAGTATAGGATTTACAATAACAGAACCAATAAAACTCCTTTAACTACCTGAAAGTGTAGTTAAACTATGTAATTAGTTTGCCTGTCACTTTTGTTCCAGATAAATGAAACTTAATTTAATACATGAAACTTTGTTTTCATGAAAAAGCTATTTGACCGTAAGTGGGATCCATGAAGATTTGGACTATGACTGTATTTTTCCTGATATGTCTCTATTCCTAGTCCTAGTCAGGACTAGGAATCATTATAAGAAATGATAATCATTATAAGAAAGATTATAAAATCATTCTAAGAAAGATTTGTTCCCTACAAGACAAGTGAAGAGATGAATCCATCCTTACCCATGGAGGCCAGGTCCCTGCAAGTCTCCACCATCACATCTATGTAGAGCTTCCTCTGAGCACCATCCAGCAAAGCCCACTCTTCTGTGGTGAAGTTCACAGCCACATCTTTAAAGACCACTGAATTCTAAAACATCCCACATATACTATGTCAGTGAGGTAACATCCTCAAAAGTATGTTTGGGAGAATAGGAGAGGTCATAGCAGGGGCATTGGACACAATTTTCTGATGCCTGGGCCTCACACTTTCATGGGAAATGACAATAGGCAAGGAAATAAAATGCCGTATACTCAGTAATATCAACTTATATAGATATCCACACATAACAAAAAATAATTATTTTTACTGAGATAAAGCAAATTCTGAAGTAAGTTAAAAACTTAAAGACAGAATCATCACTAGGGCAACATGGAAATTGATACTTGGTTTGCTCAAAAATTATTGCTTTCTAGTTAGCTCCAAGAAGTGAAATAGCAAAATGTCAAGATGAACAATTAGATTTTGAGAACCTCTTGTCTGAACACACCATGAAAGGCACCAGCACCAAAGAATGTAGTCTAATCCCTTAATATATGATGGAGGTAGAGATAAAACCTATCCAGGATGAGGTTAATATCATAGACAACCATACACCAATATCCAAGGACCTAAAAAATATTTTGGTTAATAGGATTGTATGGTTCCTGATGAACCTGAAAACTGTCAGAGCCTCTAAAGAAAATAACAAAGTACCTAAAATTCCAGGAAATTGGTACCTACAGGAAGAGCCGTTGAATGACCTAACAGAATTACAAAGATGACTTTCACAGACAGTGAAAATATGCATCGTTATAGCAATATGTGATATCACACCCATGAAACAAAGAGATAAAAATAATGACTGAGAAAGTCAGAGATTATAAAAATCACTTATTCTTTAACTTGTTATTTTTAGTACACATTTAGGTTGATTATTAATGCATGTTTGGCTATTCTGAATTGTGTTGCTAAAACACAGGTGTGCCATTATCTTTTCTAATTGATCTTTTTATAGTCCTTGGATATATAATTAAATGTAGACTTGCAGGATAAGTGATTATATTTTTATTTTTTCATGAATCTTTTTATTGTCTCCCATAGAAACTGTACTAATTTTTATTTCCACCAACAGTGTTTCTTTTTTCCTCTGTAATCTTTCTAATACTTGTGTATTCTTCTGTTTGATACAGAGCATTCTTAAGAGGTATGAGGTCAAACCTTATGGTGACATTGACTTACATTTCACGAATGATAAGTTACATAGAACTTTTTTATGTGCTGTTGGCCATTTGTAGGTGTCCCCTGCAGAAATGTGTATTCAGAATGTCTGCCAATTATATGAGTTTTGTTTTACATCTTGTTATTGTTGAAGTATATGAACCCTTTATATATTTTGAAGATTACCTTTTGTCTAACATATTTTATGCAATTATCTTATTCTCATCATTGCCAGTAGAATTCTAATCAACTCTGAAGAAATATTTGCTTAACAAGCTGCATAAACTTGAGGTAGCTATGCTAAGCAAAAGTTAGAATGAAAAAAAATACCCAATTTTTTTACTTCATTCATGTGGAATATAAAGAAACAAAATTAACAAAATAATGTATCACAAGAAAACACTCAGGACTCTGATATAAAGACTCTAATAATCAAAGGGTGAAGGTAGAGATGGAGAGAGAACCTGGGATTGAAATGGTAGTGGTAATGGCACGAGAACTCTGGTGGTGAGTATGGTGTGGTATAAACATTGACTGAAGGGTATATCTGTTTTCTTATAATATATATAGTATTGTAAATTAGTGAGTCAGAATAAGATGACAAATTAAAGAGAAGTAAGACTTTTTAACAAATAATATGCTCTCAAAAGCTAAAGAAAAAACCCAATTACATCAGCTACATAGATAAAATGCTCCTTCAACTATGGTACAAGAGAGGTTTGCTAATTATAAACCTGATACATGACTTTTAGTATATTTTATAAAAAGTTCATATAACAATAAAAAGATAACTCATATAATTAATGAATGGGAAGCAACCTGGTGGCCTGGCAGATAAGATCAACAGAAAAGTCCACATACATCCCAGGACCCCCAGTTTAAGATACAGGGCCAGAGGGAACAACCAAAATGAACAACTAAATAAAATAAAGTGCTTCTTCCTTCTCTCTCTGCCTACCTACCTACTCACTTTCATTCCTACCTACACCTTTCCTTTAAAAAAAATTATTATTGGAATTGAATAATATGCCAAGTATGTAGCTAAGTGTTTTTTGCAAAGAAGATATCTTAAAGTCCAACAAAAACATGAAAAAGATAATCAAATACCTTAGAAACTAGGGAGGGATCCATAGACAAACATCAATTATGGAGAGACATTCGCCTGTATTAAAGATATTTGCAAAGGAAAATACAAACCAATATTCCTTAAATAAAAACAAACTATTTCCCAAGAAAACACTAGTAAACCAGTGTGCCATGGGAAGTTATCGACTTAGTCAGCTGCCATCAGCCCAGAGCACAGTCCACATGCATTCAAGGACCTGGGTTTGTGGCCGAAGGCTGGGGTGAATAACCAACATGAATAGCTAAAATAAAATGAAGTGTTTCTTCCTCTTCTCTCTTCCTGCCTTCCTGCCTTTGCTTAAATTCATTCCTGTCTGTACATTTTCTTAAAAAAAAAAAAATCTTGCATACAAACCCAGGGAAAAAAAATACTGTGACAGAATTGGATTTAATCCAGGAGAAAAAATTTGGTTCAAAAATACCAAACAGTGCTGTGTAACATATTTATAGAATTTAAAAACTGTATGATCACATCCATCAACATAAAAAAAGCATTGCACAAAACCCAACACCCTTTCCTGACAAAAAAAACTCAGCAAACATGTAACAGAGGGTATTTCCTTAACTAGATGCAGGACATCTAGAAAATGCCCACACCAAACAATGGAAGAGAAAGTTCTCTAAAGAAGCACATGAAAAGATGCTAGGCATAGTTATCAGGAAAAAGTAAGTAGTTTAAGCTACCAGCAGTCTCCATTTTACAACCACCAGGAAGGTTATAAAAAAGGATAGGTAAGTGTTGGCAAAGTTGTGAAGACACTGAAAGGCCCCAACTTTCCTAATGGGAATACAAAATGGTGAAGGAAGTTGGGAAGACAATGGTGAAGAACATAGATTTTACGTACAGCAAAGCAATTCCACTTCTAGATATATCTCTCCCCAAGAGAAGCAAAAACAAATATCAACACAAAAACTAAGATACAGATATTCACAACAGCATGATACATCTAAAGCAAAGATGGAAACAACTCAAAACCGATCACTGACTGAATAAGCAAACACGTACATTCGTGCCATGAAACAATTTTGAGATAAAAGAATGTGAAATACTAATGGATGTCACAAAAGCAATAAGCCTTAAGAACACTGATAGACTACAAATAAAACCAGACATGCTATGATATGGTTTGTATAAAAAGTATAAATAATAAAATATAGAAATATCAATATGTTTCAGGTAAGGGATTATACAAGAGTATTGATAATTGCCTATAGATGCATGGTTAATTTGGAGGGAGATAAATACGTTCTAAAATTAGAATATGGCTGTACAATTCTGCAAATATATAAAATAGCATTGAATTTTTTAATTTCAACAGGTAAACATTATGGTATGTAAATGATCTTAATAAATGTTCTTTTAAAATGATATTCAATTAGTCAAAATGTCTTTCTAAGTGACAATTTTATTGAAAAAATGAAATGGTTCAATTTTTTTAAATGTGAAAAATATCACAGGTATTTCAGAGAATAATAAGGTTAAGGAGAATATTAAAAATTACTTGTCCCAAAATATTTTATATTAAAATGAGATAAAATAATATGTGATGTTGTAAATTATGAGGAAATCTGGACACTGAAATAAAAACTCTGCATATTTTCATATATATTTGTTCCTACTGTAGCTTCTGACTCAAAGCTTCAAAGTCCTAGGAATTTCCTGTGTAAGGACAATGACAAAAGTGATTTTGTTATGTTAATGAGGTAGAATTGGAACCTTACCTAGGGAAGGGAGTTAGGGGTCCTGAGAATCATCCACGTGATTACAGGTTTGAAACTTACAGACTCTCCCAACTTCCAGAACTGGTGGGGAACTAGAGGTTGAATCAATCACCAATGCCAATGATTTAATTAATCATGTCTTGTATAATGAAGTCAAAGACAAACGCAAAAGGAAGGGATTTCCAGAGTTTAGCCTTTCATAAATGCTTTGAGAGTTGGCTGAGTGGCTGGCTTAGATAAAATATGTAAATCCTCTACTCATACTTTACACCCTCTGTATTTCTTCCATCAGATGCTCATCTTTTCCTTAGTTATATCATTTTATAATAAGCTAATAGTTGAGAAAGCAATGTTTCTCAGAGTTCTGTGAGCCATTCTAGTAAAGTAATGGTACCCGAAAGGAGGGTGTCATGGAAAACACTGATTTCTAACTAGTAGAGAGCTGCTTAAGGTAAAGAGAACCCTTTCCTTAGAGAATCCGAATGCTATCTTGATGCAAACTGGGACTCTTGCCGGTGCAAGAATTGCTTGCTATAAATGCGGGGAAACAACCTTCTCATGGCAGAATTGAGCCCACAAATTATATTCAGCACAGAAATCAGTAAACATACCTTAGAAGATGCAAATAAACAGAACATCAGAGAACATCTGTGGTCAATAAAGAAATGAAGTCAGTTGTTACAAACATCCTCATACCATAAATGCAGCTGTCAAATGGGTAACAGGGCAGTCAGTCACCAACTATTGAAAGATCAGTAATTTCAGTTTGAGAAAATGTAGACTATAAGGATCAGAAGGGACAATTCAAAAAATATTAAAAGGGCGCACCCTGGGGGAGTAGTGGTTTGGTCAACTACCTCTAGCCGAGCAGAGACCACATACATCCCAAGGACCAGGATTTGCGTCCTGGGTCAGGGAGAACTACCAAGATGTACAACTAAATAAAAATAAATAAAATGTTTCTTTCTTCTCTGTTCCTGCCTGCTTGCCTACGCCCTTCATTCTTACCTGCTCCTTTCCATTAAAGAATATAGAGGGAATATATTTATATTTTTTTCTGTAAATATGATACAATATTCATTCCAATATTCATCTTGCCTTTTTGGAATAACCTTTAATTTGACTTGTTTTTTTTAAAATTTTTAGTATAAAATTTCTCTTTCAAGAGACTTTTGTTAAGAACATATGTGCATATATAAGTATATATATATTTAAAAATAATAGTGTTGAAAAGTAAATTTTATACAAAAAAAAAAGTCGAATAAAGGTTATTTTATTCCAGAAAGGCAAGATGAATATTGACAGTTCAATGACTGTTTTACCATGTTTACAGAAAATATATAATTTACCCATTTATAGAGAAAAGACAAATCAGAGTCATCTAATTCAGACATGCCTATGTTACTTCAAAATTCTTGGAAAAAAATGTTACAAATTGAAGACAGGAAGAAAACATGAAGAACCAAAAAACATGGTTTCTAAGTAGCCCTATAGCCCACTTTCTATTTAGCGATGAATGTTAAAATGTTCCCATTGAGACTGTGAGCAAGAAGAAAAGGATGTGCATTTATACAATGGTACTCCTGTGACAGGGTGGCCATGAAAAACAAGAAATTGACAAAAGATTAACAAAAGGAAAAAGCCTAATTTAATTATTAGCAGATGGTAAGAATTGATATTTACACATCTCAAAATTCTACATAAAAGTATTAAGATATATAATTGAGCGTAGGCAAGGCTACATCTATAAAACTGAAAAATCCATTTTGTTCTATATGTAATTAAAAGAAGAAAACCACTTTTTAAAATATAACCTTTAGTTTGCTTCTTCCCAGGACCCTATGACATCAATCGCCTTGGCTGTTAAATATCAAGGATGTGATACGTACTTACATGGACCAGGAGATGGAACTTGTAACATTATGCTCTAATTCCAAAGAAGATGAACGTTTCCAAAAATTCAATCCAATTTCCTTTCAATATATGCTGAAAAGTCATCGAAATCCACATTAATATAAACTTGGAGGGGCTGAAACACAGCCCCAAAGGCCACCACCCTGTGTGGCTATAAAGCAGAGCATGTCAACCGGGTGACAGGAAAGAGCAGCAGTTCATCTTCAAACCACCTGAAGTGAGTGTCTGAATCTGCCAGGGACAGTTCCTAGAGAAAATCAGACCATGAGTCCTGCAACATCCACAAGTAACACGGATGAAACTCTTAACATGGCTTCATCAAGGAAGAATAAGACTAACAAGAACAACTTTTAAAACACAGTTATAAGCTGGCGGATAAAATAGGTCAGCAAGGAAAATCTGAATTTGGGCTAGTTGAGATGGTAACAATATCTTCAAACAAAATTCTTCCAAACAGAGATGGTATTTGTACTCAGAAAGGAGACAATGATGTCAAGTTTCCCAAACAAGTCAAGAGTTTTATGAAAATTCTAATATACATATAGGTGATTTCAATTTTGTTTCCGTTTTAACCTAAGAAAAACGAATTATATAAACTTCAATGGAAAAATTCCAAAGAAAGACCAAATTATTCCACAGAAAAAGGTGGTGGGCTTTTCCTTAACAGAGAGAAGCTTGTTGAACTATAGTGATTAGGACAGGATGGCATTAACAGAGGGATATACAAATACATCAATGAAAACAGAACAAAACAGAACAGAACAAGTGAACCTGTGCCAGAGAAGGGATTGCCACACAGTTGCAGAGATAATGATACTTTGGTATAAAGGGCAGGGAGGACAGGTTACTACAGGGGAATAAAGAAACATTTTTCCTTATCATTTTCACATACAATAAGCAATTTGATGTACATTTAACTGTAACGGACAAATGCAGAGAACTGTAGAATAATGAAACATAAAGGCCTTATGATCGAAAGTTAGGCAATTTTGCTATATTGGGAAAAAAGAGAATGCTCAACAAATATGGAGAAATTCAGTTCTATTAAAATGAAGAATATTGCATCCAAGTGTATAACAGACATGAGAAAATATTTGCAATTACTTGAAATAAAAAAATATGATTGTCCAGAAAACATAGAGAAAACCTAAGAAATCAAAAAGCATGCTAAGCAACAAATGAGAAAATTCACTGAAATCTATGTTACAGAACAGGAAACACTGCCTATGAAAATAGCTCCATCCCAGTTCATTTCAGGAAAAATAATTATGAAAATATCAGGAGATCTGGGTTCTCACACTGGATGACAGTAACTAAGCTTAAGATCTCCCAAGTATTATTGATGAAACGGAATAACCACTGATGTGCCACAGTAAGACAGCTGATTCCCACACTCCCAACACCATTTTCTAGGGAATTTGAATTTATCAATCATATACAATGATTTATTCTTACTCTAAAATATAAAAATAAAATAGTTGCCATATTTATCTACGGATACAAATCCAAAAATGACTGTAGCAGCAAAAAATAACTTGAGACAACCCAAGCCCCACAAGGGCTGGAATGGGTGACTTCACTGGGTGCCTTAGTTCCTTGGACACCAGCACCTGTGAAACAAAACTGCACTGAGAAAACAGACAAACCTTTCTGTATTACATGACGAGTGTGTTACAGGTCACAGTCACTTAGGTCATATTCAAAACAGGAAACAAAACAACACTCCTTGAAGAAGAGCAGATGTAAGACTGAAATAATCAGTGCAGTGGTCACCCTGGGGCAGGGCACTGGGAGAGGCTACCAACCAAGAAAAGAAACATCTTCCACCTTCAAATAACAGAACAGAGGTCTCAGAGCTGACTGAGCACAGGATTCACACAGCAGCAATTCTATCTGGAAACACAGGTAGGTCAACAAAATATGAGTGGCTCAGATTTAGCAGCCAATTTCCCCGACAGAATCCAGGGACCTGATCAGGTCAAGCCCATTCTAGATCTCTGGGGCTGGTTCTCCTACCGATACGTGGTCCAAGGTGGCCTCTTCCAAGAAAAGAGGGGGGAACCCTGAGGCCCTGTGGACGATTCCCTGCAGCTCCACACACACCCTGCTCTCCGAGCCTCAGTGTGGAAGCATCCCTCCTCCGATATCTCAATTTTCAACAAGGGGAAAGGGTAAGACGAAGTTGTGAACCAAATAAATCCTCCAATTCATAAAAATTTTCGGAGCACATGAACCCAAGGAGCCTATCTTAAGTCTGCCCTTCACAGTGAATCAGTTTACTCAAATTACACTTAATTCCACAAACTCATGGATGTTGCCAAAACCAAGTATCAGGAAATAGACCCAGGACAACCACAAACCACCCAGCATATCTGTGAATGGGTCTCCCCTTCCATGCAAAGTGGTTTCTGCAGGCCTGCTGCAGGTTGAGGCAGCAGGCAAGACCCACTGCTCCTCCTTCCCTCCCACACATCCCAGCTTTGAGCTCAGCCTGTCCCCACCCCACCCCAGCAGTGCACCTGCTTCAAGTACCTTGGAGTTTTCAAATGAGACAAAGACCCGCTTCCCACTGTGTGAAGGAGAAACCACAGAATCACCGCTTCCACCTGTGTTTAAAAATAAAGTAGGTGAGTGGATTTCTATGATACATCAATGACTTTACATAACTGGAATCTGCTGATCTCTTTCAGAAAAGCTTATCAACTCAATATTCTTCTCAAGATATCAAATTCTTTATAAAGCAACTACTCCACAATGAATTGTCTCAATCTTACTGGTCACATTTTACAGAATTTTTATTAAAGTCTGACAACCACTGTTAGCTCACAACCCAGGAATAATGTGAAACAGGCCCCCCAGACACAAAGGAATAAAACAGAGCATTCGCTGCTTTCTAGGTGGCAAATTTTAATAACCAAGCGGGCTTATAAGGCTTTGTCTTGGGCAGTTGGAAGGCAAGAATTTTTTCTGTCCTGTCTCCTAAATCTTAAAGTTTCATATTGAGACGTTCACTTAAGTGAAGCATGCAGCTGGTCTTAGCAACACGTTTCACCTCAGGGATAGACCCCTGGGAGGCTTCTGGAAGCTGGAAATCCGTGAAATACACACGGGGGTGAGGACCCCAGGGTCCCCCTCCCAGAGAGCAGATTGTCCGTTATCACCGCCTTCCTCCAGCACCAATTATTACCAGCAGTTGAGATTACACCACTCTGTGTCGCAACTCAGCACTGTACACGGAGGAGTCACTATGATTTAATAAACACGTTTAATCTGTCTTTAAGGTGTAGGACTGCCTGCATTTTTCCAACAAGTATGTTGGAAATAGGACATTCCTGGGACACTTTTTCAAATCACATTTCCTGAGTAAGCCCAGAATATTAGTCAGAATAAGACACTGCAGCAGGAGAAGACGTAACACACCCCTGCATATATGCTAAGCTCATCAAGGAGAATGGAATGAAGTGCTAGTTATTTTACTGAGAACTGAGGCCCCGGAGACGGCAGAACACACCTGTGGTGAACCCCCAACCAGATGGGGGGTAAAGGGGATCGTCCAGTCTCCCCTCAGCTCTCCATCGGTCAGAACCCTGACAACCTCACACCGACTTAGGAATGGATTCCGGGACCCCACGCAGGGTCCAAAGGCAGGAACTTGAATTTGGGAGAAACTGGAGTCAGTTCCATTTCCCAGACGGTTCCGGCAGGTTTGAAGCAGACCCTCTGTATCTCCGGCCCAGGTCTGCACTCACCGTCTCTGACCCGGTTCTGGGCTCTGGCAGCTTCTGCTCCTCCCTGCATTACTGAAGATCCGACAGCTGAGAGATAACTGAGAGCAGAAACAAGGCAGAATCAGCAAGAGAACCCAAGGGCAGGAAGACCCCGGAGCTACTTCCCAGCAAATTGCAAGCTTAGCCCGCCCCCTCCTCCTGTGATTGGACAGCACTCCGAACACCGCCTCCAAGGGGTCTCTTATTGGACTGTGCTCCCAAACCCACCTCTCGCGCTGAGGCTGCCTTTCAGGTCTGCTTGACTAGAGATTCTGCGCCCTGTGCCATTGATTGGACAGTTTGAATCCGAAAGACTGCACGTTCCAGCCAGGCTGAAAGTGATAGGCCTGGTAGAAATAAAGGTGCGTGTCTCATCCTCTTGCCAGCCTGGTAGCAAATTGGTCTTAATTTACAGCTGATGACATTCATTGACAGTAAACGAGCCAGCGGGACGCAGCCTCTGCTGATCAGGCGTTCCCTCTTGGTCCTGGAAAGGAACCAGCATTTCAGACTCGGCTTCCCTGTGAAGTGCTCCCTGCCAGGAGCAAGGAAGAAACTGGAGGTTCTAGTGAGAGCTTGTCTAGTGTCCACACGCGACAAGGCCACCCTGAATCTCTTGCCATTGTTTAAAGGACAAAGACACTCTACACTGACACCATATTCGAGACTGTGTGATATTTGATAACCGCATGGCTCCTCCATCAAGCCCACCCCCACCTCTCTGGCTGGCATCCAGTAACCTGAGCCAGGTGTTTTATGTCCACAGGGAGTGGGACCCCAGGTCCCCAGTTTGCATGCAAGACTCCTTCATGAAGCACTGATACCAGCTGAGATGTGAACATTTGCAGGTGTGCATTTTACACTACGCTAAAATTTATGAGAGATCTGATTTTTTTATTCATTCCCTATGAATTTTAAATAGCAAAAGGCTGTATTTTCTGTTGATACTGGCAGCAGGGCACTGATAAGTGCTGAGGAAGGAGTGGTTAGGGGTTGTGAAGTAAATGTTTTATTCTGTAAGCCCAAACCAAGTATGCCTTGTGGAGGTGCTGGTCTCCGTAGCCGGTACTGGCTCATTAGAGTGATGCTCGCTTATTTTTAACATTCCTGCAGGTTCACTAATCTGCTGACTTTGTACATCTGCCATCCCGCTTCCTTGTTCTCCAAACCCGTTTTCCCTATGCCGTCCCTCATCATTTTCTTACTCAGATTATGTAGTATTGATTGCATAGAGAAGGAAAAGGCATGGTAGAGGAGAGACTGAAGTTTAAAAGAAAGGGAAAGATCATTTCTAGATGGATCAGAAGGATATAGCAACACATTATCTTGTAATATTTTATCAAATGCTTTTTCAATTAGAAATATTCCAGATTACAAATCATTTAGAAAAGTTCTTGATAGATCTGCCAACAAAGGAATAAAACTGGTCAAGGTTCTTCCTTGCAACATTGTTCATAATGTCAAAATAGCATAAACATTTATGTTTGTTCTGTAAGGGAACAAAATAATATGAGACAAAAAATGTCTTTCGCCGTAAGGATTATTTCAGTGGATGCAATCAAAAAGCTAGGTGGGGCAGTTATTTTGTAAGACACATTTACGAGAGTAAAAGAAAAGCTCCCTTTGTAGGAATGAACCCCACTGTACTGAGAGGACAAAATTTCTTTAAGTCTTACTGGAACAATCTCTTTAAGTTTTGTCAATGGAAACATCAGCAGCTTA
This sequence comes from Solenodon paradoxus, assembly GCA_004363575.1. Classification (NCBI taxonomy): domain Eukaryota; kingdom Metazoa; phylum Chordata; class Mammalia; order Eulipotyphla; family Solenodontidae; genus Solenodon; species Solenodon paradoxus. The sequence goes on along the minus strand of RJWH01002075.1, from coordinate 5,688 downwards.
AATCTACCCAATGGTTATGTGCTTCTTCTCTGCGCTTTTTCTGGTGGCCTAACTGTCCTTGGGCTTTCCCTCCCTGATGAGCTTTATCATTAATTAAATTTATTTTGATTTGACTCAAGCATTTTTGTTAAGTTACTATTACTGTTTCTTACTGTATACATATAATTATAAAACTCAAATTTCTCATCGTGTCTGAAGTTCATGTAAATATTTCTTGAAGAACGTAGTGGGGAAAGGGGGTATTGAGTCTTTTTACTCACGACTCTAATACATACAATGTGGAGTGATAAAATGAATTCTAGCACATTATCTATTTAAAGGATGCTGTGCAGATTTATAAAAAGATTACAAAATATGTCTTGGTAGAAAAAGATTTGCAAGATATTTTCAAATAAATAAAAGCAAAAACCACTATGCCTACCACAAAACAACTTAGGTATGTTTTTAAATAGGGTGGTAAGGGATATATATATATATATATATAATTAATATATTAACAATATATAATTAATATATTAATATATAATTATATATGACATAACTCATACATATTATATAAAGTATGATATACATATATATATTGATTGTTTTTTTGCTTGCACATATATGAAGAAACTCTGGAAAGATATCTGGGAACCCAACGCCAAACCTAACTGTGGAGGCCATGGGTGGTTGGAAAAATAGGTCATGGCTAGGAGTTCTCTCCCCATGTGTCTTCATATTTGGGGGCTCTTGAAACATGTTCATGTATTTTAAACTATTAAGAATTTTTAAAAACTTGAATTTCTTTTTTAAACTTTCAAGGAGTAAATGCACAGTACAATTTCTATCAAATGAATGAATCTGATACTTGCACCGGCTTCACTTGAATGTCAGAATTCCTCAGACAACTCTGACAACTCTTCATTCCTGAAAACGGTTCCCGCCTCCCCACTTTTTGAACAATTGTCATTTTATCTGCAGCTCACTTGGCTATGCTGATGTGGCCCTGGGAATTTCTACTAAATACAAAACCATTTCTATGAAGGTTTTATGTTGGTTTAAACACAATTCTTAAACTCTGTAGCCCATGGTCTAGCACCTCAGAACATACACATCAGAAGGGTCAGTTCAAGTCTCTGAAACGAGAAGATAGTCTTCACTTTGGTAAGAGTTGGAGATTTCATACCCTCTCAGAAGAAGAGAGTGATTTCAGATGAAGACATTCCAGGCAAAAGTAATCTTGTTGTTTTTTTTCTTTAAAGGAAAGGTGCAGGCAAGAATGAAGGTGAGTAGAGGCAGGTAGAAAGAGAGAGGAGGAAGCAGAACTTTATTTCATATAGCTGTTCAGCTTACTCATTCCCACGGGTCCCCAGATGCAAACCCAGCACTGCAGGATGTATGTCGACTGTATCAAACCCCTTTTCCACTAGGGCACAATAGAAATAATCCTTTTAGGGAAAGAAAGACAATTCCAAAAAATTTCTTACTCCTGTTAAAATCCAAGTATGGAATTTACAAGATCTATTCTGGAAGCAGTTTTTCTTCTTCTTTTCTAGAACATGGGCAGGGAAGCACTGATACAAGGAGTGGTTCATACCTTTACTATTTTTCTGTAAAATCACTTTATTATTATGTTGACTTTGATCAATACTTTAGTATTAATCCAACTTTCCTTTCTTGGATTCTGGACAGTGTTACTGTTAGAGGACGATGTATAAGAGAGACTAATAGTTCAGTGAGAAACACTCTACGAAGCACCCTCAAAACCTGCTGAGGTCCCTGAGGTTTTGCCTATTGAAAACCTAATAGTTCTAGACAACAGAAGAGACAAATGCCTTGGGGAAGTAGTTACAGAAAGTCTTTGGCCAGACTAGTGGTTCTGGCTCACCTCAGCCTGAGCAGACACAGAACAGCTATGTCGAAATTAAAAGTGATCTTGCACCACCATTTCTGAACAAGTGCGAGTGTGATCAATCACCAGGAAGACTGGTGTCTGCTCGGCGACCTTGGATTCTTCCCCAGCATCCAATCATCACCCACTTCCTCAACTGGGCCCTAATAAAGCTACCATGAGCAGAGCCCTGGGTGAGACAGGCAGTCCTTTGTCATGCTGTCTCATGACTAGTTACAAGTGATTTCCTGTTTAAAAGAACTCTGCTCTGTGTCTTTAGGCTTATGATCACCAAGGGAAAAAACACATTGCACAGTATTTGCCATCATCAGTGTCTACAGAATACCCCCAATCCCTTACCTTCCCCACATTACTCTGTCCATGTCTCCAAATACATCAACTTCTGCCTCATCATTCCCTCCATGTGTGTTTGGTCTAGCTAATTTCTACAACCCCTGTGAAGAGACCAGCTATAGCCATAGACCAGAATAAAAAGATGACTAAGTGGGGAGAAACTAGAGCAGTAGAGTAATTTTCCACATGCCCATTACTTTTTTTAGAGAGGTCCATCATGGGCTGAGCCTGAGTGGCCCATCAGCGATGCTGACAAAAATTCTTTTGGGTAAGAATTTCTTCAAAAGACCCTGTAAGTTCACCGTTAACTATTATCCTTCCTCATTACAGTGTCATTAGTGTCTTCACTTTCCTGTTCTTCAGTATCATGAGAGATCTGACACTGATCAAAAATTGTGTGAAAAGAGGTGGCACCATTTTCCCCTAGAATTCTTTGCCTTTTAAAAAATTATCATGAATCTTCCACCTTGGAATGGCCCCATTCCCACAACCTGAACCTTAAACTCAACGTCAACATGATGCCCTAGCCAACAGGAGGGGTCCTAGGACCCTTACATTAATCTTTCTCTTCCTCTTCAGATGCTGGCATATTAATGAGTCATCTTTTCATTCTTGAAGCAAGAGTCTCCAGGGCCCATTTTGTAGACATTTCTATAATAAGGGAGATGGATCTAGCCTAGCAATTTACTCAATTGGCAGTTATCAAAATAAACCTACTTTTCTTCCACCAACATTTATTCTCTCAAGTTTGGTCTTCAGGGCAGTAAGGGGCAGAATTGGGTTCAGGAGCAATCTGACAACTTGAAAACCATTTTCTGTCAGGACATTTTCCTAACACTTTTCTAAGACGACTCGGCATCCGTGGAGCAGATGACATACTAAATTCATTTGATCTTGGGTTACCACTGGTCCCAGTTTCATGGGATTGTCCTAGTTTAATAATGTTCTGTTCTACAGGCCAGTTTGAAATTCTGTCCAAGTTTCAAGCACAGTTTGCTAAAATTTAATTTAGGCAAAACCACACCAAACTAGCTCCAAATTGCCCAATGAAAGTGTAGATTTGCCTTGTTACTCTGCCTGGTGACACAAACCGGTCTTGGTTTCAATTCTAAAAACTATGGTTGAGACGAAAATTACCAAGCAACACTGGAATTGTGGGAGCTCCGGGAGTGATTTTCACTTCCAAGCAAGGATACAGAATATAGATATTATGTGGACTTAAGTTCCTGTCTGTCCCACCGATGAGAGTTAAGAGGGATTTATTCTTCCAGAGAAAGATGAAATAAATTAGGTTTTCTCCACACAAGGAGAAGAGATTTGCTGCTATTATCTCTTACAAAAGCATAAACCTCACCCATCATTAAGAGTCCCTCCTATCTAGGAATCCTTACGCTAAAGACATGTCATTTTGGAGCAACAGATCTTGTTCTTCTTCAGAAAAGGATTTAGCAACACTAAAAACACTAGAACTAGAAAAGCACTAATATTCAATGGCCTTTTGATGTTATAATCGATCTGCACCACATACCCTTGCCTATATTATTCCAATGTGAAAAATCTATAGAACACATTTCTAAGAGACTTGTAATCTGGATTATTTCTAACTGAAGGAGCACTGGTAAATGTTAGCAGTTTTAGAGGCTGCTGCTAAATCCTGTTAGATCTAGCAATGCTTCTTTCTCCTTTAAATTTTAAATACTCCTCTCCTAGATCTTTCCCCTATCTGTGCAACCATTACAAAAAAATCTAAATAAAAAATATCACCTTTGACATTTCCAAAATAACTGACTAAAAATCTGAGATAATTAGAAAGTCCTTGCCTGCACCAATCCTTTTTGGTTTTTTGTTTTTAAAGTAAAACTGCAAATTCTAATATCTCAACCGCGGCTGAACTAAGAGAGAACCCCTACAATGGAGTCTGGGGTCTTAAGTGTTTCTTTCTATGGAAGCAAAAGACACGGCTCATGCTGCTAAATTCAAACACCAGAGTGGGAAGCAGGGATTGAAAGTGAGGCATCAAAGTGTCAAAGGCAAAGGTCACTTGTTTAAACCCAGTGGACCGTGGCTTAAACAAGGTAAAGTCAAGGTTGATGTCTGCTCATCAGGCCCCTACCCAAGAGGCCACTAAGCACTCCTGTTTTGTCTTGGCTCCTCACAGAAATACTTCATAGGAAAAATGACTCCAAACTTTCTGGCCCCACCTCCTGGACCACCAGAGAAGCCCCTGAGCAGCAGGCAGAACTGGGTTATTGCTGGTCAGGAGTGGGTTTGGATTGAAAATGAAATCAATAGGCCAGGCAACCGGAAATGTGAAAAAAGTAAATGTCAGTTGTCAACACCGCCAATCCGTGGTCCTTTGTCCTAACAGCCCAAACACACAACAGGGTCTATTAGGACACAATAAGATGTTCCAGAGAGCACTGCAGAAATGACGCAATAAATTAAGTCAGGGTCCAACAGCACTGAGAAGGTGCATTGCCGTATGTAATATAATATTTAAAGACAAATGAGGTCACAGTTCCTGACATGGTGGGTCACAGCACTATGTCCTATGAGAAAATCAGTTGCACATGTCTGTTCGTAATACCTTATTTGCATCCATCCCCTTTTGTGCATAAGTCATCTTAGTGTATATGACAATGTGTAAAGCTGAGACTGTTTGGAAGGCAATGGAGATGAGAGCTACACAAGACGCCTGAGGTGGGTTATTCAAATAATAAAAACACTAGGAAAATCTGAATATACTCATGGCATTGTGGGAAATGAAGACAGTGGAATTTTTCCTCGAATTTTTCTGTAAATAGGTGAGGAGTGTTTACTATCCGCCATGTAGCTGATGGAGGAAAGAGGAGTCCAGATTTCACTGGAAGTGGGAAGGTGGGACCCTGATGGGAAAGTCCTCAGAGGAAAGAGGAATACTCAGAATTGCATCAGGTCTGGGCCCAGCGTGGTTGTGCTGGAATAGCAGGTGTGGAGAGCACTACCTGCTTTCACCTCAGAACACACCTGTTTGTTCTTTGTAGCCTGGTGTTCTTCCCCCTCTCCAAGGAGATGGGGTAGTTGAACTCACCCACCACTGCCGCAAAGATACCTGTGTGGAACTATTCAAAGACACTGCCCAGAAGACAAGATCAGATTCACCCAGAACCCACTGGTCATCCCAGCAGGGAACAGCCCAACACAAATTCTTCCTTCCTAGATATGACAGAGAGGCTCTCTGTGTAGAAGTCCACCCAGGGAAGGAGGAAGATGACACCTGGCATAAATACCAGGGTTGAAGAGCTCAGGCTCGGCTCTCAGTTTCACAACCTACCAGCTCTGAATGGGAGCATGAACATGACAACCTGGCCAGTGCCTAACTACCCGATGCGTCCCAGAAAAATCCACTTCTCATCTCCTGCCTTCCCCGCAATCTCTATACACAAGAAATAGTAAAGTCTTGGGGATAGACAGCTCAGTTG
>RJWH01002074.1:180719-271820 GCA_004363575.1 Solenodon paradoxus | reverse complement strand
CCTCTTCTTCCTCCATTTCTTCTAAGTGGCAGAGGAATCACTGGACTCCTCCCAGAGTGAAGCCTGAGACAAGCTGGCAAGTCTTACAAAGATTTTTATTTTCCATTTTAGAAATTGATTTTCTCTCTAAACTCCTCCCCTTGCTTTTACCATCACACATCTACACTGCTGTGACTTTCCACTCTCCCCACATAGAACAGCAGCTTCAAACTGAACGTTGAACACCCTATGGAAGACCCAGTTTGAGAGTCATTGCTTATCTCATCCCTTTCCTTCTAACTGAATTTCATTTCATGTTTACTCTCCCATTCTCCTGCATGCTATGAAGTTTCATATTGTGTTGTCCTTTCCTCTCAGACTGGGATTTTAGGCCAAAAAGTTGTTTTATAATCAATTTCAAGTGAACACCTTTTGGTGCTAAAAAATGGGCAACGCCAGGCTGATTGAGGCACAGTCCTTGAAGACCAGAGTTTCTGGGTAGTGGGTCTCATATCCAGCTACTACCCGCAATGTTTATTTGCTTAATAGTTTTGACTTTTTAGACATTTCATACATTTTTTAAACTTTTATACATTTATTTTTCAAAGAAACTAGCATATAAATATGGGGGATGGGCGGACAACAGTTGTAAAAGATAGAAAAGGATCCCATGACTCCAGACAGAAAGAGTTGTACTGAAAGGAGAGAAGAGATGGAAAATAGGAGCCTTGGTCTGAAGGGACAGATAATGTGGGCAAGGAAGCTGGTGGGAACAGCGCAGGGGCATTCAGATCTGTAGTGTTTAGCAAATCTGAAGAGGGGAACTCCAGCTGGAGAGGGTAGAGTGAGGGAAGAGTTGGGCCAGAATGACATTGGAGGGATCCAGGGGAAGAACAAGGTATGGGGCAGACAGGAGAGGAATGAGAAAGAAAGGAGAAGACTGCTGAAAGGGAGGGCAATGTCAAAAGAGACAAGAGAAGGGGTGCTAACATTTAAGGGAGACCGAGACAGACAGAAGTGAGGGTTGCAGGATAGAGGCCCCATCTCTTCAGGACCGTGCAGTAGTCTGCATCCTTCCCATGTTGTAAGGGGTAAGGGAGCACCACATTGTGAGGTAGCTTCTAAGAGGATGTCATCCATGAACATTCCAAAGCCATCTTTGGACCATCAGAGCAAGAGCCTCCTTTTACAGAATGCTGATGCTGAGGGAAAACAGACAGTACATCCACAACTGCACTGTGACAGTGAGACTGAGACGTTTTTGCTGGAAGGTTTTCCAGGCCTTTAGGGATGAGCACATTCCTCCTAGGCTTTAATCTGGGCAGAGCAAGGTGAGGGTGGGGGTAAAAGGCAGTGGTCACTGCCTTGGAAGAGAAGGACACTTCCCATGACAGCAGGAGAGATGAGAGCCAGGCTGGGGAAGAAGAAATGCTAGGGCTTCTTTAATAAGGTCCCTAGTCACACCCCTTTTACTGAATGGGCTGGTGAGAGGACTTAGCCATCAAAGGAAAAATAGAACATTCTCCACCTCTATCATGAGGAAGAAATGTTATCTATCGGGAGTGCTCAGGGAGAATTGCTGGAAGCATCCAAGAACCAGAGACGTGGCCAGGGAACACAATCCACCTGGCTCTTTGCTAGGATTTTTACCTCAAGTCTCAAGACAAATGAAGAAGTCGCTGGAGTTCAACTAAGTTTCTTCACAACAGCAGTGAGTTTCCATTCCTGGAAATAAAGAAAAATGTCTGTATAGAAAGCCCTGACAAAGCACATTTTCTGTGACAGTCCATAGCTGCAGAAACTGCTGTGGATTTTCAACATCTATGAATTCAGGACACTGAAGCAGAACACACCAAGGACTGTGGAGGCAGCGTGTGCAGTGACTGGAAGCCTGGGCTCAGAGATCTGTCCATTTTGTAAACCTCAGCAGTGACCCACTTTCTTTGAGCCTCTGTCTCATGCATAAAATAAAATAAAATAAAATACCCACAAGACTCTCATAAACTTTAGGTAAATTCTAGGATAAAGAAAGAAACTAGATTCAGTTTTTTTTGAGTCATTTAAGAAACCATTGTATTTTCATTGGACCCCATTCTTTTTCCCTTAACAGTTGGGTATTACAGTACATTGTTTCTTGAATGTTTAATGCGCACTTAACACTGACGGAGAAGAGAGGAACATACATATCCTAACTCGGTCCCTCTGGCAGCTGAGTCCTGACTGGAAAGTGAGGCAGCATGAGACCTCACAAGCCCTTGTGAAATCAAATGCTAAACTGGGTCATGTCCTTCTGTGCCTTCGGTATTCATGGAAAGGGAGTCCATGCCAGCTTCGTTGGCTAAGATAGGATGCTTGAAAGGAAGGGTCTGGAGCAGTCTTGAAAGTCAGGATTTAGGGAAGAGGTGAGAGAAACCAGCATTCTTGGTGATGTCATTTGGGTGACATGAATACCTGGGGGCTCAGTAAACATTTGCTGAGTGAGTGAATGGAATGAGTAAACAAATGAGCAAAGACAATCAAATCAGAGAATGGAGGGCTTAGTCAGAAGACCAGCCTGAGTGGACTGTGGAAAATGGAGAAATGAAGTGGAGATAGCAGATTATGGAAGAACTTTTGAGACTGTAGAATCTTCTGGTAGGAGCTAGACAAACAGGGTTGCATTCATATTCCAAAACTTACTGGCCATATGCCTTGAGCAAGTTATTTAACCTCTTTGTACACTCATTTCCTGACCTGGAAAAAAATATATAGGGGTAACATAGCTATCGTGTCATTTTGAGTATTAACTGAGATAAAGCATATGAAACCTAAGCACGACACTTGGCACATAGTAATTGCACCACCATATAGATTTATTATTAGTTTTGTTAAAGGCTGGGAAGAAGATAGATTCAATATGAAAACTATAGGGAACCACTACAGTTCCTCAAAGTGGGAAATGGGGTACAGTATTTTGTTTGTTGCTTTTTCTTCCCCTAACCCTGGGACCTGGGTCCTTGGGCTTTACACAGACTGCACATTAGCTGCTGAGCCACAGGGGTGCACCCAGATGCAGTAATTTTTAGAAATCATTGGTGCAGAATTCAGATTGGTCAGAAAGAAAAGGCAAAGGTGCCGTCTCAAAGGGTGAAGAAGGGCTGACCAAGGACTAAAAACAAACCCTCCTGAAAGAGAGACCGTCTGACCCCACTTGCTCATACACACATGGGAGTTGGAGCCTGGCATGTGTGGGTGCTCAGTCACCCTATTAAATAAACATCTCTAGACGCGGCAGCAGTTGAACAACCTCTTTTTGGAGCTCACAGACTCAGTGGCAAATACTAGTGAATTCCCCTAAGTACAGAGAGTTTTAAGGCACTGGACTAGTTCACTAAAATCTGACCTCTAGCTTATGTCAGTGTCTTCACTTCCCAGAAGCAAATAAATGAACACATGTGAAAGGAAAACCAGTACATCTGCACAAAACCCGGAGAGGAATGACCAGATTATCTTGTGATGTCTTTTTTCTTTTTAAAGAAAGGAGAATAGTCTTCCCAAAAAACAAAAGTCCAGGACCTGACAGCTTCCCTAGTGAATCCTACCAAACATTCAAAGAAGGATTAATACCAATACTTCTCAAACTCTGTCTAGAAGTAGGAGAAGTAACATTTCCAAACCCATTTTACAAAGCCATCATCATTACCCTGATTCCAAAACCAGACAAGGACACCAAAAGAAAAGAAAATTACAGGCCATTATATCTGATGAGCACCAATAAAATATTTGCAAACTGAATTCAGCAATATACTAATAGGACTATGTAATCAAGTGGAATTTATTCCATAGATGCAAGTATGGTTCTAAACTGGCAAATCAATCAATATGATATGCCACATTAATAAAGTGAAGAATAACAATCATATGATGATCTAAATAACTAGAAAAGCATTTGACAAAATGCAACATTTGTTTATGACAAAAACTGTCAACAAAGTGCATATAGAAGGAACATCCTCAACATAATAAACACTATATATGACAAGCCCACAGCTAACACCAGACTCAATGATGAAAAACTGAAAGCTTTTCCTCAAGGTCAGGAACAAGATAAGGATGACCACTTTTATTCAATATAGTATTAGAAGTCTTAGCCAGAGCAATTAAGCAAGAAAAAGAAATAAAATCCATCCAAATTGGAAAAGAAGTAGAACACGATTTTCAGATGTCAGGATATTATTTTAGAAACCCCTAAAGCCTCCTCCGAATAATTGTGAGAGTAAAGTTACAAAATAAAAAATCAATATACAAAAATCTGTTTTGTTTCTATCAGAAAGAGAAATTAAGAACATAATGATGTTGATTTACAATGAAACACACCTTAAAACCTATATGTTGCAATGCAATGTTACTACAATAAAATTTGAGGGAAAAAAATGCCATTTAAAATTGCATCGGAATGAATAAAATGAAAAAATACCTAGGAATTAATTCATCCAAGAAGGTGAAAGGTCTGTATACTGAAAACTATAAGACATTGTTGAAAAAACTAAAGACATAAATAAATGTAAAGATCTTCCATATTCATAGTTTGGCAGAATTAATATTGTTTAAATGTCCATACTACCCAAAGCAACCGAAATTCAATCTCTAGCAAAATTCCAATGGCATTTTCCACAGAAATGGAACAGTCAGCCCTGAAATTTGTGTAGAACCACAGAAGAATAGTGAAAAGCAATCTTGAGAAAACAGAATGCAACTGCCTTGCTTTCAAGCTATATAACAAAGCTACCATAATAGAAACAGTGAAAATTTGGCCTAAAAAGTGGAAACATAGATCAATAGAAAGAATAGAGAATTCAGAAATAAACCCACATATATGTGGTCAATTAATTTACAACAAAGGAGCTAAAAAATATAAAATGGAGAGGAGCAGTCTTCAGTAATTTGGGAAAACTGGACAGTCACTCACAAAACAATGAAACTAGACCGTATGCCTGACACCATACGTAAAACTTAACTCAGAATGGATTAAAGACTTGAAACCCTGAAACTATGAATGTCCTAGAAGAAAAAATGAGTAATTTGCTCCTTGACAGTGGTCTTGGTGTTGAATTTTTGTCACAAACTCCAAAGGAAGAAAAACAAAACAAAACAAAACCCCAGAACACTTAAGACTACATCAAACTAAAGAACTTCTGCACAGCTAAGTAAAAAAACTTCTGCACAGCAAAGGAAACCTTGCTTTGGTAGCCTCCCGAATGAGATAAAACGGGCATTTAAAAAAATACAGATGCCAACTGGTACATGAAAGGCTCAATAACACTAATCATCAGGAAAATGCAAATGAAAGCCATGATGAGATATCACCTCACAGCTGTTAACATGGCTTTTATCAAAAAGACAAGAAATACCCTTGAGGATGTGGAGAAAAGGGGACCCTCATGCATTGTTGGCAGGAATGTAGTTGCAGCCGCTATGGAAAGCAGTTCTGAAAGTTCCTCACAAAGTTAAAAAATACAACTAACATGTAGTCCAGGAATTTCACCTCTGGATATTTAGTATTTATCTGAAGAAAATGAGAACACCAATTTGAAAAGATATATGCACTTCTGTGTTCATTGCAGCAGTGTTATTTACAATACCCAAGAAATGATTACAGCCTAAGTGCCCATCTATGGATGAATGGATAAATAAATTGTTTTATATGTGTGTGTGTGTATGAATATTAGTCAGTCATAAAAGGAATGAAATCTTGCCATTAGCAAGATGACAACATGGATGGACCTTCCAACGTGGAAGAGCATATGCTAAGTGAAATTAACCAGAAAAAGACAAATACCTAATGATCCCATTTATATGTGGAATCTGAAAAACAAGCAAACAGATACCAAGCTCATAGATACAGAGAACAGATTGGTAGTTGCCAGGGAGGAGGGTGTGTGGGGTAAAAAAGGTAAAGGTCATCAAAAAGTATAAACTTCCAGTTATATAAAGTAAATGAATCTTGAAGATGTAATGCATAACACACTGACTACAGTTAAAATATTCCATTGCATATTTGAAAGTTACTAAGAAAGTCCTGGTGACTTGGGTGTTAAGCCCATACCTGGGGCGTGGTTCACGTACAGCCCAGAGAATTGGGTTCTCTGCACAGGGCAACAGGAACAGTGGTGGGGGAGGGACAACTAAAATGAACAACCAACTAAATAAAAAGCTGCTTCCTCCTCCTCTCTCTTCCTTTCTGCCTACCTACCTTCCTTCCTCTTAAAAAAAATAAGTTGTACCCTGGTTTAAACCAGACACAGTCTACATCCAACCCAAAGTCCCCAGTTCAAGACCCAGGGCCAGGGAAGCAACCAAGATAAACAAATAAATAAAATGCTTCTTTTTTCTCTCTGTGCCTGCCGGCCCACCTTCATTCCTGTCTGCACTTTTCCTTTAGAAAAATAAATAAAAATAAAGTAGATTTTATTTTGTTTTGTTTTGTTTTTACCCTCCTGGTTGCAAGTCTCAAACCCAGGTTCGCAGCTTCCGTAGCTTGTAGCCAAGTCCCTGAGCTATAGGGTGGGCTTGGAAGCAAGAGAGTAGATCTCAAAAGTCTTCAGGGTGTGCCCTGGTGGAGTTCATCCTGGGTCCAGGGGGAACAAACAAAATGTACAACTAAATATAAATAAATAAAAATGCTTCTCCTCTCTCTTCCTGCCTGTACCCTTCCTTAAAAAAAAGTCTTCATTTCTAGAAAAGAAATTATGTAACTATGTATAGAGACAGATGCGAACTAGATACTTTGGGGTGATCACATCACAACAGATACAAATATCAAATCACTATGGTACACACCTGAAACTAATGTAATATATGAACTATACCTCAACAGAAAAAAAAAAAAAAAAGAAAGAAAGAAAGGAGAAAAATGCTTCTGTTTCCTAGCCCACTGCTCTGTCGGATTTTAATGGAATTTGAGGTTCATGTGAAAGAGAAAGAGGCAAAGTCATCAGTTTGTTTCCAGTCTTGGTTGAAGGTTTTAGTTTTCATCAGAGTGACGGGTCTCAGTTTTATGCTTTTTCTGACCTACATTTTCAACTATAGCAAATGACTAAAATGTTCTGAGAACTGGTTTAAGAAAGAGAAAGAGAGAATGCATTGGTTCTTGAACCAAATATCCAGAGGCAAATCTGAGCTTGGCTTGGCTGAACGTGACACTCAAAACCCTGTCCTCAGGAAGCTCCTCTCCTACTCTCGCTCAGCTCTTTGCTCCGGCATTCTCAGGCAGTCCCGTCCCCCAGTGTCTGAATGACATTCTTAGTGAAAAATCACAGCGGACAAAAAACGTTCTCTTTCCCAACAGTTGTAAGGAAAGCTGCAGACCAGAGTCTTAGTGTCTGCGTTAGTGATGGATAACTTGGATGCATAGCTGTGGCCAGGAGCTGTGACATCTTGGCTAGTTCCATGCTCTCGTCTGAAGCTGGCATGACCATAGCCTCTCCCAAATCTCACACTGAGAGTGTGGAAGGAGTGGCTTCCCCAGGAAAACTTCCCCAGGAAGTCTAGTGAGCAGAACCAGGAGGAACAGACGCAGAGCGAACAAAAACCACAGCTGACCCCTACAGGCCGCCCGTACCAAAGCCGCAAACCAACCAAAGGCTCCTGTAGGCACATGCAATAGGTACACCCTGAATTCACCTGGGGGTCAACTCACCTTCTCCTGAATTTTCAGGAAAGTTGAAAATGGTGGCATTCAGAGGTGGAACTTCGTGGATCCTGGCATAAACCTGCCACTGGTTTCAACTAAGTGTGTGCGTCTTTCTGGAAGTGTTACTTCTGAGAAAAGTGCTTCAGGGAGCCCTTCATGCTTTAAATGTGTTTGGCTAACACCTTGAGTTCCCAAGAGGCATTATATAAATGCATGCATTTTTAATGGTGACTTTTTGGAGCACCGATTGCTGAACAGCCCTGCCATTTGGATAATGATCTTTGAAACCCAAGCCTGAAGGAGAATGCCTTTTTCTCCTAGGCTGTGACTCAGCTGAGTATGGCAATGAAGTTCTCACCAATTCTGAAGCGTCTCTGCTTTTTGATATTGTGAAAGACGAAGAAAAAAAACCAATGTGTTAGAATCAGCTCATGCTGATTCCACTTGCATTTATCTTCTGTCAAATGACCATTAATAATCTAGCACATGATATATGAAGAATAGTAAGGAAACATTAAATTCTCATATTTATTCAGCACATTTTACTAAGTGCTTACCAAGTACCTTACTAGGCTCTGGGATGTAGGAATAAGCAAAACAGATTTGTAAAATCCTTGCTTTGATGAAGCTTTCATTCCAGTAGGATGTCCATTCTTTGTTTTTTAAAGAGAGGCAGGAAGGGAGAAGAGGAAGAAGCATTGTTTCAAGCAAAGAGGAAAGTAAGAACAAGAAGGAAACACTTTTATTGATTTTGTTTTGTTGGTGGTGCTTCCCAGCCCCAGGTTGCAAACCCAGGTCTTTGGGCTTTACCTGGTCTTCACCCCAGTCACCAATTTAATGCCTGAGTCAGCACGGTTCTCCAAGTGTGTCCATTTTTATGCCATCTCCTCTGTGTCACTGACAAATACAGGGCAAATTCCCATTGAGGACCTCCTCTAGGACAGGCTTCTGCCAGTGCTCTGCGTAAAGTATCTCATCATTCTCTTCTTCCTGGGATCACAAACAGGTTTCAGAGACATGCAGACACCTATTTAAGGAGCCACAGAAATAAGTGGGGAGTCACGATGAAATTTCATCTCCATATCTGCCATTTCATTTGTACTTTTCCTTAGGTGTGGGGTGTGGTGGGGACCATGGCGAACTGGAAGACAAACTTCAAAGGGAGCCCCTATTACTCCTCTCCGGTCACCTGTCACAGGGGAATTGGCCCAGTGTGGTCAGATTTTCTGATTTTTCACAAGAAATCAGCAAAGGAGATTTTGATGTGAAAACCCTTTTTTTTTTTTTCTAATTGTGAAAGCCCAACATTGTCTGGGCATAATTCAGGCCACGGGTCTGTGCCTCTATTAGGGGTCACACTGTGTCCAGGATGGTCCCTGGGGAGGTAGGATTCCAGGTAGCAATCCTGAATCCAAATATGATTAGAAAGGAAAATACAGCTGTGATCCTTGCTCAGTGTTTCTCAGGTGGAGCTGCTAAGGCAAGGGTAGGAAAATGATGCCCTTGTTTACTGAAAAAAACAAAGTCCTTAATGAAAGGTAACAGCCAGGAAGGGAGCAGTTGGAACATTTGAGCCCCCCCACACACCCCCACCACACACACAGACCGTGGAGGAGGTTGGCACAGAACTATCTTACGCTGGGTTGACAGGCCACGCTTATCTGAAAGGGAAAATTTAACTTCAGGGCGGGATTCGTGTTTCATCTGAGGTCCTAATAATGATTATTATGTTGTCAGCGCACAAGATGAGGTTCAAAATAATTCTCCTCCTAAGTCACATTCTACTCCCTTCCTGGTCCTTGTTCGCCTCTGCCTGGTGGCCGCCCACTCTCTGCAAGCCCTTCCTCTTCCCCACCCCATTTGCCAAGGGATGGCGGGCGCAGGACAAATGAGATCTCCTGCCCTGGCCTTTGCAGGGAGAGAGGAGGGTTAAAAAAAAAAGTTTTCAGCATCAAAAGACTGAAACTCTGCAAGACAATAATTTTACTTAAAACGTGTAAAGGAATTCCCACCCTCCAGATCTTTAACAAGATCAGAAAACCTCTGTTTACTACAAGAATGGTTTCAGCAAAGGAAGTGAAATCTGGCACATGGAAAATCCCATTCCAATCCCTGCTCAAGATAGTAACTCTGCAACCAAATGCCATGTGTATGTCATCATTGCAAACCGTGCTGTCAAGCGCAGGGGACAGATTTGCTGCGGACTCCACCACCACCTCCCTCTGTTGCCTGGCCGGGGTGGAGGCAGGTGGCACCGCTGTGAGTGCCTACAAGATCAGCAAGTGCTCTGGGCTGGGATCCTGCACCTGGTTCTAAATCACGGCTCCTCTGGACTTGGGAGCTTCCACTTTGGAAAACAGAGTAGGGACTCAGATGCCTTCTGAAAGGAACGGGTCACAGAAAACTTGAATTCTAAGCATCTCCTCTCCCCCAACACACACACACCCTTGCTTAGATCACTTAAGATTCAGAGAGAACATCACTTCTCCCATTTAGGGGGTGGCAGGGCCGTGCTGTGATGCAGAGTCCACAGACCGGTGTTCCAGCCCTGGTCTCTCTATGTCATCCTCTTGGGACCCAGAACAATGTACAGAACCTTTTTGTACCTGTGTCCTCATCTGTAAAATGGAAGAAATCATAAGACAGACCACATAGAGCTGTTGCGAGGTTGTGGGTGAGATGCTGAGTGTGCAAGAAAAGTTGCTTTCTGAAGGGCTTGACCTCTGGTCCCCTTAGGCTCCATTCATCCCCTTCACACCTGCCATCCACACCCAGGTACAGGTTAAAAGGCAGATAGATGCCCCAGTCTTGGTCGATCATGAGTTACACATGACAACCAGGGCTAATCTGTGGCAACTCTGCGGCAGCAATAAAGAAAGCCACATGTGACCTTTGCTCCCACCTTATCTATACACTTTTTTTTTTTACTTTTGCCTGAAGAGTTGGGCTGCTTTGGCCACAGTCCAATGAGAGGTGCTCTTCCTGGCCCTGCTCCAGGCTCCTGGAAAGATCAGGCTGGCAGCAGGGTCAGTGGGGATATGGGACTGCGCTTTTTACACATGCAAATTCCTGGGTTCTGCCCTAGACCCACTGCTTCGGAATCACTGGGGTAGGAGGCCAGGAAGCTTCAGGTGGCACCCTCTGAGGAAGAAGATGCAATAAGAAGTTAGCATGCATCTTGTGCCAAAGACTCTGCAGACCTCATGGGAGAGTGTTTACCTGAACTAGCATGCCCAACGGAGCCAGACCTCCAAGCCAGGAACTTCAGTCATCTCTTAGAGTTTGGTCCTTCTCCCTGCCCCACCTGCCCACTTCAAGCCTTCCCCAAGACCTCAAGCCACAACCAGTGGCATTGCTCTCCACCTCCAATTTGGAGGTCTTGATCTGAAATATAAACCTGGCACTAATACTCCCTGATTTAAAATTCTTAATGGTTTTCCAACCCCTGAGAATCAAGCCTGCAGAGCCATTCAAAAGCCTCCCCCTCCTACAAGGAAAACACCAATTAGACTTACTCTGTGCTCAGGTCTTTGAATGTTTCGTGGGGTTGCAGGCCTCTGTCTGGGCTTCCATAGACTTAGTAGCCTCCCCTGGAATAACTTTCTCCTCTACTACTCTTCTTCCAACCTTGACTGAAATGTCACCTCCATTGGGAAGCCTTCCCAGATGTTCCCAGATACTGCTACTGCTCCCTGTACACTTCCCAAATACATTACCTAGGACCCTGAATGCCTTTCTTTGCTTATGTGTTTCTGCCTAACCAGACCAACAGGAATTTGCATTTTATTCATTTCACATTCCAAACCTTCATCAGAGCTGATAAGGCCCTCTAAGATCCAGCCCTGCTCCTGTCTCCTACCACTCTGCCCCACCCTCTTCACCCAGTTAGGCTTGCCTTTGAACTGTTCCCAAGATCACGAAACTCCTTCCAGATCTGATCCTGCAGTGACCTTTTCCTGGAAAACACATCCCCTAGGTCTTTTTGTGGTAGATTCTATCTTGACATTCAAATCTCTGCTCAAATGTCACCATTTCTAGAGTCCTTCGCTGGCAAACCAATCAGAAATTGACCTTCCCCATTTGTTTCTCTTATAATTTCACATTTTTTCCTTTATAGCCCTTTGTCACAAGCTACAATTAAATCACTTTTAAAATGGCCTTATTGGGCACACTCTTGTGACTCAGGTGGCTGAGAGGGCTGAGATGTGGTCTATGTAAAGGCCAAGAACCCAGGTTTCCACCCTCCCACCCTTCCTTAAAAATAAAATTGAGGAATAATTAGTGAACAAGAAAAAACACACATTTGATACATCCTGGTAGCTTAGCAGTTAAGTATGCTGCCCCTGGCTGGGTGTAGTCCACATACATCCCAAGGACCCAGATTCGAGATCTGGGAGCTGGTGGTAACAACCAATATGAACAACTAAATAAATACATGCTTCTTCCTGCTTTTATTCCTGCCTGCACCTTCCCTTAAAAAAAAAAAAAAAAAAAAAAAAAAAGCATCCATTAAAAGTATAAGATTAGATGAGTTTTGACAAACGCTCATGGATCCACCACTCAAGATATGGAATAGTCTCATAACTGTTAAAATTTTCCTGATTTTCTAACCAATATCCCCTTCCCCATGGCCAACCCCAGTCAATTACTGCTCTATTTTCTGTTTCCACAGCTTCATTTTGCTTGTTCTAGCATTTCCTTTCAATGTAATAAACAGTATGTGCCTTCTGTCTGGTTTCTTCACTCAGTGTAATTTTTTTTTTTCATTTTCCCCTGGTTCTGGGTCTCAAATCCTGGTCCTTACGCTTATATGACCTGTGCCTTAGCCACTGGACCACAGGGGTGAGTCTCAGCATAATATTTTTGAGGTTCACTCATGTACTAGCATTTATCAGCATTGCTTATTTTTCTACTGGGTGGGAAGCTATTGTATGAACATACTACAATCTGTTTGCCTGTTGATGGACACCGAGGCTATTTTTCCAGTGTTTAGCTATTATGAATAAAGCAGCCTTGACAATTCATGGGCAAGTGTTTGCATGAACATACATTTTCATTTCTTTTAGGGGAATGCCTACAATAGAGATTTCTGGGCATCTGATACGTGTATGCTTCACTTTATGAAAAACTACCAAACCTTTTTCCACAGTGATTCTCCATTTCCTACCCTTGCCAGAGTTCCAGCTGTTCCACATCCTTGCCAACACTTACTACCATCTATGACATTTTAGCCATTTTAATGGGTGCATGGTATTATCTCATTGTGGTTTTACTATTTATCTACTGGTTTACATGTTTATTGAATATTGCATACCTTCTTTCTGAAGTATTTGTTTAAAATCTTTTGTCCATATTTTAATTTGATTGTCTTATCAAGTGATAATATCTTTATATATGGTAGATACAAATTCTATGTTAAAAATGTTTCTTCTAGCCAGTAACTTACCTTTCCATGTTCTTCATATTCTTTTTCTCCCTTTATGAGTAGGGCTTTCTATGATCTAAGAAGCCTCTGCCTATCCCTGGGGCATTAAGATTTTCTCCTCTACATTCTCCTAGGATTTTTATAGTTTTCTTTAAAAATTTTTAGTTCTTTGACCCATCTCCAGTCTGTTGTGATGCAGAGATTGAGGTTCATTGTCTTCCAGCTGGCTCTCCAGTTATTCCAAGCACTTTAGCTGAAAAACCTTTCCCTTTACCTGTAGCTATTTAAATTGTGTTGGCTTTTATTTAAAACTATGATTTATCTCTCCCACTAGACTATAAGCTTCATGTCTTTGTTTTAATTTAACCTGGGCTCTTTTTCATTCCTGCTACCTCCTTGCTGGAAGAGAAGGCAAAGAAAGGGCTCACTTGCAAATTCACTGTAGACATGAATCCAGGGAAGAGGATTGAGCTTGGGGGTGTGAGGTGGGGAGAAGGGGTCAGGACAATGGTGTGCTAGGGCACATGCGCTCTCACCAGCTGGAAGCTCCTGTGTTGCAGAGTAGCATGCACCCCAAAACTCCCCATAGGGCCTCAGAGAAGGGAGCAGATAGCTACCAACTCCAGCCCCATCTGGAGTTGCCAGAGAGATTCACTTCCTCGGGGTTCAGGTTGTGGGAATGCAGACAAGCCCTGGGCAGAAGGCGAGAGCTGTGGGGAGCAGCTAAGCCAAGGGGTTCCACCAGTTTCAAGCTAGTTGCCATGGTGACAGTTGAGGAAAAGAGGGGCAGGAAGGATGGGGGTGGTCACAAGAGATCTGATACACATTCATTCAACAATGTTTTTTAAAGGAAAGGTGCAGGCAGGAAAGAAGGAGAACAGAGTCAGGCAGGCAGAGAGAAGGAAGAAGTGCTTTAGTTTTCATTATGGTCACAAACCTGTGTCCTTGGGATATTTGTGAACTACAGTGGCCAAAAGTGGCTGACCAGACTGCTACTCCACCAGGGTGCACTTCAATAAATATTTACTGTCTCCTGTGTGCCATGCACCCCATATGGAGCCCTGGAAAGGGAGCAAAAAGTCAATCCCTGCCCTTCCCGGGCAGACAGACAGTAAACAAATCAGTAATTGATAAAATATTGATAAAGAAAGAGAAATGCTATAAAGAAAACGGGGAAAGAACTGTGAGGATGAGCAAGAGAGGTGAAGTATCTGTGTTACAGCTTTCTTTCAAATGGTTCAGCGACTATATGCCTGTGTATATATGTCATTTTTAAATATGGCAAAATGCAAATAATTATTGAATCTCAATAGTAGGTTTATAGATTTTCACTGTATAGTTCTTTTTTACTTTATATTAGAAAATATTCATAAGAAAAAGTTGAAGAAAAAGAAAAGGAACAAACCACTGACATACACAATGATATGGAAGAATCTCGAAAGCATTGTGATAATTGAAAGAAGCCAGACACAAAAAGTTGCAATATCCTATTCTGGAAAAGGTAAAACTGTAGGGACAGAAGTCAGATGAGTCATTACCAGTGGCTAGGAAATTGAGGAGGGGGATGACCATGAAAGAGCACGAGGAAAATCTGTGGGGGAGGGATAATAAACATAGTCCATATTTTGATTGTCTTGGTTACATGACTGTATCAAAACTCATAGAGGTGTGCTCTGGTGGCTTCACAGTTAAGTCTGCCAGACACAGTCCAGCCAGATCCCAAGGACATGGTTTCACAAACAGGTGGGGGAACAGCCAAGAATCACAGCTAAAATAAAGTGTTTCTTCCTCTTCTCTTCCTGCCTGCCTGTCTCTGCTCACCTTCATTTCTGCCTGCATATTTCCTTAAAAAAGCAAACAAAAACCCTTCAGAGAACTGTGCACTAAAAAGCTGAATTTTAATGTGTATAAATTATACCTTAAAAAAAGAGCAGAGGAAAATATCCTGTGCAGAATAATCATTAAAAAATAAGTTTCACTGGTGCACCCCATGGAATAGCGGTTGGGTCAGTCACCTTCCAAGGAGCAGGCCACATACTCCTGGGTGTAAGTCCTAGGTCTTGGGGAAAGCAACCAGTATGAACAACTAAGTGAAAATAAAAATAGAATGCTTCCTCCTCTTCTCTCTGCCTGCCTATCTCTGCTCACCTTCATTCCTGCCTGCACCTTTCCTTTAAAAAAACACAAAACAAAACAAAAAAAAACAACTCATGAGGGTAAGCATATTGTCTGTTTCAACTTCGTTGTTGTTCTTATAACCAGGCAGACCCTATTTTCTCGGGACAAAAATGGGACATCGGGACGGCAAAAACCAGAAGATTATGTGCTGGCAACTAAGGGGAGAGGAGGAAGGGGAGCAATCCGAGCAGGAGCAGAGCAGGCAGGCCAGCAACAGTTAGCACTATGCGATGACCCTCAGTGATCACATAGGAACAACCTGTGGGCCGGTGAGACTTCATACAAACAGCCAGGGCTGGTTTAAGGAATTTTGGCACCTTAGGGGAAAAACAAATTTATAAGCCCTCCTCTAAATGTCCTGTCTAAAACATATGCCACTTTAACCATCCCAGTGCCAGAAATGCCCCCAAACCCCCCAGTCCCAGAGATAACCCCATAGTGCCAGAGATAACCCCATAGTGCCAGAGATAACCCCTATAGTGCTTACCTACCGTTCAACCACACTGTGGTGTTCTGCTCCCTTTAAAGAAATAAGTGTCCATGGGGTCGGGGGAGAATCCTCTTCCTGTAGCTTCTGTTTCCTCACTGGGGACAGGAACAGCGGTAGTGGCCCAGACCACCATAGTCAGCACCAGCAAAGTTTGACTTTACCACAGGGCGAAAAAGGGCAGCTGCTTTTGGGCCCCTTCAGCAGAATGGGCCTGGGGCAATTCAACTTCCCCTTTTGTGCCGCATTAAAGACAGTCCTGGTTGATTTAAAAAAAAAAAAAGGGACAAAACTGACAGACTAAAATCATGGATGATAGGGAAATATGAAAAAATAATTGCTACAGTCCCGTGTAAACAATACGTATCGTCAGCCTGCTTGTAACACACTTAGCATCTAATATGCACTAAATAAAGATAGGCTAGTGTGTGCAGAGAGTTTTCCTCCCCTCTAAACCCCAGTGTTGCAGGCCCTGTGCTGTGCCCTGTCCTGCTGTGCACGCTGGGCTTGGAGCACCTGCCTGGGGGCTGTTTGTTGAGTGGGTAACATAGCCTAGTCTTACTCACATGGGTTTGATGGATTTCTGCTGCATCGTCTAGAAGAGCGAGGTCCTCCTGTGCCCATATCCTGGCCCTCTGGCTGGAGGTTGCTCTGTGGGCTGATGGAGGGACCAGTGCCAGCTCCAGGAAGTGGCACCTGGCTGCTCCAGCAAAGACCCAGGTAAAGGCATATGCCTTTGTCCAGAGACTTCTTTCTCCATGCTGCAAAGCCTTGCTCATTTGCAAAAGAAGGGACAGGCTAGATACTCCCTTTGCAAATGTCAAATGCAAAGCTGAAGGTGATACTGTTTTCCAACATCATAATAACCACTGTTTGGCTTTCCCAAAGTCCCTTTACCCTGTTTATCCCCACAGTATCCCCATGGTACAGGGGAGGAGGCTGGGGCTCAGAGGGGTACAATGACACGCCCTTGGTGGCATCCTGGGGTGCACCAACAGCCAACCCTGCACTTACCTGCTCTACTGACTGGCCTTTTACAGAGCACTGCACCCCCTTTCAGCCCCAACTCTACCCCTATCCTAGAGGGGAGGGGACAGCCTTTGTAGAGTCACATGGGTCCAGCAGCACCCTGTGGGCATAGAGGTCTCTTCTGCAGGCCCGTGGAGTGAGTGGTCCCATCCAGGTCAATGGGCAGGGAAGGGGTGAGGGTGAAGGATGAGAAGGGAAGGGGAGAAGAACATGCAGAAAACACCAGATGCTCTTTCTAGCTTTAATAAAAAACACATGCATTTGGGAACACAGATTTTTATCAGTCTGTTAGGAGGGAGAAGAGCAAGCTGTGAAGGAAGAAAGGGCTTCTCTCCAGGCCTCAGAATTGGGTCCGGGGGCCCAATGATAATGACAGAGACAGTGATGATGACAACAGTCACAGACACTGTGTGCCAGGTCCTGGATACTAAGTACTCTGCACAAATGATCTGAAGTAACTTACTAAGTCTTCAGACTTAACTATTATTTTCATTTCCATTTTCAGATTAGGAAACTGATACCCAGAGAGCACACACACCAAATCACATACTATTTTCACATGTACTGACTCAGATATAAATACACGGAGTGAGGTCAGGAAGGGCACACATGAAACTAACAATAGTATCTCAGCTGGGGTTGCTGCCTGTGACACAGGTGGGCAGAATTAACTTTTTATTGCGTTGTGTGATGTTTTGTATAATGAGAATGTGTATTCAAAAGTGTGTACTTAAAAAATAACAAGGTAAGTGGTGCTAAAGACTACGGTCTCTATAACTTATTTGGAGCCAGCTTTCTCAGACGCAGATCCCGGTCCTCAACCAACAGGCAGGATTTCGATTCAAAGACAGCCAGGTCCCTGACCCCCGCACTGCTGATGGTGGGGCGCGAGGAGCAAACGAGTTCTAAGAGGTCTCCGTGCCCTGTCCCATTCGCTATCCCAGGGTTTCCTGAGGGGACTGAACCAGTTTCAGGTCTCGGCCTTAGACTAGCCGATCGCCTGGGTGTCCAGCCCCAGGGCCCGCCCACTGTCACGGAGCGGACTCGGGGCCAATCAGACCCGGGTGATGCCAGCCGGGAGATGAGAGTGGCAGGAAATCAAGGTCAAGGCCCCGGACACAAAGGGGCCATTGTCGATCTCCAGTCAGTTGACTTTCAAGCCGCAGTTCCCCATCCCCGCCTTCTGCCAGGAAGTCACCCGAACCTATCGCCTGCTTTGCAGCCTCCGCGGGTTGGAAGCCGCGTTCCTAATCCGAGCCCAGACGCGGAGGCTGGGCCGTCCCGTGCATGACCTGTTTCAACCACCAGGTGGCGACAGAGCACCGCATTTCTGAGGCCAAGGAGGGAGGCCTGGGGCCGCACTAAATCATCCATCAGGGCTGGCAGGGAAGGAGAAGGAAAGAAGGCTGCCCTTCTCTTTTCATCAAAAAATCCAAGTCAGATTTCACTTTGCCTCATGATTTACTCTGAGGTCACCGGGATGTGGACTCTCAGGGGCTTTTCCCTCAGCATACTGCAAAATGGCTGTGGACTGCATCACTTTTTCTTGATAGAGAGAAAAACCAGGGGAAATCTCTACTCTGGCAATCAAGGCAGGTAGAGTTTTGACCTGTATGAACCAATAGGCTGATTGATTTGTTATATTAGTGTATAAATGTCATCTCTGAAAGACCTACCCTGACCCCTGCTCACTCCCACCCCCTAAGTGATGTCCTGATTTCCCCTCAGAATCCACGATAGTTTTCCTTCTTCCTACATATCCCATTTTGTAATGGGACACATACTCATTTGATTCTTTTTTACTGGAATAAATACTGCGTGAGGGCAGGGCCTGTGCCATTTTTATTCAGCAATGTGTCCTGTACTAGTATAGGATCTGGCCCATAGTAAGTTTTCCATAAATACTTGCCAACAGAATAGATGACTGAATGCCCTGTTGAGCCCAGGGGGAGGGGAAGGGGCTCCCGTATGGCATGAGTGAGACAGGTGGCACCTGTGCCCACCAAGCAGGTTAGCAGATTAGATAGAGGCACAACCTAAAGGCAGAAGTGCTTTGGGGTCAAGATCTCCTGGCTCTGGGCTCTGGGTTTCTGACCTCATGATCTCACTGATCCCCTTCACCTGCAGGGCTAGGTGAGGCACCTGATGCACACATCACTTAACCTTTCTGTTTCAGTTTCCTCCTTTGTAAGATGGGAATGAGAACTGTACCTATCTCCCGAGGCCATCTGGGGCGTTCTGAGACATCACTGGAAGGAGCTTGGCACAGAGCCTGGGACACAGCAAACACACAGGAAAGATTAGCCAATAGCACTGTTGCTGCAGGGCAGGGACTTCCAGAGGCTGAAACCTGAGCGCTGCAGGGGCTGAACTGAGGTGAAGGGCCAGCGCTCGGAGGGCAGCTCTCAGATAGAGGGCATCCTGTCCCTCGGCAGCTGGGGTTTTGTTTCTTCTGTGAACCGATCCAGGAATTGAGGCTGACAAGTCTCCACGCCCACCCGTCCAGGTCTCTGGATGGCAGGTCTTATCCTCTGGGTCAGGTCATCTGCCTCTGCTGCAGTCACTGCTGGGGACACCCTCTTGCTGTCCCTCAAATGGTGGGGAGGTTAGGGGGGCAGCAGATACTTATGTCAGATGCTGTGCCAGAACCTGGGGACAGTGGTGAGCAAAGTCCTCCTGTGTCTGTCCTCAAGAAGCACAGAGCCCTGGAGGGGAGGGAGAAGGTGAGTAAGACAGTTCCAAGAGAGGAGAGAGGTACATACTTTTCGTGTGTAAAGGAACAGGACAAAAGCCAGGTCATTCCCTCAGGTGTGGGCTGGGAGCTGAGCTGCCAAGAAAACCCCTCCCCCTCAGTGGCCCAGTGGAGGCTCTTCCCGGATCATGCAAGTGGTCAGATGGGGGAAACATTAGAAGCAAACACACCCAAGGACCCTGGCTCCTCCTGAGATCTGCCACCCCAGACTGGTGTCATCTGGGATGTGCCCAAACCCTGTTAGTCCTCAGTTCAGGGCTGGGGAAGGAGGAAGAGTCTTTCAGGGATGTGGCCTGGAGGAGGCTGCCACTGGTTCAAAAAGGTTGAAGAGGGGGTCCCTGGGCCCTGTGGCAGCCCTGAGGTCTGCCTTCCTGTTTGCTGCCTGGGAGTCCAGGTGTCCCTTCGCACAGCAGGGAGGGCGCTGAGGGCCCATTCAGGTGCACACACCGGAGGAGCGCCTCGCATCCGCATCCGGGTAGCTGAGGGCAGTTTCTGGAGTCAGGCTGCTGGGGCCTGGTCCCAGCACTGCGGCGCACCAGCTTTGGGCCATTATTTAGCCTAAGCCTCGGTTTCCTTACCTACAAAGCAAGGGTGAGGGTGATAATAATGGCACCAACCTCCTGAGGAGGGTTTAGAAGGGTTTTGTTTCATTTTTTAAAGAGAAAGGAAGCAAATCCTGAATGAGGGTGAGTAGGCAGGAAGGAAGGGGAGAAGAAAGAACTACTTTTTTTTTTCAGTTGTGCATCACTGTTGTTCTCTGCAGCCCGGGGTTTTGAACCCAGGCCTTTGGGATGTCTGTGACTGGCACTCGGGCTGGAAGTAATTGACCAGATCATTACTCTACCCTGGGCAAGTGGGGGCTTTTTTTTTTTTTTTTTTCAGAGGAAGGAAACAGGCAGGCAGGAATGAAGGCAAGTAGGCAGAAAGGAAGGAGGGGAGAGGAGGAAGAAGCATTTGCTTATTTAGTTAATTGTTCATCCTAACCTCCTACCCTCCTACCCTCAGGCCCCAGGTTGCAAATTCAGGTCTTGGGTTTTCCATGAACCATGCCACAGCTGTAGATTCAATGCCTGAGCCATCAGGGCCAGCGTTTGAGAGCTTAGTGAGATAACGCTTGAACAGCCTGGTGCAGGGCGGGCACTTAAGAACCATTAGTGTTAACCTTATCCCTTCATTCATTAGCTCCTTTATCACAAGGTTCTGCTAGTTTGGATCAGGAGAGACCCAGAGAGGTCAAGTAACTTGGTTAGGGTCCCGGATTCAAACTCAGTTTTCTCTGACTCCATAGCCTGTGCTACTGGGTGGGGAGGGAGGTGGAACCAGGTGCCCCCTACCTGGTGGGGTCAGCAGACAGGAGAGGAGTAGGGAGAGAGGCACCCAGACTGCAGGCCTGAGGCCACCACAGAGCTTGGCATGCCTGACAGACAAATACCTTCTCCCCCCGGAGTGTGTGGTGCACCTGCCTCATCCACCTTGGCTCAGGGAGCCAGGGCCCCTCCCTTTTCTCTTCCTCTCTCCTGAAAGTAATAATCTCCACTGAAAGCAGTGACTGTAGTTATTCTGATGCGTGTGACACCGAAGCTGACCAGGCCATACCCGAGAGTAGCAAGCTGAGATCAGGCTCCTTCCCATGTGCCATGGCACATGGCCCTGCCACCTGCTCCCCATGAAATACTCAAGCAGTCCTCATTTTTTAAATAATGAAATTAAACAGCCATGGAGGGGGAGGTAAGGGTGGAGGTTGGAGAAGCAGTAGAACCTTCCTGAATTCATCCTGTCCTTGCCCCAGCTCTGGAAGGTGGAGCCAGGAGCTGGGGCAGGGGAGTGCAGATATGACCTGTAAGGCCTTGAGTTTGGGGGTGAGCTGGGAAAGACCAATGTCTGGCCAGCTTTTTCCACCCTCTGTAGGCTCTGCAGCTACTCAGACTAGGTTTGAGTCTCGACTCTGTCACAATGGTGTGTCTTAGTTAATTTCCTTGAGCCTCAGCTACCTCATCTGTAAAATGGGATTAATTAAACTCTCACGAGGATTGTGGGGATTGAAAAAGAAAATGAATGAAAAATACATGAGCCCGGTGCAGACACCTAGCAAGTCCTCAAAACATGCAGAGTTTGACCTTCATGCTGGTGGTGGTTTGGGGTGGGGTGGGTGTCAGCCAGGTCAACTGTGGGGGAGGCATTGTTTTCTTGGTCTGGTCCCACTGCTGAGTCACCAGCTCCTTGGGCCTGATACAGGAAGCTCAGAGGTCCTGGAAGGGAGAGCTCCCTCTCCTACCAAATCCAACCCTTGCACCCACTTACCAGGATGAGGATGACCCAGCCAGTTTGTGAGGTGAGGTGAGGCTCCCTTAGCCTGAGGCAACCTGAGTTTTCTTCCTTTCCTCTCACTGTCTTTAACTTTTGTCACCACCAGAGACCTGCTCCCAGGAGCTGGTGGAGGGACTGGGGGTGGGCGGGAGATGGAAGCTCTCCAGGGGAGAAGAGGAAAGTGGTGACATGGGGTGTGTATTTAAGACCTCTGTCCCCGCCCTCTCCTCCCTTGGGAAAAGAGCTACGCTCTAGAGCATGATATTGTTGGCACAATAAAATAATGGAAGCTTTACCCAATAAATTATTGACCAACAACAGCGTGAGCAGTCCAGCTGGTTATCCGACACCCCATTTCAGGGCTGGGGAGCTGAAATATTGGCCTGACCTGAGAGGGCCCCTTGAGACAGGGACTGCTCCACTGGCCTCTTCTGGGGCAGGGACTTCACATCCCTCCTGAGGCAGGTGGTTCCTCTATTCCACGCCTGCACCTCCCTTCCCTCCCTCCTGGGTTCCTGTGGTCCGGAGGAGTCCTTCTGGACTGAACATCCCCTCTCAGCTCTCCTGAGGCCTCCTCCCCACCCCACCAGCATTAGCAGCCTGTGATGTGAGCTTCGATTAGGCGGGAATGTTCCCAGTCAGGTTTGGTTCGAAGCCATGGTTGTAGGGAGATTGAAGGAGGGTGTCTGGTGGACCCAGGCCTCAGGTTCAGAAACCCACCACTAGGGCCTGTGATTTCTGGCCTGCCCACCCACAGACATCTTGTCTTTGCCTTTCTCACACCCTCCCCATCCCCCACTTCTCAGCAGCCCTCAAAGACTCAGGCTCCCCTGGGCCTTCCTCAGAGAGTCCCCTCTGCCCCTGTTAGCATCATCCTTTTGTCTACTTTAATTTCTACTTTTGCTTTAAGACACCCCTCCAGGAAGCCAGTTGTTCCCTCCCTGCTCTGGCTAGGCTGGCTGTCCCTCCACTGTTCTCTAAGCCTCCTGTGCTAGGCCCTGTCATCAGGCCCTCACACTGCTCCCAGAGTACTTGCCTGTAAAACGCCTGTCCCCTCTCACCACTGCAACCTGCCTGAGGACAGGGACTGGCTGGGCTATGGGACCTGACATGCAGGGTGCTCCATCATGAGGGGTCATTAGCCCCATGGCATCAAGCTGGCAGTTTCCTATGGATGTGGGGTAAGCGCGGTGACTCTGTCCTCTGAAGCTTTTCCCACACCTGAGAGGCCTCTTCCCCTCTAAGCCCTGGATTTGAAGCCCCTTTCACTCTGCTCAGCCCCATTCCTGTCACCCTTGATGAGGGCCCTAGAGGTGGTGCACCAGGAATTCCATGGGACACCTGTCACCAAAGAACTTTGACCCAGGTCTCCTCTTCTGTGAGGCTCACTCCAGCACCTTCCTAAATGGCATTAAGCACTGAATGTAATGATCCCCTTAAAGAGCCCCTTCCCTTCCCCAAGTCAAGGGGTGACTCTTTTCAAGGTCAGCAGGGGGCGGAGGACAGCCTGGGTTCTGGCCTGGCACCCTGTTTGCAGTGCTTCTCACCCTGAGCCCCTACCTGCCCCTCCTGAGGGTCATACTTTCCTCGAAGCCAGGGGTGGCCTGGAAACATGGTGTGGTGTCCAGGGGAAGGTCCTGAGTGACTTCAGTGCCCATGGGATGTGCTTGGTTTTGGGCTCAGAGGGCGCCTCTAGCTCTGTGGGCACATCCTCAATCTTACGACTGACTGCCTGCCAGGCGTCAGGGTATAGGCCCAAGGTGGGGAGCAGAGTCAGCCAGCCAAGGCCTCTGGGGAGCTCAGCCAACAGGAACATGGAATCTGGGAGCAGACCAGCTGCCATCTCTTGCCCTGACATCTGGAGGCCTCATTGCTCATCCTCAGGTCACTGGGAAGACCATCTACACAGACAGGACAACTTGGCCAAAGGTGGGGGGCAGCATGGTACCCAGCCCAGGAGGCTGGGGGACAGTATGTAGAAGGGAGGGGCAGCACGAACCCTGGAAGCAGACAGGCCTTGGTTTTCATCCCAACTAGCTATATGTGGCCTTGACTGAATGACTTCATTCCTTGGAGCCTCAGTTTCCTAAACTATCAAATGAGGACAACAGGGGCCGCCTCTCTTAGAAAGTGGTAAATAATAAAACGCATGTGATGTGTTTGAGCTCAGAACACATACATGAAATGAATAATAAATAATGGCATTACTATTCTTATCAGTTCCTTGATGTGTTCCCGGCCTCCATCCAGGTGCCTCATGCTGTCCCATCTAGGGGAGCTGGGGGCTGTCAAACACCTTAAAAAGCACACCTCGCAGAGGAGCTCGGGTCCCTGAAATGAGCGGGTCCTTCTGCGGGACTCACCTTCCTGTGTCCTGGCCTCGAGGCCCTGGGCCCCCTGTCTATTGCTCAGCCTATCTGACCAGAAAAGTTCTCGCAAGGAGCTCACCTTTGCCCAGTGTCATGCTTCTGGCTTTTCATGTAGATTCATAAACTGTTCTCCCCACAGAGAGGACTCATGGGTAATGACATGAGGAGCAGAACTGGCCCCTTTTTCTGTGCTGAGGGTCTCAGGGGAAACAAATCCAGCCATAAAGCTGTGTAACCATCCTGATTGTGGAGTGGCTGGCAGAGCGGGGGCGCCCAGGAGCCCCATTCGCTGGAGGCCTGGGTCACTGGGGAAGCAGGTAAGAAGGCTGGTCCCAGGCCCCCAGCCTCACGGTGGAGTCAGGGCTGGAGGACACCTCCCACTTCAGTCTCACTCACATCTGTAAGGGTGAAGGGAAGCGAAACACAGAGACCACAGCTGCCTGAGATGTAGGCCACTGCATCTGACACGGGCTCTTGCTGGCCACCTGTGGCAGTGGCATGGGCACTTATGGGTCAGCTGAGGACCCTGGCATTCCCAAGCAGGCACCTTAGAGTTCTTTTCTGGCAAGAGCAGGAGGAATGAGAGGGAGACTATGCCCAAGAACTCAGGCCAGTGGCTGTCCAAGGCCACACTGTTGCTCTTTGCAGCTGAGACCTAGTCACAGTGGATAGTGGCCCACCCCGTGTTCACCAGCCACAGGTGGTACATGAGGGGGGCTCTGCACTTCCCTTCAAAGGGAACAGAAGAATCCTTGGCTTCTCTGAGCCAGTGGGTGGATGACCCAGCACGGAGGGGCTGGCATTCCCAGGGGAGGCCCCTGGCTATCTGGACAGAGTAGTCCTGCCTGGTGGCAGAGTAGCTGGTCCCACTCAGACCCAGCCAGAATGTGGATGGCAGAGAAGCATAAGCCAGGCAGATCCAGGCATCTGGAATGGCTGCTTTGTTGGAGGGGTACCAGGTCAGGGATTCTGTTGCCCCTCTCTTGGGAACATGGGGGTAGGGGACTTCTCCTGGCCCGGCCTTGTAGGATGAGGCCAGAAGACAACTGATGGGTGAGGGTGAGGGTGGGGGTGGGGTTGGGGGGGTGGGGGAAACAGACCATGGTGTGTATGAAGGTCAATGAAAGCTCATTGCTCTTCAACTCCAGAATCTTTTATCTCACTCCCCAGTCCCCGCTCTCCTCGGATGTCATAGCTCAGGAGGCTGGGATACAGCAGCCTCATTACCTGAAACCCCACCCCTCTGCTGGCCTGGAGACTTCAGTCAGTGACCACGCGGGGCACTGCGGCCTCCTGCCACCAATCAACAGGCAGCAAAGAAAGGCGCTTGGCATCTTCAGAGAGCCAGGCGCAGGGGCTGGTAGATTTCCTGGGTGTGGGAGACAGGCAGAGGGGATAGGCAGGGGCCTTCTGGAAGCTCTGAGGTCATGTTTAAGGAGGAAGAGAAGCACCACACTAGTTTTTGCCAGGTCTGGGTCCCCTCCTAGCGCCCCTCCTACTCAGTCTAGCTCCACTCTCTCCACCTTCTTTCCACTTTTAACTCTTCCTCCTGGGATTTCCTTATCAGGGCTTATCCTTCACTATTTGCCAGGTGTTTGGATTAATGCCTAGCTCCCCTTTGAACTCAGTGAGTGCCTGGGGTGGTACTTTAGGTTGGTTGGGGCTAATCATGTCTTCTTCTCTGTCTCCTGAGCACTTGGCACAGGGGTGTCTTCTTCTCTGTCTCCTGAGCACTTGGCACAGGGGTGTCTTCTTCTCTGTCTCCTGAGCACTTGGCACAGGGCCTGGCACATAGTAGAGGTGAATGCGCATTTGGTGAATGAATGAGTTAAAGAATAACTGCCTCCATCAGACACCAGGAGTGCTCTGAAGGCAGGGACTACTTTTTGTTTATCTTTGCTTTCCCACCACCTGGCACAGTGCCCACTACATTGTGTAGGATGGAAGATTCACTGGGAGTAAAGGTAGAGCAGGAGGAGCTTTGCGTCTGTGTTTATAAGACTCCTATCTCCATCCCTTCCCACCCAAGGGCAGTGAGGACATGGCCTTCCCCTTAAGGAAGCTCTCCTGGGAACAGAAGTTTCCTCAGCAAGACTGTGAATGGGGAAGGGTAGTGCCCACTCTAGAGGTGAGACCTCCAGTGGGCTGAACTGGGGCACATTCATAAGCAGGTTGTTGAATTTGGGCGTATGGGGCAGCTCTGGGGGAGTCATGCCTGATGAGTGGCCAGAGAAGGTGGGGTGGCTTTAGGGAGGTGTCTGGGCCAGGGCCAGAGGTCATGATTATGTAGGTATTCCCTTGACTTTGTCCCTAGAACCTCCTGGGGACTAAGGACTAGGACCAGGCTCCCACAAGTGCTCTTCTTTAGACCTGAGGGTCCTGGGGTCATTTGAAGGACCACTCTGCCTTCACAGAGCCATGAAGCCTCAGACACATGTGGGACACTGAAGGACAGAGGGAGCAGGAGTGGGGCTTTGTGCTTCCCACCCTGTGAGCACGAGTTAGCGATCTCCTGGGAGGTGAGCTCCCTCACAACTCTTTGGCTGGAATGTATTTCTGGGTCCACCTTTAGTGTCCAAATAGGCTGAGTAGGAGGCAGAGAATCTCTTGGCACCCAGGTCCCAAATAAAAGAGTTGGGGTCTACAATTTGCAGCCCCACCTGCATCTTAAGAGTTTGAAAGCAATCTTGGCCCTATTTAGTGATGGCCCCTTTTAATGCAAAAGTGCCTTGTCAACTCCCAGTGGGTGAAGCGCACTGGCTTGGGACCCCCTGCCTCCAGCATTTGTCTGAACATCTCTCTGAAGCTGAATGAAGACTCGCACAGATGTGGGAACCTGTGCTAAAGGTTAGATTTGAAACCAGAGTATGTGTGCAGTTTGAGACAGCATTTAACCTTTAATTCTTGCTTTGAGGGTTGCAAAAACCCTCAAATGCGGGTGATTGACGCGAGGATGCCGTCAAGAGGTACTGTTTCAAAGATGCCTTGTGAAGTGAAATGTAAACTCGACTTCCTTTTTTTTCAATGGTAGAGATACTCGAATTGGATGCAAGCGAGTGTGTGGGTACAAAGACGATTTAGAAAAACATGCACACAAAAAGGCTTATCACCAATTGTGGCAGAGCCGACACGTTTTGATAAAGGCTGAATTGGGTTCCAAAGAACGGACTATTTTTCTGTGGAAGCAGAATCTCCAGGAACCGACAGATTCTCCAGGAGCCGACAGATTCTCCAGGAGCCGACAGATTCTCCAGCAGCGCCAAGGCCGGGGAGGGCTGGGGGAGGAGGCAGCTCTCGGTCCCGAATCGGGACCTCCGCGCGCACACCCAGAGCGGAGCCGCCGTGCGCAGTTGTAAACCTCCCTCGCCTCGTTTTGTTTTCCTAAAGCCCAATGTGGCGGCTTCAGAGGTAGCCGCAGCCCCGGCGGCCTGTGTCGTGCAGGCCGGCTCGGGTCCGAGCAGGTAGAGACGCGCTCCAACAGGTGCGGCGCGTGTGCGCCAGACCGCGCGCGGTCCCTCCCGGGCGCCGGGTCGTCGGAGACCCGCGGCCGCTTCGGAGGGGTGGGGAGAAGGCGGGGACCCGGCGGCATGCTCCCTCGCCCCCTCCTTAAATTCCAGCGTCCTCCATTTGCTGCGCCCGGGTGCGGCCTACAAGATCGCCCGCCCGATAGCCGGGCGGCCGCGAGCGCCTGGCGGGGGCTGTCAAGAGAGAGGCGGAGGCTCACGAGGGGTCCGCCGGGCGCTGCCCGGTGCGCGCTGAGCCGGGCGTGCGGCGGTTGCGCTCCTGTTCAGGTTTGGGGCGCCCTGCGCGGCCGAGCGGGCCTGAGGGTGGGGCTGGAAGTAGCAGCGGGTTGGGGGGGGGGGGGGGCGGCGGCGGTGACGGCGGAAAGCCGCCGGTTCTAGTGGTCACGTCTTTCCCTGGCCGGGCCTCCCTGGAGCTCAGCGCCGACGCGCCGGGCGTCCCCAGAGCCCGCGGGCACCCCATTCGCCCCCTGGCGGCGCCGGGTACACGCCGGACTCGGCCGCCGCCTGCGCGGCCAAATGAGCTGTCCACAGCAGCACTGGGGGCCAAGTGAGGTCGCGTAAGAATCTGTCCCGGGGCTGGGAACCCAGAAGACAGGCCGTCTTTGGGAAGCGTGGAGGGACGATGGAACGAGACAATTATGAGGTGTGGGGTTTCCCCCTGGATCTCGGTCCTCCGCATCCTGTGGTAGTTTCTCCATCAGGGTGATGACTGACACCCAGGGACTTCACCCCCAACTGGACCTCCTTCCCTCATCCAACTTCCCCAGAAATAAAAGCCTCCCTGTCATGCTTGACCATTCTGGGAAATGTCCCTGTGTCATTCCTCCCACAGTGACCTGACAATGGTAGCTTTGACGGGTCCAACCACACCCGGACCTTCTACACCTGGACCTGTCACTCTCTGGACTTGCAGCAGGCAGAGAGCTCCCAGGCAGGGCTAGGAGGTTATTGGAGAGGGTCAGCGTGCCACAGGGTTGGTCCAGAGCCTTGCACTGCCCTCGCCATATGGGAGGTGAATGTCCTCATCCTCTAAGTGCTTCCTATCTCAGAAGACAAACACACTTAGGAGACAGTTGACACAGCAAGTAACCTGGCAGCAGGACCTCAGGGGAAAGCAGAGTGGGAATGGATTGGGGTGTGACCTTTGGAGCTATTGAAACTTGCTTAAGTGGACAGGATTTGGAGAGAAATAGGGGGTATGTCTGGTCTGATCTGGAATGTAGCGGAGGGCTACTGTGGCGACCTGGGGAAAGGGGACCTGGTAGAAGCCTTGTAAAGGTTGGCTTCTTCAGTGAGAGAGACAGAGTGCGGGGTTGGGGGTACGGCTAGAAGCTGCCCTGGGAAGCAGCAGCAGAGTCTGCGCTGCGGTGCTGACGGAGGCGGAACACCTGTGCAATTCTGAGGGACATGTGTGCAGGCTGGACAGCAGGGGTCCTGCTTCTTCAGGAGATTGGGTCACAAAGTAAAAACGAACAAAAACAAAACAAATCCTTGGGTTAGGTTCAGGGATTTTTATCAGGAAGGAAGAAGCCAAAGTTTGGGGAGCAGCTGCAATTAGGTCCAAAGGCAAAAAAGAGTAAAGAGGGAGGGGGGAGAGGGAGGTGCAGTGGCTGGGAAGGCAAGGAAGAGCTGGGAGCGGGAGCCTGATCGCCAGGGCGGGAGGCTGCTTGAGGGGCCTGCAGGGGGCGCAGGGCCTCAGAAGGTCAGGCCCACCCAGTCAGCTGTAGCTGTATGTGTCCATTTCTGCCGGAGTTCCCAATTCCATTTTCCTTTCCCAAATCATCTCACTTATTTGGGGGAGACCCCTTCCCACTCAGCCTCTGGCTTTGTACAGATGATGTAGCAAACCCAGAATGAAACTTCTAGGCCTCATGTGCCCACCTGCCTGAATCTGTCCAGGTCTTAGGGTTACTGGTTTTTCTTTCTAGCAGCTTAAGATGGATAGACCGCTGGGTCTTGTCTCAGCATGTTTTCTCACTTCGTTTTGGCTTCCAGAAAAATCTGTCCATGTCTGGCGCTGTACTGTTTCATGCTGCAACCTCCTGACCTGACTCTGGGGCAGGGTCTCTCCTGGGGTCATGGATTCAAGTGTGGCACAGATGAAGAGCCCTTTCATCCAGGTACTGCCTGTGCTACACTTCTGCCAGGAGGACTGCAGCTGCCCAGATGATGAGCCGGGAGAGTCAGGGGCTGGCCTGCCAGAACCAGCAAACACAGAGGACTTGGGGCAATGGGTCTCTCCTGAAACCCAAGGTCAGGCAAGGGTGGCTGTGAGATGCTCCTCAGGACTGGCAACCTGGGAGGAGGCAGAGGGAGAGGGCATCTGATCTCACCATGTCCTGCCATAGCCATGTCTTTGCCAGGCACTCTACAGGAATGGGGCCAAGGAAACACTGTTTGGAAGAATGGGGTCAAATGTCTTCCGGGATAAGAGTGTGTGCAGGGACAGGGCAAGGGAAGGAGAAGGGTCCTGGCCCAATAGGGGATCACCTAAGCTCATGATCCTTTTCCCCAAGTTAGGTTTCCTTCCCTTTGTAATCAAAATAAAGCCAAAGGAGAGTCTCCATTTATTCCTGTTCTGAATTGCTCCAGGGTTAGCTGCTTGACCTTCTTCCTCTTCTATAGGGGCCTGGTGAAATAAAGGGAAACAGGCCTTGTTTCTTTATGACAATGCTTATGTGAGTGTGACCCTGAACCTTCTTCTACCATTACCCCTCTCTTCCTTGGAACATGCCCCAGAGGAAACATGGTTTTCTAACCCTTCCCCTGAATTCCTTCCTCTTTTTTTTTTTTAAAGGAAAGGTTCAGAAAGGAATGTAGGTGAGTAGGCAGGCAGGCAGGTAAAGAGGAAGAAGCATTCATTTCTTTTATTTAGTTGCTCATCTTGTTTGTTCCCTCTAGCCACCCCTCCCCGAGACAAACCTGGAGTTCATGGATTACACTGACCAGAGGCCGTGGACTTAACCACTAAACTACTAGGGTGCACCTTTTTTAAATTTATAAACACAAGCATGCCCTGTTGGAGCAACGGTTGGGTCAATTGCCTCTGAAGGAGCACAGGCCACATACCCCTGAGTTGAGTCCCAGGCCTTGGGGAAAACAACCAGTGTGAACAACTAAACAAAAATAAAGAGCTTCCTCATCTCTCTTCCTGCCTACCTACTCGCCTTCATTCCTGTCTGCATCTTTCCTTTAAAATTTTTTTTTTACAAACACAGCTATCAATTTCCAAATTCCTACAATGCACCAAACACTGTTAAACATGTCAGGAGCATATGGCTTCTTGCAGTAGCTCAGAGGCACCTTGGCCCCGCTCCTTGACTGGATCTGGTTCCCAGTCCCAGTCAGGCACAAAGGGTTGAAGTCTGTTCCCCAAGCTGATATAGAGGACACAGTCCAGTCTTGGCGTCACTCACTGTGTGGTGTTTCAGTAAATA
This sequence comes from Solenodon paradoxus, assembly GCA_004363575.1. Taxonomy (NCBI): domain Eukaryota; kingdom Metazoa; phylum Chordata; class Mammalia; order Eulipotyphla; family Solenodontidae; genus Solenodon; species Solenodon paradoxus. Next base: position 240,661 of record RJWH01002074.1, on the reverse strand, counting down.
TTCATTAACTCTGAGAACAAGCTGCACTTTGACTCACCTTTGGCTAATTAAATAAACCTGCCATGTAAATCAGCAGAGGGGACAGAGAGACATTAGTCTGTCCTGAAAAGAAATTGGGCTGAGGGACAGTAGGACTATTGGTTTCCAAGTAGAAAATCAGCCTCAGCCCATTCTATCTTTCTCCAAGTTTAAAGCTAGGGCCAGAGTGGTGGGGATGAGGAGTAGCCCATATCTCAGAGAAAGCTATGCCCTCAAAGTCCTGAAATATGAGGAGGGGCAGGTTCCAGATGCCCGCGGCCCACAATGTCAGCGTTCCCTGAGGAAACAGGACAGAACAGCTTGGCTTGCTTTTTCCCTTCCCCCCTTTGTCCCATCCCTGAGGTATCAAGTCCCACAGTCCCGGGTCAGCTGTTGGAGATCTGAGGCCCCTGCAAAGGAATAGTGGGAAAGCCTCTTCCAGCTGTACTGGCAGTTTAAGACTTTGGGGGCTGGCAAGCACCCCGCTGGGCTCTGCTTCCTTTCTGCTCTTGAAGAAAATGAGATATGGCAGTGTCCCAGGCCCTCTGGAGGCCCAGCTTCCCTCCTTTGCCCCACTGGAAGACCTGGGGAGGCCACTTAACCTCGCCAGACCTGGCTGCCACTCTGTCAAATAGGGGAAAAGCCATGTCAGCCTCACGAGAGAGCAAGAAGCAAGGACTCCCTACGTGGTGTCTATTCTGTGACGATGATTGCATCTGTGTCATATCAACCAGTTGTGTCCCCCAATAATATAGGGCTCTCTTTAGATATAGTTGAAGTAGCTGCTTGTTTGAGTCCTAATCTTTCACTTTGAAGGTGGCTGTCCTCTATATGCAAAAAGAAAGAACATCATCTTGAAATAAAGTCATGAAGTTAACATATGAGAATAAAAAGAGATCAGTTCTGGGCAAGAGCAGAGTGATTATACGAGTTGCTGAGAAAGGATGTCACAGTGAGAATGGTGGGCAGGATGTCTGTGTCAATTGCCCTCCCATTCAGGTCCCTCCCTGCAGCCATTTGGGAGCCCTGACCCCCCAGAATCCACAGGCCCTCCTCCCCTGGCTAGTGCCTGGAGCATGGCCCAGAGAGTCAAGGCCACCTCTGGGAGTCTGTGCTCATAGCAGGCAGCTCCTCTGTCTGCTTCTAGGGGAAGACACACCTGTCACCATGGTGGGCCACAGGAGCCATGCAGAGTCCCCTGGAGCTGCCAAGCAGGCACAAGGCAAACATTTGCATTCAACACATCGGAGCAGATCAAATGTGGTTTGCAAAAAGCTCAGACTTGCCAGCTTTGGAGAAGGCCCAGGTTTGGCTCCTTTTAACTCCCAAACAAATTCTTGTGGGATGTTGCAATTACTTGTGACAATCCCTCTCCCTGCCTGGGACTTTGATTTCAGATTTAGATATGTAAGACTAGGTGACTAGCTGGGCCCTGAGCAACTTGTGGGTGGGTGATTGGGGGATGACTGGGGAAAATTCTTCGCAACATATTGTGTTTGGAAGTGAGATCTCGAGGAATCAGACACTGTTTGTGTTGCTAGAACTTTTTAGCCACTATGGCAGATTTCCTGTCCCTGAAAGTGGTTCCCTATGCTGAAGTGGCTCGTTCTGTCCTTTGAAACACAAATGTCTAGGCATCATTTTTTCTAATAGTCTTGGGTTAGAGTAAACTTCCCGATCACAATAATAAATTCTGCTATCCTTACCCTGAAATCTTAACCCCAGGATAGGTGGCAGGTAGAGATCTAGCAAGCCCACTAGGGATATTTTAGTGGTAACTTTGCTGATCTGGCTCCAGAGGAACCTGGAAGCAGGAAGTGATGCAGAGACACCACATCAATGCAGAAACTGAAGGAATATGGGATAGGCGTGGCTGGATGTTGAGATTCTGTGGCCTTTTTGGCCACCACGGCATATATATATACAAAGACTCTGGGCAAACTGCCTATATAACTGGCCTTAAAGCACATTCAGCTATTCTAAAGGTAAGGTGAGGACCTGGACCCTGCTTTCCTCCTTCCCGGCTGCCAAGCTTGGTCTCAGTGCTCACACATTAGTTGGTTCTTTGGACTTTTATACTAGCAACTAAACAGCTGGTTACTTCTGTCCCTGAAAGAGACTCACGCAGAAGGGCTAGGACCTTCTAACTTCACCCCCCAGGCCTCTGGCAGTCAGCCTGACCTCAGAGGCTGCCTCTTGAGGTTGGTGCTCTTGACAGAAATCAGGGCTCAAAAATGGCTGGGAATTCCTAGAGGCTCTGTGGATTTCAGGCTGGTAAGCAGTCATAGGCAGGTGTCTGTTGGTAAATCTAGGGTAAAGGGTTCTTGCTTGTGTGGGCAGCTGGCATAGACTCACGAACACATTTCTTCTACTACCCTGTAAGCTTGCCTCTCCTTCCAAGAGATCATCTTGTCCAGGCAAAGCTTAGAAATGACATGAAACAATATGAAAAGAGAGGTCAGAATGAGGGGCTGAGTTTCAAACTGGCCAGCTTCTCAGGGAAGTCTGGACTAAAGGAAACATTAAGCTGTCCTGCTCTCCATGAGAACTATTGGAATTCCTAAGGGAATCTGATGAGAAGGGAGACTTGGTATGCAAAGTAAAGGAATGGGGTAAAAGAAATGGGACAATCTCCTGGCATTCTTCCGGTCTTGGAAAGATATAGCTCAGAATTCCTGAGCAAAAGCAAATGTCTAACTGTTTCCTCCACCTCTGAGAGGGAAGAGGAAATGAGTACGTGAGACTCACAGTACATGGCACTACAGAGTCCCATGGCTCGGCTCAGGGTGCCAACCAAGAGACACTAAAGGCCTGCAGCAGTCAGGAGAGAGAGGTTGTCTCCCCCGGAGGTCTTTAGGAACAAAGCTGAGGCATTATGTTTCTGGATAAGAGTCCATGTTGTCAAGATAGCAACTGTTTCCCAACTTAATTTAGATTATCAATAAAATCCCAGTGCACCTTGGTGGAGCAGCAGTTAGGTCAATCATTTCTGAAGGGCGCAGGCCACATACCCCTGGATTCAAGTCCTGGGCCAGGACAAAACAACCAATGTGAACAACTAAATAAAAATAAAATTAAATGCTTTTTCCTCCTCTCTCTTCCTGCCTGTCTGCCTATTCGCTATCATTTCTGTCTGTATCTTTCCTTAAAAAAAAAAAAAAAAAAAAAAAAAAAAAAAAAAAAATCAACCAAAATCCTACTAGAATTTTTTAAGTGAAATTTGACAGGCTGATTGAAAAGTAGATTGGGTGTGGGGGGGGTATATTTAAGAATAGCTAAACAATTATAGGATGGAATAAAAGGAAAATACACTATCGGAAAGTACTCAAAAGCCATTATAATTAAAATGGTATGGTATTGGTACAGGAATATAAAAAAGTTCAATGCAACAGAATTAAGAATGCAGAATTCGTCACAGGTATTCATGAAAGTTTTGAATATGAGAAAAATAGTATTTTAAGTTAAGTCACTGGTGAGGGAATGGGTTGTAGAATAAATAATTATAGGCAACAGTGAGACTCTGCCCAAAAGAAAAAGATCCTTCACTCACCCTGTATATGAAAATAAATTTCAAGTGGATTAAAACACTAACATAGAAACACAACTATGAAATACATACAAGAAAACAAGGGAGGATATGATTATTATCTGGGGATAGTGAAATCCTTAAAAACTGAAAAACAAAACCATAATGGAGACGGCTGACATTCTGATCACGAAAGAAATCTATGTAAACCAATAAGGTTAAAAGAACCAGTTGGCCTGGACAGAAGTTAGCTTGTTCTCACCAGGAACAGACTATGAGGCATGAGGGCCTTAGAGGCCTGTCTTTCCCTCACAATTCTTTCTCAGAAGTCAGGGTTCAGAAGGAAGCAAATAAAACCAAAGGATGGCTCTTCCTCATTGTTCATCATCTCCAGAGCTCTATAATCAAGGGATAACTCAAGTCATAGTTACTCACAGCCAACTCAAGACAAGTGGGGTAAGTGGATCAGGGTGTAGAAGCGGAGATGGCGAAGCAAAATAAAAGGTGTAAGCACGGTTTTGTGGGCCCTGAGCAAGGAGTTAAGAGGAGGACTGCCTCTCTGTCAGACATCACAGTCTCTCAATCTGAGGCCTGTCTTTCACAGAGTAGATGTGACTCAGGCAGCTCCACCCAAGACCTCATTTTCTCAGCAGAGAGAGCATTTGGGGAGAGCATGCAGAGAAAATATCAGCCAATGTTGACTTTAGTCACCTCTATGATACTCTGCAGCTCTGTGAGGATCAGGGCAGTCTGGGGATGGTGGCCCTTGCCTACACTGCAGTGCCAGTGATGATGGATGGGCCTATGTTTTGGGGGGGAGGGGTGTGGCAATGGCCTTGTGCGGTCTGATGGCTCCAAGTCAGAGGTCTTTGTCCTGGAGACTTGATGCTGTCTGATGTCTGGAGAACACTCTGAGTCAAGGCCCCTCAAACAAAGTGAAACTCTTGTCCCACAGAGCATCTGGCAGCCAGTTCACCCTGTGGGAATCAGGCTCTGCTCTTGGGGGAGCTCAGGGAAACACTCTACTCAGCTACTCTTATGAGCTGACTCTGTGCTTATAGGGTATTTCACCTGATTCATGCAGGATAAGAGCCAAGTCTCAGGAATCCCTTTTTGGCATCAGGGCATCAAGTAAGTTGGGTTGAGCACATGGATCTCTGGGTTTGCGAGGAGGGGGACAATTATCATCAGAGAGGTGGGTGTCATTTTGTAACATGAACAAAGGTTAAGGGGTACTGAGAAAGGCAGGAGACAGCACTAGGATTGGTCAGAATTGGGCAGAGCCTCAATGGCGGAAACATATTCCAAGATGCATCTCACAATTTCACAGGCTGCAAGCAGGCTTCCAGAGATACCTTTCATGATTTGTAGGGTGAGGAATAAAAAGTAAATGAGCATAGCTGAGGATAAGACCAAGGAACCTGACCCTTCATGAACGGTTGCCAAAAGGGTTATGAGAAGCCACTGGCCTCTGGGAAATTAAAACAAGGAGTATGGAGGTTAGGTTCATAGTCTCCAACAGGAAAGGGAAAAACTCCATTCAACACACAAACTGTGACTGTATTCAAATGAGGGCAGTACAGAGACCCCTGCACCACTTCTCCCAACACGCTGGTGGAACTCCCTCCCTGTCTCCCACCTTTGAGATGACATCAGACCAATCTCCCCAGTTTACAGTGTATTCTGATATTGCAATGTGGTTTCAGGGAAAATCAAGGACATTTAGCTAGCTCGAAACCCTGGGCTTCCCAGCTGGATATAGCAGACTCCAGCCAGGCAACGCAGATTCAATAAAGAGAGTCGCTCTCTTTCCTCCAAGCCTAGGGACTCTGCTTTCAGGCCCTTTTCCCTCACTGAATAATCCTGAATCATCCAGGCTGAAGGAGCAGTCTCCTAGAGACCCCCTAGAGGAGGGTTCATTCCTACTCTCATATCAGGAGGAGTAACCGTGAACCTGAATGGTCTACAACTTCTCTGGAGGGTTTTGAAGGAAACTATGGATCAATCCTCTTTTCCAAAATCCCCACATTGCATACACAGGAATAATCATGTGTCATATCTCAGGAGCTTTATAGGCCCCCTCCATCTCCCACTGTCCCTGCCCAAAACCCCAGCCTAAGTATTTTTGCCACAGGCAGATCACCCCTTTTCTTACCAAAGAGCTGTTTCCTGGAGCTGATTAACTGCTATAATTAGATGTCCAACAGGTGAACTAATATTCAGCATTGACCTCTAGTCCTCCCACAGCCTTGGCAGATGGCAGAGTCTTTGCTCATACCTGTACCCAGAAAGAAGTAGAACCCCTGGACTGAGACCACTTTTTTCTTTTCTAAAAGCACTCTCTCCCAGAACACCAGAAAAACTCAGGCACCCCTGTCTTGCAACACAGCTCCTAAGTGACAAACCTAAAATAAATCTGACCCAGACTACAAGTAGACCTGTGGAGAGAGCCACACACTGACTCCTCTTGGGGCTAGCAGGAGAGAGGCGAGGGGACACTCAAGCTGAACTAGTAAGGGATCAGAATGGGCCCCGGCCTTCAGTTAAGTGAGACTAGCTGGCCATTCTGGAGAGGCAGCTGCACTTTTCACGGTTTCTCCACATGGAATGCAGAAGCCTATTGACGACTCACGTTCCACATTAGTCTCCTTTTTGTCCAATAGCAACAATGAGAATAACGATGACAGCACTTATTGGACATTACTCTGTACCAAGAACTGTGTGCTATGAGCTCTTAACATAAATTATTTCATCTACTCTTCCAATAACCAAATGAAAGAGGCGCTCTTATCTTATTTCCAGATGAGGATTTGGAGTCAGGAGAGGTTAGAGTTGCTTAAGGCAACAGAGCTAATAAGTGACAGAGTCTGGATTTGCATCTAGGCCCAATTTCAAGCTGAATACTTTCAGCTGCCATCTCTACACTCCTCCCCAGAGACCAAGACTTGGATAAAGGCCTTAGAAATTCCCCAGAGAGATAGCCCAGTCTCCAAGTCCTTGCTTCCCCCTTACAAGTCTCTGCCCACCATGCGGCAGCCTGGTTCTCATCAGGAAGTCAGACCCTATCTCCTCTCTCTGTTTGACTTTGCTACCTGAGTACATACACCATAGCCCTAAATTTATCCTGGAGCCTAAATATATTCTAAATGCAGTTGAGTTCAGGAGCCCATTTCCTCTTCGGGTTTAGAATCCAGGAGGAAAACTCTTTTTTTCCACATTTTCTCTGCAAAGTTGTTGGGAGTATGGGGCTTAGTTGTCACCACTCACATTTTAAAATTGAGGGGGCGGAACAAGGAACTAAGAGTAGAAGAGCTGGAAAATGTCCCCAGTGATATCAGTTTCCTCTGGAGAGCATGCTTTTCTAGACACCCTCTACACAATGGCATTTGGAAATTGGGCCATTACCCCACGGAGAGCTAGTCTTCCCTCTTCCTTCAGTTAGTAGCTTCCCTCATCAAGAGAAAATCCCAGGAGCATACTGCCCATCATGTGCTTAGCAGCCAAGACCCCACCCCAACCCCCACAAGTCCATTCTGAATGGCTAGAGGCCCAGTCAGCAGTGCTTGGGGGAGCAGTGGGGACAGAGTGAACATTAAGCTATTCGCTGAGTCCAGGGTTCCTGCCTTTCTCCAGAGCCTCCTCGGGAGAGGAAATAGTTGGGGAGAATGGATGTCTAAGCCCACACAGAGGTGGAGGGTTGGCAGCAGACAGAAAACTGTCTCCTATTCAGGGTTCCCTTCCTGTGGCACCTGTGGGTCAGAGTTGAGAGGAGACAGAACAACAGCATTTGCATTCAAAGGGGATAAGGAAGTCAGTCCCAGAGGCCAGCGGACTCACAGAAATGGCCTGAACTCACTGGAGCCCAGTTGTTTAGTAACAGATGTTTATGGAGGGTCTGCTGTGTGCCAGACTCCTCAGAGACGCTGTAATGAGATCTTCCTTCACAGCGTTAGCCCTTTGACAGAAAAAGACAGAATAGACCATTAGGGCCTGTGGTGAGCACTAGGAAGAAAATGGTAGCAGAGCAGCGAGGGAGAGTGATTGCAGGCACTGCTTCAGTTTGGGTTGTCAGAGGCCTCCTTCCAGGGAGACTGTGGGAGCAGAGGCCTGATTATGCAAAAAAGGGTCAGAGCTGTGAGGATCTGCAGGGAGGTGATTCCAGACGGAAGGAAGAGCCAGTCAAAGACCCTCATGTGGCAAGGGGCTCTGTGCATTCCAAAAACGATGACATGTAGAAAGGAGAGAGGAGCTGAAGGGAGAGAGAAAAGTGGAGAATTCGGCAAGAATTGGACCATAAGGGCCTCAGAGTAAAGAGTTAGAATTTGATTCTAAGTGTGATGGGAAACGGGAGTGACATCATCCAATTAGCATTTTTTAAAAGCTCACTCTAGCGGCTGTGTGGAGAATGGATGGCAGGGAGCATGAATGGCAGTAGGAGACCAATGAGGAGGCTGTCAGGTGACACAAGTGACCCTATACTTCGTCATCTATGCCGGGACACTTGGATAAGCGTGGGGTGCTAATAACAAGTATCAGCACAACAGATCTAACCAGGACTTGCTGTTGACAAAGCTACAGTTGCTATACCCCGGCCAGGACTATCACAGAAGGCTCCTGGTCCAAGAGGAGGAATCACTTTTCGATTAGGCCCGGGACTCCTGCCTGGTGTCCCGGGCAGCTGCAGCACCTGCAGGGAGCAGCAAGCCCTGTCCCCTGCACTGTCCGGTACACTGGCTGCCCACACTCAGCTGCAGCTGCCCGTACACAGAAGAAAGAACACATGGAGAGCGGCCCCTTCTCCAGGGGATGTGGAGAGGCTGGAAGTCAGGGAGGATGGACAAACTCTTAAGTGCCAGAGCAGGGATTCTTAACTTGGGCTTCATGGGGATCCCTGATGCAGGTGAGAGGGTCTCCCAGGAAATAGAAAGCTTGGTCTTGGAAAGCAGTGGTTCTCACTTCAGTGTGAAGGACTTGTGATGTTAGGGATGCCCAGCTGGTAGGTTCTGATTCAGTTTGGCTGGGGTGAGGCCCAAGAATTTGCCTTTTTCATAGTTTCCAGGAGAAGGCAAATGTTCTTGGCCCAGGGGCCATCTTTGAGAACCTTTATAAGGATTTAAAAACAAAAACAAAAACCTGAGGGGTTCAAATTCAAATGATGACCTTCCCTTTTCAGACAAGAATTCTAACAGATGCCACCACCCATTAAACCACCTCTAAGTCCATAGGAATTTGAGGTTTTATTTTTGGAAGAAGCCCCTGGAGAGTGACACTCTGGGCTCCACCTAGAGGTCAGGAATTATCTGGGAAACAGCATTTTAGAGGACGCAGCAAAGAGCTTTCACAAAGATTGAGCGAAATCCAGCTGGAAACGGCAGAGCTGGCTGGCCTGGGATGATCCAATTACGGGTCCAATTATTGGTGAATAGTGAGGTTTCGGGAATCTGGGCAGACCCAGACCCTCTCCCAGAGACTGACTCCTGCTCCTGACTGAGGCTGTATCTGAAGACAAACGGGCCGAGATAGGAGGGCTGCTCTCAGGAAGACAGACAGTCTGCTGGGGGTCTATTCTGGGAAAAGGAGACAAATTCACATCTTCACCAGACGGATTTCAAGGGCTTCATTCATAGAGCCCTGTGACCAGGTCACTGTGGTGAGGGAGGGGAGAGGCAGCAGCAGTATTCAGGGCTGTGCTTACTTTAAGCAAAAGCAGTAGAGAGAAGCCTGGAAGGGCCTTTTGCCAGCTTCCCTCAGACCTGCTCTAAGTCATTCCTCTATGAGAGGGGAGGGGAAATGAAAATATAGATTCATTCATGAATCAACTTCCAGAACAGGAAGTGTGACTTTCGAGCTATGCAGAAAAATCCTGCTCTGCTACAGGCGATACTGGCTTTGTCATCCAGCTAAATACGTCTTATATGAGGCAAAGGCAAAGAAGAGAGTCCCTACAAGTTAGGGGATGAGGAGGTAGAACACTGAGAAGCCACCCCCAGTGACTGAGATCAAGGAAATGTTCTGGAATCAGCCTGCCTGGACTCGTGACTTGAATTCTGACTGTGTGACCCTGGCCATACTACTTAATCTTCTCTGTGTCTTAGTTTCCTCTTTTGTAAAATGGGGTAATAATAGTGCCTATCTCATTGGGTTGCAGTAAGAAGCAAAAGAAATCAGATAAAATACTTTGTATATCTATATATATATCTATGTATCTCTATATATGTATATAATATGTGTGTGCTTGTTTTTTAAAGAAAAGGTGCAGGCAGGAAAAAAGGCAAGTAGGCAGGCAGGAAGAGAGAGGAGGAAGCAGCACTTTATTTATTTAGTTGTCCACATTGTTTGCTTTTCCCCAGACCCAGGACTGAAACCAGAGGCACCCTTCGCAGGCAACTGGCCTAACTACTGTTAAACCAAGGCCTGCCAGTTTGCATATTTTAAGCACTCATTGTTCGTTTAAAAAATAATTAAGTCCTACTTGCAACAGAGCTGAGGTTACCAATAGGGAATTGGGGGTGAGGGGGCTGGGAATAGTGGTGGAGGCCCCTGGATGATGGTGAAGAACACTTGGTGCTGTGGTGTGTTGACATGTATCTGAGGAATGGAGAACCTATGCATAGGAAGTTATTTTACTGTGGAGAATAATTACTACAATAAAAAATTTTAAAAATATATAGGAGTCCATAGCTAATGTAGGGAAATAATATCATGAAAAAAAAAGTCTATTAACAAAACAAAGAAACAAATGAAACAAAACCAAACCTTGGACACTGGCAACAAAACTGAGGTAACCAATATGAATAGGCGGGGATGGGGTGGAGGAGTAAGGAAGAAACGGTCGTGGAGCCCACTGGACAGTGGTGAAGAACACTTGGTGATTTGTTGGAGGGCAGGGTGTGTTGACATATATATGAGGAATGGGGAACCTGTACATATGAGTTTATTTTAATGTGTAAAAATAGAAATAATTATTTTAAAAAATCACCAGAAAAAAAGAAATCCTGAGAAAGATTAATACTATATGATTTCAGTTATAAGTGGAATCTAATTTAAAAAGCAAAAGAATCTAATTTAAAAAGAAAACAGATCACATCTGTGATCAGAGATGGGGCGGTGGGGATGTGGAGTCGGAGGAAGGTGGTTAAAAGGAATAGACTTCTAGTTATGAGACAAATAAAAACTAAGGATGTAATGCACAACATGATGACTTTAGCTAACAGTGCTGTGTGATAAATGTGAAAGTTAAGAGGGTAGATACTAAGAGCTCTTATCACCAGGAAAAAAGATTTTTTTTCTTTCTCTTGTCTCTATATAAACTGGTAGAGCCTAACTAAACTTACTGCAGTCATCTTTTCAAATATATGTACATCAACTATTACGTTGTACATCTTAAATTTATAAAGATATATGTCAATTACATCTCAGCTGGTGGACTTGGAGAAAGTTAGGATGGTACCAATAGAGACCCACACTCAGTGTCACCGCCAGAAACAGACTGGAGGTGGACAGGCGCTCCTGCTCCCTGGGGAGGGTCTGAAGTGTGAGTCCGGCATGCCGGAAAAATAAGGAATCCTAGGACATTTGGTTAACTAGACAATCCTGCTGGCTGTAAGGTGGGGCTACCCTAGTCTTTTAAACATTGCAACATTCCATGAGTCTGTTTTGTGATATTTCTTCACTGCCAACCGAAGTGCCAAATGGCCTGATTTGTACAAATCAAAATGAATGAAAATCAATGCTGGTAAGAAAATTTGAATGAAATATTACTGGAAACACCTTGGACATTTGCAATGTTAAAGTAGTATCCCCATTTTCAGGAGAGAAAAAGGGGCTCCCCATCCTCAGGTTCCTGAAGTGTGTGGTGGCGGGGATGGTGCTGAAGTGAAAGCAGCCAGAATCCTGGGACCCTGAGGTTTAGACACTGAAAAAGAGAGCTCTTTTCTCTGATCCTGGGTGAGCAGAACCTCTTCCTAGTTCCAGTGGCCCAAGAGAGAACTCTTGTCTGCTTAAGAAGAAAGTGTTACTGGAACTAGGAACAAAGAGATTTCTAAAACTCATGCAAAAGAGCCAAAATAAATGACGTACCACATGGTTAAATAAAAGTTAACCCCCACTGGAGGTAGGGGTGGGAAGAGATTGCCAATTACATCACTTTTGGGAAGAAAGAGCTAAGCAAAAACTGCCATAGTTTTGTTGAACATGCTGGCTTTTTTTTTTTTTTTTTTTTTCCTCTTAAGAGGAAGGGAGAAGGAATAGAAACATTATTTTTTAAGGAAGGAAGAGAGAAAAAGCACTTTTATTTATTTGTGGTTGTTTCCAGTCCTGGGTCTTGAACTTGGGTCTTTGGGCTTTACCCTGTGCATGCAGCTGCCAGCTTAGCACCTGAGCCAACAGGATGCATCTGCTGGCTCCTTCCTTGAGGGGTTCCCACGATTTTACAAGTCTTACCCTGTAATTCAGGCCCATCCCAAGGTTGGGATGTACCCCCTGTAGCTCTGCTGTGGAACTGCACCCCTTGCTCTCCAAAAGGTCCACAGGGCGTAATTAATCAGTCCCATTCAGATTTTTACAAGATTCAGGCCACAGGACAGTTGGAAAGACATGTGGCTTCTGGCTTTTCACTGCTTTATACTTACCTCACATCATAGCCAGACATTTCTCCATAAGCTTCTGTACTACAGACCGAGGGGTTTATTGGATCCGACCTTGAGGAGACTCTGGTCTATTTTTCAGAAAGTACCTACTTGTGTGCCCCGCCCCGCCCATCAGAAGCAGCCCAGAACTTAGGGAAAACTAAAGTTTCTTAGCAAGCCCACCTTACCCACTGCCCTCCTCTTGCTGCTTGCAAAAGTGGTATCCTGAGTTTAATTTTTGCCTTATTTTTATTGGAGTCGGTGGTTGTCAGATGTGAGATCTAGTGCAACCAAGTCTGCTGTTTCTCTACAAGGGTCATTTTAAGCAAGAAACCCCCTCCCCCCAAAAAAGAGCAACAATAAAAGTATCTTGGGATTTACCTAGGGGAGACTGAAACTGTGATGCTGTGAACATGACTGTTTCTATGCTGAGATATTTCTATGACATCATTTTGAGAATAGAACCATTGTCTGTCACACATGTTTAAAATGTTAAACTAAAAAAAATTTTTTTTTCTCTAGGGTGATTTTTGCAGGAACTTTGTTCCTGTAACTACTTGTTCCAAGATGTCTTCATATCTATCTTAAAGGTAAGTGAAAAGCACCAGAGAAGATAAAATGAGAAAGCCACAAATAAAGCTTCCAAAGCCACTTCTAAAGGTTAAGGAAATGTCATACACTTGAGGCCTCTGAGACCGTCAGTGGTTTTTGAGCAAGAGGCCCAAATGGGGTGGTTCTTCTCGGTCAGATAATCTAATCTTCTGCGAAAAGGTCCCATTGAGAGGACTCTGATCCTCTGACTCCTGTGTAATTTTTATTGGTAACTTCATTCGCTCTCTTACCATTCCACTCTAGAGAAGCACACTAGAGAAGCGGTTGAAAGGATCTTCTTTTCAAGTACACCCTCTGTTTTCTGCAGAAGATTCTCTTCATCTTTTGTGTGCTCTTTTACAACCCTTCTACTATGGTAAACCAACAGTCAAATTTAAAATGACAGAAAACAAAAAGCCTTCCTTGGGAAAAGAGCATGATCTTTGGGGAAAGTTTTTCTTTCTTTTCAGTTGTGATGGCTAGCTTAACCAACATGCCATCAGATAATTGAAAAAAACAAAAACAAACTCTAGAAGCAAGATAGGGAGGCCATTCACAAAAAATCTTTTAAAGTAATTTTTTGAATAGTTTGCTAGTGTGAGAGCATATTTAATGACTGTAGCTAATGATGAGTCTGCTATTGAGTCCTAAAATGGTTTCCATCTACCCAAGAGCAACCAGATCCCCCATCCCCAAAGGCACTGAAACAAAAGACTGATCTGTTTATATAGTCACATGAAAAATAAACATCTTTATTTTTTTGCCTACTTTATTTCATTTTTTCAAATAAAATTTAAATCTGTACAAAGTATACTGTTACAGTATATATTTTATAAGAATCAATGCCTAAAAGAATCACAATACTTCAATAAGCAGTACAGCAGACCTCGCTAGTTTCAGCTTTGATATTGAACAAACTCAAGCCGGCTGATGCACAACACATTTGCTTGGTTTCCACATGGTGAGTTCCCAGCACTGAGATGGGAGAACATGACAGCAAGTATGGTTATATTACAGCCCGACACACTGCGCTTCTTCATGTGATAATAACTGCACATTATTTAATACAGAATGCTCAAATTTACTTTTTAAATTGCATTTGCTTACTTCTTAGTTGGCAAAATTCGGCATTCTTAATGGGGTCCCCAAAACAGTGCAAATTAATGATATTCTACTATGTAATTGGCACATCTCCAATAAGGATTAACTTGTAAACTCAAAGAATATCACAACTTTGTCCTAAATTTTAACTAATGTACATCTGGTCCATTTAACCAAAGTCATTTTGGAAAGATATTAAAGAACAATTCTATTTCGGAAAGGATAGTGTTTTGACCATTCTTTAGAGAAGACAAATTTTGAAATTGTCATTAAAATGTTTCACTATAAAAATTTTACAAATTTGATTAGAAATTTCAAGATTATGATTCACAGCAGACAGATACAAACTGTTTAGATTCCACCAATACCTACTTTGAGACTTTCAGACAGAGCACACCATGTCAGCTGTGTGAACGAAAATTCTGAACAGTGTACTCAATTTATAAGTGGTGCTGGGTCTAGCAAGTGTAAATACACAGTATATTTTAATGAAAAGAATTGTCTTCTTTATACTTTATTTGTTTTCCCATAAGGAAACATTAATGTTTACATTCTTTAATAGAGTTAATCTTACATCAGAATATAACTTAATACTGTCAGCAACAGGGACCACACACGGTAATATAAGAAGCACATTTAAAATAAGTTTGAATTCACATAGATTAACATTTGTTGGTTAATAAAATATTGACAGTATTACAATCTTACAATATTTACAGTAAGAAAAATCTAGAGTAATATATACCTTTCACAGCAGGATTCCTTTTTTTTTTTTTTTTTTTAATTTCTTCCAGTTTGGGATTGTGTATACACAAAAAGCACAAATAAAACAACTCTGCAATATAACCTCAAAATAATGGCTACTGGGGGAAATTCTATCACAACCATTGAAAATAATGGTGACTTTTCACGGAGTCTGTGGCATCTGAGAACCCAGTTAATTAACCAAAGTCTTGCTCAAACCAGCATCAGTTACCCAGATTAAAGCTGCAGAACTCCGGCCTTCCCTGACTGCTGAAAACCCAACAGATTTTCTCAACATGCTATAAGAAAAGAGGGAAAATAGGTTTCAGCTCACACCTCATGGCTGGAAGCCTCCGGCCAGTGACATTCCCCAAATTATGCTAAAAGAGGGCCAATTTCATCCCCAAAGCATTGCAAGAGTTTACCCTTCAAGGATAGGGCACTTTGACACTGAGCTCAATTCTTGTGCATTAAGATAAGGTATGAACTTGGCCCATATAATACACACCAGCATCTTAAGAGACTTGGGACCGGGGCAAAGAAACAGCCTAGTGCAGTTTGCACTGAGATCAACAGGGAAAATGAGAAGTGATGCACATTTCCAATTAGGATGGCAAGAAGAAGACCCATATCCCTAAACTGGAATTTGGCCAGGGCATCAGAGTTAGCACCCCCTCTCTGAGTACCTCAAGCGATTAGGATGTATGCTCTGGGCCTCCTCCAAAAGAGAGCATCTACAGTAACACCACATGGGACCTTAGTTCAGTGATGACTCCCAAGAAAGCAGATACAATTCTTGAATCTGGGGCTGTCCACAGCACCTGAGGTCACTCATCTGAGCTGTGACCTGTCCCAACCCTGCTTGTTTTTAGAGATCTGGTGGGCACAGAGCACTCAGGGATACGGCTGCTGGCTACTTTGGACTCTAGATCTCACAGGTAATCAACAGGTATCTGGGATTGAATTAGCAAACTGTACCATAGCTCCTTAAACAGACACTGTCAGGTTTGAAATCATGTCAAGCATGAATCTTCACTGTCAGGTCAGAAATCAAAGTGGGAGTTTTCCCACATCTGTCAAGGTTATTTTGTCAAAACCTTAGAGGAGTTGGACAGTTATTCATGTTGCAAGTGATTAGTTTACTTATTTCAGTCAAGCTGGACTGGCAAACCAGACTGATCTATTTAGTTAGCTTTGTTTTTTGTTTGTTTGTTTTTTTGATTCTTATGTATGTGTTAACCCATACTGTTGTATTTGGGCTAAATACACTGACAGAGAAAATTCAAACAAAAGTTTTCAGCAAACTTCTGTGGCATTTTCCTTTTGGAAGTCAATGCAAGATCTCAAGGTATTTCTACCCAACAAAGTCTGTTTAAGTGTTTAATGTTATTTCCTTTTTGGTCCTATACAGAATGCTATGACTTCTATATAGGTCTGAATGCTGCTCCATGTAGATTCCTTCTGTATATCTAAAAATATATACTTCTCAGTAGTTCAATACATGGTTAATCTTCCCACAGAGGAAGATTTTTGTAATCACATGTTGTAAAGTAGAAAAACATCTCCTTTCTAAGAAAGGAAATATACTTTCCTATTGTACACTTTTGAATAAGCCCAAAGGCATGCACCAAAAAATCATTATTAAAACTAACACATGCATTAAAATGGTGTAGAGTTAGACTTTAAAGTGCTACTTCCCAATTTTCAAATTTGGAGAAGACATTTTGTCAGTTGTTGACTCAAAAATCTCCCCCACCCCACCCCGCAATCCACCCCACCCCACTCCATGGCATCAAGAGAGAAAAGTAAAAAGTATGCATAAATCTTTAAACTATTCTTTACATGGGGGAAAGGACAGATGTATCAACTATCCTATTTATAAACTGGATTCCCAGTTTTAAATAAAACCAACATGTACTGGTAAAAATTGTCAAAGCTAATACATCCAAACAAATGTTACTAGTAAATAATGTTCTACATAGAGAATAATTTACTTTGGTTTTATGCACCTTCTCAAAAATACTAGTGTCCCATATGTCACCAAACTGATGTGTTCCAGCAAAGTTATAAGGCAAATCTTTTTTTTCCTCCTAGTGACATCTTGTTTCCCAATAGACAAAACTAAAATCTTTTGGTGAGGAAGGAGTTAAGATAATGGCTAACCCCTTGGCATCCTGAGCATTGTGGTTTATCAAACTCTACCCTGCTAGAAGCTGTCAGGCACCCTAACCCCTGCCTTGAACCAGGAATGGCTCCCACATCTAGAGATGCCCTGACTCCTTATAAACAGCTTTCAGAACTTTACTTCTTTTTCCTTCTGTCTGGATGTTTTAATGTCTAACAAAGCTGGTTGCAATGTCACATTTTGCTAGTAGGGGTCACCATCTAACAATAATTCCAGTCTGAAATAGATTAAAGCCAATAGTTTGTTCCTAATTTTATCAATGAATTGCTTTACATTCTCCACCCACCACCAAAGTTTTCTTAGAGCAGAGATCCTTAACTTGGGTTTTAGATGTGTGATGCCCCTGAGGTTGTTATGCAAAATTATCTGCATCTGTGCATTTTTTCTGGACCAAGGGATCATCACTTTCATCAGATTATCAAAGATATCTGTGACCCACAAAAAAGGGTTACAGGGATTTAGAGGGATACCCGTAATTTATTTTATATCAGGATTGGGAAATGGGGGCGAAAAACTAAAAATGGCCTCAACAAAAAAGGGCCAAATTGTTGATCTTTTCCCTTTATTCACATTTGGGAAATAAGTGCTGCAAACTAGGAAAAGTAATTAAACTGATTAAACTCCATTAAAAATAATCAAAGCCACTTTCTCAATATTTTTCATTTTCCATATATGGTAAATTTGGTCTCCAAGAAAATGTTTGGAGACTAAGTTTTTCTCTTTTCCTAAAGGAAATCCATAGATATAATGCTGATCATCATCCACATTTAAAGAATTAACAATATAAAACATAAGACAACTCTAATAACATGAGCATCTAATTTACAATTTTGAGTAAAGGATTATCTAGGGTCAAATACATATTCGTCAACCTTCATTTCCCCCAATTGGTCCATATAACAACTACCAGCACAATTCCACCAGATAAACCTAAAATCGGAAGTTTAACTTTCTAGCCAAATTAAAAACAGAGTCACAAGTTTCCACAACAGAGTTCAGCCACAAACTTCATAGTATGTCATAGAGGACTTTCTCATTTTAAATACATCACAGAATTTTCAACAGAATTTGCAAACAAGAGATCTAGAATGACTAGCAAAACATGCTGAGAGGAGCATGTCAAGAATTAAAACACCACTCCCTGCACCCTCATCCAGAAACACTCAGGCATTCCAAAAATAAACCCGATCTGAAAAGAGGCCTCTCACTCCCTGGTTTTAAGTATGAAGTGCCTAAAGGGTATGGGGAAGGGAATATAAAATGAAATAACTTAGAAAAAATAAGTTTAGCCAAAACACATTTCTGTTCTATTGACAAAACTGCCAACCTTCCCCACCCCTGCAATTCTGCACACTGTGCTGCAAAATCTAAGACAAAACAAAAGGTTCACAGTACAGTTGTTGTTTTTTTTTTCTAGAGCTTATATTTATGGTTACAAGACTGCCTCTAGTTAAAATAAAGTCTCTGACCCCTTGCCACCCTCCGTTCCTCAAAAAGTGAGTCAACCTTAAATTCCAAAAAGGAATATTCACTTAATATAATTATTTCAATACCAGTTATGCCACAGAGACCATGAGGAAACTCTATGAGTATTATGGAAAACTACATGAAAGAGGGAGCTGTCACTTGCCACCCACTTCAATTCCAGCTTTTTAAGCCAATACCCAGCAAGACTCAAAGCTCATTGACTTCAGTGAAAACAAACCAACACTCCCAAACAGGCCAGCTTAAGCTGGAAACTAGATCTCAAGACATCATTTCATATATATGTACATATATGAATTTCCAAGATGTGTGGAATCCAATGTATCCAATCCTAAGCTTTCACTTTGTCTATTCAAATACTTTAATAAAGCTCACATTTACAAAGGATTTTATTGGCAAATAAAGGCCCATATTAAAAATTTTATCAAAACAAATTTTTATCCTACATACCTAACACTAAGAAATATTTTCCTGTACTTATAAAGCATATTTAATTGCATATAAGTTTTGCTTTGGGTGTGATACTGAACACATAATTCTGTAAGAAATTAGAAAAGACTAGAAACAAAAGTGAAAGTGACTAGTCTTTCAAAAAATCAAGTGCAAAGATAAATAGTGCAAATAATGAAAACTAGAAATTTTATAGGCAACTTTACATAGTCTTTCCTGCTTTTGCACTTTTACATATTGACAACTTTATAAACCCTAATAATTGTATGCAGCATGGAAATGGGCTATCATTTATCTCCATTGACTAGACTCAAGGAAGCCTTTTAAAGACTTGTCTCACAGTCATTTAAATTACTAGTTCTTGACACAGGTTTGGGAATTCACTTCTTTTTAAATAATTCCTAAGGGAGGGGCTATTTAAGAAGGCTCTTCACTGTCTGAAACAAGTTATAGTATGTAACTGTATAGTAGTTTAAAATCTGACACACAATAAAATGTGAAAATACACCAAGTGCCTACTCTATAAAGTAAGTGATAATAAAATAATAATTCTGCTTATTGTTAATGAACTTGACATTTGTTAAAAAAGTTACCTTCCAAATACAAAATCAGAATCCCTTTGTTAGCTTTTTTTTAAGAGATTTTATCACTAAAGTATACAGATTTGAGTAAAATGAACCTTGAAAGTAGTCTGTCAAAATGACTGAGAGTAAGTCCGTACTAAACTAGAAAACAGAGTTAATCCAAGTATAATTGAACTTTAAAAACAAATTGTATAGCAACTTTTTATCTTAAATAATTTAACATGCTCCTAGGATAATGGGAACAGAAATATAAACATTATTAGTTCATTCTACAAAGGGCATAAGAACTTCCAAGATGTACTAAATTATATTAACATCGTTGAATCCTTGGGAATTCTACAATTTTAAAGTAACAGAGAGAGTAGGAAAAGAAACAGAAACCTGAGTTTTGGGGTTATGTCTAATTTTAGAATCACAGTTATTGAATTTCGCAGGTCCACAATGTTAAGTAGTAGGACTACAAATGAACAAGAAATAGAAAAGATACCTAAAATTGCAATTTAGTGTTTTAACCTGGTTTATTGTCCTTGCCTAAAAAATTTATGTGATCCAAAGACTCAAGGTTCTGTAAAAGCAAGGTATAATATGGGTATTAGTGGCCTGCAATATCAAACGATTTGACCTAAGGACTATTTTGAAAAGTAAAGGTAAATTACATTTTAATATGAGAGCAGAATAATGTATATAAATATTCTGGCTAATTTAAAAGTAACTGCTAACAGATTTGAAATTTTCTTATCTTTTTTCCTCAAAATAGTCTCCAGCACCAAATTGCCTTGACCAGAAAAGTCACCATTCCACAAGTATGCTATTTGTCTCAGAAAAGGAAAACATCCTACCTTTGTATAACGTATCATTGTCATGACATCTAACTATTGGCATGGCAAAAAACTTTCTCATAACCAACAACGAACAGACCCATTTTCTCTGGCTTGATTGAAACTTCCTTCGTGAAGATAGATTTCATTGTCCTTAGCAAACAATTTTCATTTAAGTATCCACCTTACAAACAGTCTTACCTCCAATAACAATTTCTCCCATTTTACTTCCATACCACTCCCTTGTATTACCTCTCACACTCCCATTCATGAGCATCTTTAAGAGCTCCCGCCTTTCTGTGCTCAAACCAGCAAGTCGCAGGCCCTAGTAACTTACCTAGAATACACATACTTCTTACTCTTTCCAATTCACAAATTTCTTAACAATTTTGATGCCCTTCGAAGTGAAAGCTAAAAACCATGGGAAAAACAGCAGTCAGAAAAAATCGCCCGATCACCTCATAACACACAAATCATTTCAATCACCAGTCAACTATGTTCTAAGGCAAAAATCAGCAATTTCTTTCTCCCTTCTTAGTGGGTAAGCTTGAATGTCACTGGCAGGCCTATGGCAAGGAAAAGAATAAAGCAGAAAAGAAGAGAGAAACAAGATAAAGGGAGGACAGGTGGAAGAAAATACAGAGTGTAAGTATTAGGGAGGTAGGTCAAATGCCACCAACAATTTGTACTAGAAACTGCCAATCCACTCCAACCAAATGGGAGTTTTACCCAATCCTAATGGGTCTAATAACCCATTAGTTGATGGTCCTCACTGAGTTAGTCAAGATGGATAAACAAGTTAACTGTCCTTAAGTTTGACCACCACTTTACAGTCAAGACATCTTTTCTTAAGTCCTCCTAAAATCTGTCTGCATTTGGTTTAGATCAAAACTCATTCTAACAAGAGCATTCTCATGTTTTTAAAAATTCTTTAACATTGGAGGTCTCTTGAGTCATTAAAGTGGATCCTAAATCAAGAAAATCAAGCTAGCTTCATTTTTTTCATGGAATGCTATAAAAATTTAATAAGCAAATCACTAACAATTATTAAAACAAATTATACATTCATGAAAACACAACAATTTTGCGATTCCAAAATGAGTAAAATATTTCTGGTCTGTAAGAAGTAACTTTATATAGAGGATCACCACCATGTTTCTACCTATCAAACAAGACAATTTTCCACAAAAGCAAAGCACATCAGGAAAAAAAGAAAAATCAAACATAACATGTGGACAAAATAAAAATGAGTAGCTAAGAAATTCTTTGTAAGAAAAAAAAAAGGTTTTCAGTTAAGTGACCTTTGCATGCTCAACTTTACTAAAGGCATAAATTGCCATCGAAATTGGTCGTCAGTTTAGCAGCTAAAAGATGAACTGTTGGCTTGAAACCAATCATATCTTTCACTTTTCACCTGTCGTTTCTGCATCATGAAATTTCACTTGACTTATGCTACAAGTTTAGATGATCTTCACTTAGATCATAATATTTAAATTTCTACTCAAAAAGAGTCTGTCAAATGGCCCAGGCCTTAAATTTAGGTTTTGTTTTAAAATTAAGTAACTCCTTAAATATTGAAACCAGCTTTTAAAACTATGTTGCAAATTCCCTACAGTAATTAACGCTGCTGGGAGAAAACAGTAATTTTAATAGTAGTGATCATTTTAGTTTTATAATGTATACATGACTGGCCTAAATTCAGTTAACTTGCAGTGAAAATAAACCTTACCCAGATATATTATAATGTATTATTTTTAAAAGGAAAAACTTTGACAACTTTGGACAAGTAACTTTGGTGAATTTACCTAAGCAATTCCAATAAATTCTTTCCTATCTATTCCACTCTCATGAGGATGTGTGTGTGTGTGTGTGTGTGTGTATCTTCAAATTAAGATATTCAAATTTAAGGATAATAAACTTTAAATGTTACACTCAGATTTATCACCAAATATTCCAAACCTAAATTGCTAAAGATTCCCTTGTTTTAGTAAACTTTACATAGAAAGCAAGGTATCTTTCTGATGTTGAAAAGACTCTTAAAAGGGGGAAAAAGTCATTCAATTGGTATCTCACTTTTTTATGGGGAAAAAGCTTAAATGTTCACATGTAAAAGAAAATGAATCATAGCGCTATGAAAGCCACCAGAGCAACAATCTCAGAAATTCCCATTATAAAACAGGCTGGAAATGTGTTATATGAAAAAATGAATGGGAATGTTGGAGAAGAGAGGGTAAACCATGCCTGGGAAATAAAGATAATCATTCCCGTGATGGGATCACTATGGCTTAGAGACAACCCAAATGGTTAATAAAGACGTTTAGAAGGTTTCAACAGTTTCAAATGCAAAATGTAGAGCATGGAGCAAAAATGAATGAGACTACCCCACAAATCATAAAGTTCCATGGGCAAACTGGAAGAAAAAAATGAACGTATGCATCTCTTTTAATATACCAAATCTTAACTGACTTAAAGATGATATGAAGTGCTTGGGCCATGGTACCCACCCAGATTCTCATTACCAACAGACTTCTCTTTTACCCTCCCTTCCACCCAAATTTAGGTCAGTTTTCCTGCAGAAAAAAGTACAGCATTCCTATATTAATAAGAAATGAAAACAGTGAGTACAACTGATATAGATCCATTGACTTTTATTACAAATGTACTTGATCACTTGGCTTCAAAAAGTTTAAAATCAATACCCTATTTTCTGTATGCCAGTACAAAGCAAACTTTTACAAATTAAATACCTAAAAATTTGACAAAAATATTAAAATTTGATGAAAAACAATTATAAAAATCCTTAATCTCTCTCTTCAAAAAAGGAGGCAGTCTTCCCAGTCCTATTATACAATATTAATAATATTCACCATTTTTAGAATAGGTAGCTAAATTATATATTTCTGTTAGAATACAAAACTCTTAGACTAATAGATTTTATTTGTATATGCTCCAGTTAAGTTTGTGAATGCCATCTGATTCAATATAATCAACTATCTTTAATTGAATCCTAATTTACACTTATTTAATAATTTGCATAGTTTAAAAGGGATAAAGGTTATTCTACAACTAATTATCATAGGCTACTACAGTGCTATTTTTCAAGGCAATAAGTATTTGCTCCCAAATGAAATTAGCTTCTTTAGGCAGGGGTTAAAATTACTAGCAGCTTTCTCCATTACCTGATAATCAAAATGAAATAGTTATTCATCTCTAGATGTGACGACCTTAAAATATGCATTTACATACTTTCAACTTTGAGTTTAATTCCAACCCCTGCATGGGACAACTAGAAAGTGAGACTTTGAAGGTTTTTTATTTTCCCGTTGGTTTTGGTTTCTACTCTCCATGGCTTTTGAGAAGTTGTCTTTCCTGATTCATATTGTTTTGTTTTCCATTTGGCAAATATTCATCTACCTCCAATCTGTATCTAGTGAAGAAAAAAGCCGACATGGCTTTTCTTATGAACTTCCTTTGTTGTCAAAGGCATGTATAATGATTTCTACAGTTCTGGTTAGTTAACTTTAGCTCCCTCTGTGGCTGGATGACTGCTGCTTCTAACATCAGCATGATAAATAGGAGGCACAAATAAAAAAGTAGCTTAAAAAAAGAATTGGTGATTTGAAAGAAAAAAACAACAACAACACTAAACACACACACACACATATATGGGCATTTCAAATCTGGTGGCTGATCGCTGGAATAAATTACTTGACAGTGTCTCTCATTTTAAAGATCGTCAATATTGCAATGCATTTCAAGTTTACTTTTATACTTAGGCAAATAATAAATTTTAACCAAGCTCTTGGACCTTAATTGTAAGACAAAGCAGATCATTAAAAATAAGGCATACTTGTTAGGAATTAAGTTTTGTTTGCTTGTTTTTGGCACATTTGATCATACTGTCTTCTATGAATAACACATATGGTCAAATATACCATTTCCTTTTTTGTTTCAGCACAAACAGGGTTTACCAACTAGTAAAATAAAAACAAGGAAAAACTCCAACATAAAACACTGAGATATAGAACCTTGGTAAAGTACCGAGCACCTGGGGGGAAGGGTAGGAAAAGAATGAAATAGGAGAAGGGGAAAAGGAAAGGTTGGGATGATGTTTAGGGAAGTAAAGTGAGATGCAAAAAAAAGAGCATCTTTACAGTCTTTTCTATGATCACCTCTTATCTTAAAAGATCTGCATGTGGATTTCTTTTAAATCCACTGACCATAATCAGACACTGGTTTCGAAATCTTAGTATGATTGTGTTTAACTGTTATAGTGTAAAGACAATTGCACAATACATGTGCTTCTTAATCCGGTAGGATTCCAAGCAGAATCTGAAGTCTATTGATAAGAAAGGCTTCACTTTAGGTAACTCTGACCCTAAAGAAAACCTCATGAAAGAACAAGCATCTCAAAGAAAGGACACTTTGCCTAAGTTTGCTGTGTTTTTTGTTGACTTGCACTACTTATTGCTGGCTACTATGAAACGCTGATCTAGGAGTACTCCAACAACCTGTATGTAGCACAAGGCTTCACTTTAAGAAGCTATAGTAAACAAGAGACAAAATCAAAGCAATTCTCTTTTCTAACTAGTAACAACACAGAATGCAGTCTTTTCCATATCACAGTTAAAATACAGTGAACAAAACAGCTCAACAAACCTTAAGACAAAAAAGTGCAGGTTATTAATGTTTACATGCAGTTGATAAGCATTCCAAATGTCACATTATGCACTGTAGAAGCTCAACTTTACTATATGGAGTTAAGAAAAATGCACCTTGGGGGACAGGGAAAAGCAATTTAATATAATTTCCAGTGATTTTGTAAGTAAAGAAACTCCTAACTATTGTACGGTCACCTCATATTTAACATTGTATGAATATTAAAAGCAAACAATTTAATGGGAAAATGCACAGTACAATGGAAATAGCTTGTTACTCAACACATACAGTAGATCTCATAAACAAAAACAACACACTCAACCAGGGAGGTTAAAAATATCAAATCAAAACCCAAAGAACCAGCAGAAAAAAAAAAAATCCTTCAAAAAGACAACTGTTTCACCTTCCTAAGCCAATGCTTTACAATGTGAGAAGCACCAATACCTTCCAGCTCCTACAGGTGGTGTCTTCTACATACAGCAGTTAGATCTATATGACTGGATTTGCCAAGAAACAATTCCATCCCTAGACTCTCAGTCAGACAAGATCTTCTTTTTTTTTTTTTTTAACCAAAATATTTTCTACAGAATTCCAAACCAAAATGTACTTTTTTAAGGCATCATTTTATAACATTTTCTCTTCACTCAAAGATGATAGTCATGCAGCAGTTTAATGATAAAAATATATTAATATTTTACTATACAGCAGCAAGAAGTTAGTTGTCAATTAAAAGCACACGAACATCTTTAAATGAAAACCTGTAAAATACTATCGTTACAAACAATTTCAGTTTGGAGGACACCAGCTTGGTAAAGTGCTCTCCTAAGGTTTGCATTTTCATACCCTACAACCTTGAATATATGAGTTAAGAACATACTTTTGATAGAAGGCTTGTACACTTGGGGAACACAAATACACTTAGCATATAATGTAGCCAGTAATAACTAGCACCACAGCTACATGGAAATCCTTTACATATACCAACTTGGCTTTCACTTTTAAAATGAAACTCAGAATCCATGGCTCAGTAGGATAACTACAATTGTGTTGCTCTGCTTTTTAACAGGTCTACATAAGTTAATAGCACTGGCAAAAATCAAAGGACAGCTTCAGACCTCTTACAAGTTTAGGAGACAGTGCTAGTGACCACAAATAGACTCACTACCTGATGTCCAAGTACAGGTTCACTGGAAATTGCTGCACGTTAGTTAAGTTTTTTAAATCTTTCTACACATAATAAAAAAAATATATTATGAACGATACAAGTACATCTCATATACACAATAATGACAAAACGCCTACTCAATCAAAGCAAACAGATGCAGAAAAATATTATGGGAGATTTCCTTTTTCTTTCTTTCTCTTTTTCCTTTTACTATTTGAATAACTTTGGCTCCAACCGTAAAAATCACAACTTAGCAAATTTCATTTAAATGCCTTTTTTAATAATTTCTTCATGTTCACAGAAGTTTCACTGACCATTTTTATGTTTAAGGTCCAGATGCAATGCATATTGTATAAAAGAGAGCACTTATTGTTTACCTTGCATGAATTAAACCTACGTACCTTTAACTCTACAAACTTCTGCATAACATTTAGACAAAGCTCAGACACACAGCATGCCTAGCCCTCAAATATATATACACATCTCTAATCACAGGTATATAGGGTGTCAAATATACTATAATAACCTCCATGTAAGGTTTGAAATTTGGTAACAAAATGAGAAAAACTAAAAATATTATTTTACGTGTTCTAAAATATCTCTTTTTTGTGCTAAAGTCAAATGTTAGCTCAACATGAAAAGGACTTTTATATAATTCAGCAATATTATAATCTTGACCATTTTGCAAACACTTTTAATAATAATAGCTTAAACGTGTACAAAAGTTCTTGGTTAATTAGGGAAATAAACACTCAGTTCTTTATATTTTTTAATCAAGTAGGAAACACAGTTCATATAATGTTATTACTTTTTGTATTTTTTTTGTTTTTTGTTTTTAGCAGCTGCTTACTGTTTTATATGGTGGGTAAAGTGGACAACATCCAGCGATGGGTGGCAAGTCAAGAAGAGAAACTGTCAGTTGGTGGAGGTTCTGTGGGTGGTGCTCCCTTGGAGTTAAGTTGTTGTTTTTTTTTTTTTTTTTTTTTTTTTAACTTTTTAACTTTTAATTTTCTCTTTACAGTATATTTTCTGTGTGTGTGGCTGTGTGTGTGTGTATGCATGTGTGTGTGGGTTTTTTTTTCCCATTCAGTTTGATCAATCTTCTTCCCCTTCTTCCTCACCCTGCAGCAGCAGAGTGGCAGCGGCAGTCTCCTCCTGCTGCTGCTGCTGCTGCTGGTGGAGTTGCTCGCACGCAGCTCGCTTCTCCCTCTGCTTCTCTTGAATCTTCTTCATCTCCTCTGAGTACTTGCAGAAGGTGTGTCCGAACTTGGCCCACACCTTGTAGGGCACGGTGATGGAGTTGCGGTAGGTGGGCTTCACCTCGCTCACTCGCATAAACACACCGTACTTGTTGGAGCCCACATCGAAGAAGAAGCGCTTGTTGTCCACAGTCAAGGAGGTGCCCTCGGGCAGCTCGGCCGGCTCCTCCTCCACTCCGTAGTCGTCGATGAGCTTGGCCAGAGCGTCGCGGAACTCGATGAGTCCCTGTGCGGGCAGTGCAATGGTCTGGCCCTGCGTGGAGCCCAGGCCAGGCCCCCGGTTGACCGTCTGGCGGATGCGCAGGAAGCGGCCACGCTGGTTCTCCTTGAGATCCATGTAGTACTTGCGGTTCTCGCGCACCAGGAACTCGCTCTTGAGCGCCCGGCGCGGCTCGTCCTGTGCCTGGGCCAGGTCCGGCGGCTGGCTGGGGCCCAGCTGCGCGTAGTGCTCGATGAAGTCGCCCAGGTAGTCGCGGAACTCCACGGCCACTGACATGGAGAGAGTGAGGCGGCTCTTGTTGCCGCCCGCGCCCACCTCAGCGATCTTCAGGAAGCGGCCCTTGGCGTTCTGCTTCACGTCCAGGTAGAAGCGCTTGTTCTGGATGTCCACTCGCTTGGAGGCCAGCTCCTGCGTCTCGTGCTGCAGCCCCCCCGGGGCCCCGCCGCCGCCGCCGCCGCCGCCACTGCCGCCGCCGCCCCCGCCGCCACCACCGCCCCCGCCGGAGCCCGAGCCCGAGCCCGGGTGCCCCAGGGAGCCGCCCGAGCCCAGCGCCGCACCACCCTGCTCGCTGCCGCTGTCTCGGTCCGCCATGATGCTGCGCTCCGCCGCCGCCGCCGCGCCGCCGCCGCCGCCGCCGCCTGCCGCTCCGCCCGCCGCCGCCTCAGTCGCCTCAGCCGCCGCTGCTTTCCCTCCCCGGCTCCGCCTGCTGCCGCCGCAACCCCCACAGCCAGTCAGCCACTCTCGCGAGATCTGCGGGAGAGACGAGACAGACGAGACCCGGTAACAGGGCACTGACTCCCCAGTACAGTAGCAGGGAGCCCTACTGTACGCACCCCCCCTGCCGGCACGTGACCCGCGCCCCCTCCCCGCTGCCAGCCCCTTTCCGCCCGCCCGCCAGGCGGCGCCCACCCACCGGCCCTCTCCCCACGCCCCTGACTGGGGGTGGGGGGAGTGGGACTCGCCGGCCGCGTCGCAGCTGCTGCTACCGCCACCACAGTGGCTGTCGCTGTTGGCCCGACCCTGGGCGGCCTCGGCCCAGAGAGTTGGGGTACTACGGTGAGAAGGAGACTGCCATAATAATCTTAGGGAACCGGCCTGAGTTCTGCTTTCCATTGACCCCCCCAAATGATGTAGGGGGAGGGGCCCGCGCAGCGCAACTGTGCCCGATGCTGAGGGGACACCGAGTCACAGATACCCACTCCCTGCAGGCCCCCGTCAGACCCAGACCCAAACCTAGACAGGCCCATTCACCACCCAGCTGGGCTGTCTCCTACCGCAGAGCCCTGGCCGCAGAGGCGGGCGAGGAAGAGAGGTGCTGCGGTGGTAACCCTTAGCTGCAGGAGGGGCTGCCCGGGATGAGGACCAGGCGCCGGCAGCAGTGGCGCGTAGCAGCAGACACCTAGCCTGTCCCTCCCCTCTCCCTCCCTTCACTCCCGCCGCTCCCCCTCCCCGCGCAAGGCAGCGGCTCTGGCCTCAGATGATCCCACTCCCCCCTCCCCCCAACCGCAGCCCCGCACAGTCGGGCGGGCGGGCGCACTCACCGGCGGGGGGGAGCTAAGCATAGGACAGCAGCCGCACCAGGGCCGCGGTGCCCGCAGTGCCTGTTCCCGTTGGCTCTGCTCTTCCCCACAAGAAACAGTCAGAAAGAAAGCCTACACTCACCCAAAAACCTTCAACTAGCGCCCTTTGGGACCACAGCTTCCCGCCTGCCTCCCCCTACTCCTTCCGAGATTTGGGGAAGGGGGGCACCCAGCTCAAGGCTGAACCCAGCTTGGATTGCCGGCCAGCTCTTTGGGTGAACCAGGCCCTGCCGAACCTTCAGCCCCTAACCCACTCTTGCTCTCTGGAAGGACCCAGATTGGAGGAGAAAACCCAGCAGGCTTTAGGAAATTCACAAGCTAAAAATGTCAGGAATTTCCTGGGAAACGCATTTCCTTACGGGATTCATTAAAGCAGGTTCGCTCACTCCTTTTACCCCTCCCAGAAACTCCTAAGTGTCAAGGAGAGCCCCATCTCCCAAAAAAGTAAAATATAAAATGATCATTGATTTTTAGACCGTTAATTAACAAATAAGCCTTTGAACAGTGACAGTTAAAGGGGGGGGGGTGTTTCTCAGAAAGGGGCTCAGAAATAATTGATTTCTCTCTTTCTAGATTTAAGACATAAGCCAGGGCCTATTTTCCTTTTCCCAGATAGATAGCGAATGTTTCCTCTCTCTCACTGCAGTCTGCAGTCCAAGCAGCTGTGAAAAAGCTAAGGCCTATCTCCATCCCAGGCCCCCATCAAGTCCCTAGCTCCCCATCACTTTTTGCAGGGGGCTCAGAAATAGACTTCGCATCCTTGACATTTCAAGCGTGGATAGCTGCCTCCATCCTGAGAAGAGTGCGTTCCATTCATACCCAACATCGCCCAACCTCCAAAGTAAGGAAACTTATCTACCTCAGTCTTAGCCCCAGAAACAAGTGAGTAACTGGTTGCCCAAG
The DNA here is from genome assembly GCA_004363575.1 of Solenodon paradoxus. Classification (NCBI taxonomy): domain Eukaryota; kingdom Metazoa; phylum Chordata; class Mammalia; order Eulipotyphla; family Solenodontidae; genus Solenodon; species Solenodon paradoxus. The sequence continues at coordinate 210,746 of RJWH01002074.1, read as the reverse complement.
CTTCCTGGAAAAGGAAGAGGTATATAGAGGACTAAAGAGTAAGACACCCAGTTCAGTTAGGGCATAAACTTTATAATGCCTTCGCCCTCAAAGCCCGCTAATATATCTCTTCACTTCCTGGGCAAACCTGCTTGCTAAGTAAAACATTTCCCTTTTCTCTTAGCAAGAGCCCCATTCTCCCCAATATTAGCTATTTCATCTCTGTGCTGATATTTGCTACTTCACACCAAAAATGAAAAAACTGGGCAAAGCATCCTGATTACCAAAAGAGCAAACTAGGGTAGTCTTGTGAACTAGCTCAAGAACCACCCACTTGTCCAGTGGTGCCTGAAATGGCTCTCTGAAGGGGAGACCCACCTGGAGAGAGAACTGGTTTGGAGCCCCATTAAGAACTTCCCCTTAGCTTGGGGGGCATCCTCCGGTACTGCATAGTACCTTTTCAGTGTTGATTTTTCTGCACTCCCTCCCAAGTCTGTCCTGATCGGGACATAGGAACTATTGACACATTTCCCACTGCACAAAATACTTGTGGTGGTTTTTCCAGGCTCGCATCGAAGAGATCAGGACCCTGGATAGACCCCGGCCCCTAACAGGGAACTAAAGGTAAAAGGCTGAGTGAGTGAGTCTCTGCCCTGAACCTCACAGCGCGTTACACTCCCACTACTAAGCCTAAGATCTCAGGAAGTGCTTTCTAGTAGGGCCGCTGCCATTCTTCAAGTTTACCTAGCGCTAAACCAAGCCCTTGCCCCCTCACTTCTCTGCTCAAAGCAGTTAACAGACCTACGGGATTGCAATCAAGGGGCACCCGCTTGCCCTTCTCTAACATTCCAAGCTAAAGATCGCTTCTTCCAGGACAGAAAACTAGGACTTCAAACTGCCCGCCTTCTAGGATCAACTTTGAAGTCTACATTTCTTGCCCTTTGTCCCAAACATTTACATCCAGGGGCTCTGAAGTGGTTTGAGTTTGGGAGTGCCCTGATTTTCTGAAAAACTGTCTCCAGGAACCGAGTTCTTAGTTCCCCAGCGCAGAGGTAACTGATGAAGTTTCTAGACAAAACACAAATTAAATTTCATTTGCACTCTTAAACTGGGCATTGTAAGCTCAAAATTAGCAAATGACTAAGCTCTGGACCTCTCCACAGAAATATGTATGTACTTATTTTATGCTACTTGTTATAATATGTATACAGTTTCTACCATTAAATACCAGCACCTCGCCTGCTTTATAAATGATCTAAAAAGCAGATAATATTAATAATGCCTTCTCCAAAGTAATGCTGTGAGAAATTTAGCATATTTTCACTATTCAAACAAAAGCATTAACTTCAGGATAAGCCTACAAGTGTGGGCTTTTGGTCAGGTGGGGTGCTAGGTGGTGGTGATGAAAGGTGGTTTTCCTTAGTCTATAGAATATAGTAGCCTTAAAAGGCAGTTTGGGAACAAAATATCTTACAACAAAATGTTTAGAAGCTTAAATAGAATTTCACAGTTAGGATTTGTATCCTAACATTAAAATTCATTACAAATTTTGTGGATTTAAAAGGACTTCTAGCCATTTTCTAATTACCTAAATAATTATAAATTTGATAAGTAAAAGGTTCTAGTGTCTAGATGTTTGAATTTATTTAAAAACAAATAGCTATAAAATTAAACTTATCATATAGGTAAGACAAAAGGAAAATGAAATATATTACTATGAAGCAAAATATCTGTATTAATGAAAAATCATCAAAATATCCCCTTTATCAGTTTGCTTACATTTAAAAAAATCTGATGAATGTCTCTTGATTTCTTGTATTCTTTTATTAACACTACACACACATTTTGAAGAGAATAGAGATTGCTTTATTTTAAATGGCACTATCTCTGTCTTTAACAAACTCTTAGCAATAAAAATTGTTCACAAGCAAAACAGACATTAGGCAGAACACAGGAGGAAAAGTCTCAATTTTCCTCAGTCTAACTATGACGGGTGATTCTGAAATATCTAATTCAGCTTTGGCTTTTAAAAGTTAACATGCACACATTTACAAAATAAACTTGGAAAGAGGAGATCTACCTCTGAGTAATAAATTCTTTTGATTATGTAGTTCCCAACAGAAACAATATGCTGATTAATATTTCACAAAGTCACAGATTTCCAAAATAAAAGAGAAGCAAGAACATTAGAACCTGTGTTTCAAGAGCTACTCAGGTTAAATGCCTGTCTAAAACCAGACAATTCTCTTCAATGCCCAAACCATTAAACGAACTGGAATGTTGTACTACAAGTGTTCAAAGTGGAGGAATTACCCATTTCTTCTCTTGGCTATCGGGAAAATAAAGGGAAACTCAAGTAAATCTTAACATTTAACAACAACAAAAACTAATAGTAATAGTATTTCACCGATCATTTAAAACACTGTATCCCTTTTCTGTAACTCACCTAATTCTTTAAAATTGTGCCTCTTCAATGTTATTTTGATGTTTACAGTTAAAGATACGAATCAAACATTTAAAATATGAAGAGAACAATCCAAATGATAGAATCTTTGCATTTCACAAAACATTTTCATTTTAAGCATTTGCAGAAGAGTTAAATAAACGGGCACACATTTTAAATTCCATAAAAGATTCAAAGAACCCGACATTTTATGTACCCCAAAGGTCCAAACAGAACCGATGCAAATGTTAATAGCTCTCTCTTCCGGCTGATACTTCAATGGTTTTACTAGTACCCAAAGGAATGAAATCAGCAACTCTCTACACTCTAGTGAACACGCCAATTTTAAAGCCGCAATTCGCAAACATCAGTTTGGGTGGGGAGTAGTAGGGGTCTTGAAGTAATTTTTAAAAATTCCTTTTCTCCTGACAGTCTAACAAAAGGTATCAAACCAAAATCAGTCTATTGTAAAGCAATGGACCCCCCACCCCCCTTCCAAGGACAGGGGACAAAAGCATAGACACCGCTGCAAATACCTGTCCAAAAGCGCCTGGCCCGACAGACGCGTAAAGGGCCCAGAAAAGAATGAATTAGAACCCTCAAGAGGGTCCCACAGAGACATCAGAAATGAAGGTGGCGTTTACGCAGGGGTAGACAGCAACGATCCAAAGAAAGTTACCCTAGCCGTACACTAGGGCCTTTTTCTATGGAAGTTCAGGTTCAACACAAATTTATTTGTGAGGCTCTCTTCCCCAACAGACATCTCGGCCGCCTGTGCGGCCCACTTTCGCTCAAATCAAGACCCTCCACTTTCACATCTGTTCTTTTTGCCCCTGGACACAGTAGAGGAGGCTATTGAACTGACCTAGCTCTATGGAGTAACAAAAATGCCTTATTCGGGCCACCCATTCTTAGGCTTGGCTTCATCTGCGATGTCAGCACCAATGTATTATTTTTACAACGCATCCTGGGTGGGTAGGTGGGGATACACATTGCTGGGGGTGGTGGTGGGTTTAACAGAGGAGAGAAGAGCTGGTGGTGGACTCTAGATTATAGAACCTTCTTTCCTCTCCTGCCAGGATTTCTGTGCAGGGAGTGTCGGCCACGTTTGGCGCACTGTCCCAGGCCCCTGGCGAGGGTGGCCAGGGGAAATGAAGCGTAGGGACTGCTAAGCAAACACCATTGGTGGTCTCTAGCGCCTACAAAGGTAAGATTGTATTTTTTTTTTTTTTTTAATGGGCTTGTGATTTTGTTCGTTTTTGGAGGTGGGAGTTCATTCGTTCAAGCGCTATACCGGTTGGGGGGAGGCGTTGCTGCACTGCCGGGGTCCCCGGAGGGAGAGTGCGGGGACGTCTACAATGGTACAGTAACTCTCCTGGGGCGTACGGCGGCAATTAGAGGGGATGGGGTGGGCGGCACCTTGAGCTGAGGCGAAGACTGCGGGGAAGGTCGCGAGGGGCTTACCCGGGCGGGCGGGCGGGCGCTGTCCTGCCGCAGGTGAGGGAGGGCGCGGGCTGGAGGGAGGGAGGGCGCGCGCGGCAGGCGCTGGGCAGGCGCGAGGAAAGGGGGAGGGGAGGAGGGCGCGCGCGCGCACACCTGTCCTGGACAGCGGCGCGAGCCGAGCTGCGCCTCACTCGGGTTCTGCTGGCTGAGGAGGGAGGAGGGCGGGCTGGCAGGCGGAGGCGGGACGCCGAGGGGAGGAGGAGGAGGCGGCACGGGTGGCTGGCTCGGCTCTCGCTCGTTCTCCCTCCCGCGGGCAAGGCCAGCTCACACCCTGCTTCTCCCGCTCACTCACAGCCCCCTTTGCTCTCCCTCCTCCTCCTCCTTCCCCCGCGGGATCCGCTTGCCGCCTCCGCCGCCGCCGCCGCCGCCGTCGCCGCCGACGGCTAGTCGTGGCAGCCAGACGTCGGCGCGTAACCCGGCGCTCTGTGCGTGACTCCGGGCGACGTCAGCGCGCGCCCTGCGCTACCCATCATCTACCCCCCTGCTCTCCCCCCGTGGCTCGCGCCCTCCGCCCTCGCGTCCCTCCGTTTCAGTTGCTGCGGCGGCTGCCGCCAAGCGCGCACCCTCGTCCCCCATTTGGCGCGTGCGCGCGCCCTCCGCTGTTGGCGCGTCAACAGCCTGCGGCCCAGGCCTTAAGGCTCGTCTGGGGAGGGGGCTTCTTGCTGGCGCTTCTTCCATCCACTGCTGGTTACGACCTCCGGAGGACGTATCCCTGGCTGGGCTCTGAAGGCCGAAGCCAGACTCAAGCCGGGATAGAACCCTGTAGGGCCTGCGTCACTTCCAACTTAGGGCCCTCAGCGTCGTTGTCCGCGCAGCTACCGCCGCGTCACCCTTTTCCCCGCCCTCTTGCCGCGCTCATCTGAAGAGGCAATAGGCCTTTCATCTCCCGGGAGGGTCTCACCTTGTACTTCTGAAGCCCGCCGAGAGGGGCTAGAGAACTATAAGGGCAGAATTAGCATAAAGAAGAAACAGACTAGACCGCGATCGGCTCTAGCTCGGGGAATCCTTGACAGGAAGCTTAGAGTTGTTGCCCAGCCTCCCACGCTATGTAGGTGAAACTGGGCCCCTTTGAGGACAGTGATTAAGGACAAAACTCGCATAAATATTATTTATACATCCTTGTGCCAAGAGGGAGAGAGCAACAGGAACGAGTTAATTTTCATAAATTGCTAGGTCGAAATGCAGAAAATGTCCTTTAAAGAACACTTCCTTGAAATCTTAGCAAGTTTGACAAGCTTTTTGGTGCACAGTAACTTTTCCCCTTGCTTTATGCTGTCACAGCTCCTTCCTGCATCACTTCGCACGTAGGTGGATCAGAATCTGTTGCAAAATAGAAAACTGCCTTCACCATCTTCGTCATTATTTATGTAGATTTCAGAGAAGTCAGTCTGTGATTTATGAAAACTTAAGTCACTATCCTACGTTATTTAACCGAGTATATTTTATTTTGAAGTTACTTTGCAATATACCATGAAATACCTTTTATTAAGCATTAGTAGACTTTTAAACTCACTTATTATAGGACCTTTTCCAAGAAGCTTATCAAGCTACGACTGTGAAGCAAGCAGCAGTGAGATGTCATTAACCCCATTTTATAAAGCTGAGTTACAAAAATGTAAGTCAGTTGTTCAGAGTTGCAGAGTTTGTCACCCCCCTGAGGGAAACACCTTATGTTTGTCATTACCTACTTTATCCACTAAACCACAAGTCCCTCTCAGTTATTTACTTCCAAGTATCTTTTGTATTGTAGGTCGTGCCTAATGTCTAAAATATACAAATCTGGGAAGTATTCTGAGGGCCCTAAGTCACAGAGGACTGCAAAAGGCTTGAGTTTGAAATATGCTCTCATAGAAAAATACAGTTCAAAAATAATTTGTGAAACAATTCAACTTTCACACAAAATTAACACAATGTTTATTAATCCCTAGAGGTGAGAAATTTTTTGAAACAGGTTTAAGAGTGTTAGTTCATTTCCTTTGAATTGCTTCTTTAGTCACCTCATCTTTAGGTGGCAGCACTACTATATAAATCTCTTAAAAACTACAGTCTGCAACTCGATATCCTAAAGAGAATTTTGTCCTAACTGCTTCCTACTGTATTTTGGAGATGAGAAGCTGGTGAAAATATAAGTCATAGTTGAGAATTAGAATATTAGCAGGTTCTAGAGGAGGAAAAGCAGGAAGTCTTTCAGGGAAATGAATAAAATACATGGAGCCCCTGAGGGAAAAGATTGGAGAATTTTTTTAAGTGCTTTTTTTTTTAAACGAGGAGCAAGTAACATCTTTAAATCTTCAAACGATCTCTTATTGAAACATAGCACAATATAACCTTCCAAGTAAACCATAGTATCTTCATACTTCATATTTATCAAGTTTTTACAGTTTAAAGTTGCTAGTTGCATCGTTGCCAGTACTCTAATCACAATTTTCCAGTTGGTGCAGTTTTCATCATTAGACTGCATCAGGCTTATGAATATCCCATATAGGACCTTATTGTCGACTCTTGTGGAAGATAACTCTCCTTAGCTCCTTTCCTTGTGTCCCTTAATTGTTCTTATGCAAAGTAAACCGTCATCAGAGAAGTGAGAAGATGAGCTAAACCAACTGTAGAATGGTAATTGATTTATGGATTTTTTTTTTTTTTAAGGAAAGGTACAAGCAGGAATGAAGGCAAGTAGGCAAGCAGGAAGAGAGATGAGGAAGAACCACTTTATTTAGTTGTTCATCTTAGTTTCTACTCCACCCCTCACCTCCACCCCCTATCTCGCCCCAGGTCTCTAACCTGAGTCCTTATTATGTTGTGGACTACACCTGGTGGACTTAACCACTAGGCCACCAGGATACACCAATTTATAGGTATTCTATATCCCAATTTCTCCCTCATGCTTTGAGAATAATAAATTGTTATATATGGGAGTTTTCTGGATCAAGTACTTTCTAAGTAAAGTTTTGTCATAATGTTTTATTTTTATAGTAGTTTTCACTGTACGCCTTTATCCAAGTAACCAAACAACATTGAATTTATATGCATTTGAAAATAGACGGCATTAGTTTTCAGTGTAAACACAACCGCAAAGAAATACAGAGGTGAAACATCAGAAGTGGAAAATTAAACGATTTCTGGATAGAAGATGAAGGGTTAATAAAGTCTTGATGGCAGCTTCCATCTTACGCAAGTCAAAGTTGGGGAAGGAGTCTCAAGCAAATTGGTAGAACTCAAACTCAGCAGTATTATGTTAAGATTTTTAAGCTCTCTGGTGCCAGCAAATCATGCAGCCTCGGGGCCTTTGCTCCAAACTTCTGCCAACTCCCTTTTGGCAGTGAAGTGTTATGTTGAACAAAGTTTGCACGTGTTTGGGGTGTGAAGTGGTTCCTCTGGCGTTTATTTGGTTTTATTCCAGTTTAGGGACTTGCAGACAAGGGTCAGAAGTGTGAGACTTGTATAGTTCATGTGTGCCCTGAGCAACTTGTGGTAGTGATCTTGAATTTTCACTTAAGTAAGGACAGCTTTTTCTTTGTTAATGTAGGAGTTATTGAAGTAAATCTTTTAGTTTATTTATTAAATGCTAACATGATATTGAGCCAGTTCTCAGAAGCTAGTAAGCATGGACCCTCTCTGTTGAGGTATAGAGCCAGGAAAAATCATTTATCCTCCCACCCACAATACCACCAAAATATGTTATCCACATAAAACTCACTAAATAATAAAATGCAATTTGAGAGCAAAAGGAACCAGTAATTTTTAAAACTTGGTCTAGTTGTCAAATTACAGCCTCTGATCTTTTTGGGTAGCTGTTGTCTGACTTCATCTTTTTTACCTATCTCTTCCCATCCTGGAGTCATTGGTTAACAACACCTGCCCCCGAAATGTGAGCAAATATTTTATTTCAGGTTCCTTTTCCTGTGTTTAACATATGCAAATAGTCTCAATTTCCTTTTTTTTTTTTTTTTCCAAGTAATTCTACAAAAATCCTTTCATAATCTAGAGTAACAGTTTGAAAGCCAGTAAGTACTGTTGGAGCATTCTTTATGTTTTTTTTCCTTCCTGATTTAAGAGTAATGGAAATTTTTTAAAGTGCAAAAGCAATAGTATTAGATGTTGAAATGATACTTTTACCTTTAGCCATGATTAATGGAATGTCAATTTGTAGGACATAAACTATGGCAATTTGAAAATGGGAGTGATTCTTGATACTTTTGCTAAGCATGTGGCCTAAATTCTTATTTGCACTTTTCTTTTCCTTTCCTTCTCTTGAAAAGTAATTCCCAAGTCAAAACTAACTTATGGATGAGGTTAGAGATGGAGTGGAAAGTTGAGCCTTCCCAAAGAGTTCATCTATCTGAATTGGAAACTCCTATTGAACTTAGTTGCACATTTTAGGTGACGCCAAGACTCCTTTGCTTGTTTGCTTTAGAATATCAGTGTGCTGTCATTTTAGTACTTGAAGCAAGACTAAATACATACGTAAGTGGGTATGTACATGAAACCAGATATCATTGCCTTCTGAGCTTTATTTTTACAACCAAATGTAGTAGCATTTTGCAATTAAGATGAAGATCAATTGGGTTTCTTTCTATAATGAGTAAAATGTGTCAGGGGAAAAATCAAAATAATACTCCACGGGAAAATTACAATGTAAGTTCTTTAGTGTTTTTCCTCTGTTAAATATACCTTTTCTTTTTGTCTGCTTAAATACCCAAGCAAAATTATTAAGTGTAAATATCATATAAATGTAGTCCTAATGTTTAGTTTTCACTTTCCAGATAATAAATCATTATTTACTTGATAAGCATGTGTATAATGAAGAAATGTTTTTAAATTACTACTTTGGAATCCCATATATATATGAAAGTAGGTATGACCCTGTATGGCAGGACTAGTTCTTGGCATCCACTGTTGTTTACCAGTCAGTCTTATTTCCTTGAGTCATTTATTGAAGAGTGTCTATCAAATGACTATTTGGCAGACATTGTGTTAGGTGCTCAAACAAAAAAAATCCTACTCATAGTTTCCAGGCTAGTAAGACAGACAATAAATATATTTTAATATAGTGCTGGATGACAATGCTAAAAAGAAAACAAGGAAACAGGAAAAATTCTTTTGTGTGATTTTGTGCGAATGTGTGTGTGCATGCCTTTTGCCTGATTTTTTTTTTAAGTGTAGTGATCAAGGAAGCCTCTCTGAAGAGGCGACAGTTAAGCAGAGTCAGTCATGAGAATATCTAGGGGATGTTCCAGATGTTGATTGGTGTGTTCTAGGTGTCACAAATTATGCCACATAAAATCATCCAAGTATAATCCTGGGAATCTCTGTATAAATATATATACATTTTTTTTTACCCTTTTAAGAGAAGAAACTTATTAGATTTTATGAATATTCATTAGGTTTTCAGAAAAGTTTTTCATTAGTTTTTCATTATTTCATTATTTCTCTATATTTTCCGTGATTATTATTCCGTTATTTAATACAGTAAAATGTATGGTTCTACAGAAAAAGCATCACAATTCCTTATCTGCAACTCCAAAATAAAAATTCCTTAATTTGTTTGATGACAAAATCTGATCTGAACTGAAACAACTCTATAAAGTCTTCACTTATTTCATTTGGTGAATATTGATGCCTTTTACTGAGGAAATATTTGTAGGGTTATTTTTTGTTTTCCCTACATTTATTTATTGTAATTATTCTACACATTAAAATAATTTCCTGTGTATAGGTTCTGCATTTCTTAGATATATTTCAAAACACCATGCTCTCCACTGAATCACCAAGTGTTCTTCCCCACTTTCCAGTGGGCTCCACCACCATTTGCCCCCACCTGCCCACCCCATTCCCTTTTGGTAACCTCAGTTCTGTTGCCAATGTTTTAGGGTTGGTTATGTTTCATCTGTTCCTTTTTTTGTCTATTCACATTCTACCTAAGAGTGAGGTCATCTGGTATCTTTCTTCTTTTGACTTGTTTCATTGAGCATAATCTCCTCTAGTTCCACCCATGCTGATTCAAATGACAAGGTTTCATTTCTTCTAAGGGCTGTGTAGTATTCCATTGTATGTATCTACCACATTTTCCTTATCCATTCATCTGATGTTGGGCACATAGGTAATTTCCAATTCTTAGCTATTGTAAATAGGGCTGCAATAAACCTGGAGGTCCATACATCTCTTTGGGCAGGTGCTTTTGTATCTTTTGGATAGGTGCCCAGAAGTCGAATGATGGGATCATATGAGATTTCCATCTTCAGTTTTTTGAGATAGCTCCAAACTGTTACAGGGGTTGTACCAGTTTGCCCTCCCACCAATAGTGCAAAAGTGTTCCCTTTTCTCCACATCCTTGCCAGCATTTGTTGTTTCCATACTTTTGGTTAATAGCCAGTCTTTCAGGTGTAAGGTAATATCTCGTTGTTTTAATTTGCGGTTCCCTGATAGCCAGCAAGTAGGAACGTATTTTCATGTGCCTGTTGGTCATCTGTATGTCCTCTTCAGGAAAGTGTCTCTCTAATTCCTCCTCCCATTTTTGATTAGTTTGGCAGGTCTTCTGTTGTTGAGTTTATGAATTATTTGTATATTTTAGATTCTAAGCCTTGTTGGAAATATCGAATGCAAATATCTTCTCCCAGTTAGCAGATTTCCTTTTGGTTTTCCTTTGGTTTTGGTGATGTTTTCTTTTGTTGTGAAGGAGATCCTTAGTTTGATGTAGTCCCAGTTGTTTATTTCTGTTTTAATTTCCCTTGATGGTGGAGTTGAGTCCCCAAAGACTTTTCTATGACTGATGTCATGGAAAGTCTTCCCTATGTTATCTTCTAAGAACTTCATGGTTTCTGGTCTTATGTTCATGTCTCTAGTCCATTTTGAGTTAATTTTTGTGAATGGTGTTAGGGAGTAGTCTAGCTTCATTCATTTGCATGTGCTGTCCAGTTTTCCCAACACCATTTGTTGAAGAGACTTTCCTTTTTCCGTCGTATGCTTTGGGCTCCTTTGTCATAGATTGACTGACTGTATGAGTGGGTCAGTTTCTGGAGGAAATATATACTTAATTAAAGACTACTACCCAGGACAACACATGTTAAGTAAAATATAAATAATATGATATATATTTCATTCTGTAATAGGAGAAATAATTAATGTAGAAATACATCTGACCCAAGGATTCAGTTAAAGGATTTCAGACCTGTACTGAATTTCTTTTTGATTCTCTGATTAACTATCACCATGGTTGTTAATCTTTAGAGATCTTTTGTTTGAAAGTATAATGATATTTATTCAGTGCCTTTATTATGTAGCTCATAAAGTCCTCACATCAACCTTATGAGTAAGTTCAATTATTCTCATTTTACAGACGAGAGAACTGAGCCACAGAGAGATTAAGAAATCTGCTAAAATTACACACCTACTAAGTGGAAGAGCTAGGAATTGAACCCAGACGATCTTCCTTCATAGTTTGCGCTCTTTGCCACTAAACTAACTCTCCCTCCCCAGGCCCCTGTACTTTGGAGAAGTTTTGAATACCAGTCATTTTAAGAGCATGCTTTCTTCCTTCTGCTGTGAAATATGAAATGTCAAACGTTTCCATTTTATTTACAAATATCTAGTTTTTTTAAGGAAAGGTGCAGACATGAATGACGGCAAGTAGGCAGGCAGGAAGAGAGAGGAGGAAGAAGCATTTTATTTTATTTATATATAGTGGTTTACAGTGGTTGTTCCCCCCACCCCCAACCCCTAGACCAAAGACTGGAACCCAGGAGTATGTGGCTTGTGCTCCTTTGGAGGCAATTGACCTAACTGCTACTCCACCGGGAGCGACTACAAATATCTTTCAGTAGTCTTTTTCATTTTGTTTTATTTGCTTCTGCTGTCTTTTCCACCATTTCTGTTTCCAATTGAGATGGGAGATTTAATTATGTTTGTTCCCAGTCTTCTAAGTTTTCATGTTAACCTGATCTTTTACTGTCTTTTTCTTTTCCTCTGAATATCCTTGGATAATTATGATACATCTTTCTTATTGTTGTGATGTCAGATGTCAGATCACATTTAAAATGTGAATCTAGCTTGCTGAGCAGTAGCCATATGCTAAATAAAGCCCTGACACTGTTTTGTAGTTTTCACTCAATGAATGTATAGTTTGCTTTGTATCACTTTATTCTGGGCATGTTAAATGTGCATTTCTGAATTGGAATTGATTTTGTGTTCATTAGTTTGTCCTCAGGTAGGAGATCTTCCATAAGCAATTAGAAACTGAAGTCATTTCTGTTTTTATTTACTTATTTATTGATGATAAAAAAAAGTTGATGGAGTTAAATACCATGAGGATGGGGAAAGACTCTATTATGACTGTATATCATAGGAAGGGTCAATTTGAGTCAGCGTTGTATATCTAACTTTTCCAAGTACTATTCTTGATTGTCCCAGAGATTCATTGTGAAACTTAAACACATCACGAGTTGTTCTCTGTTAAAATTAATGTGTTGTCCTTGAATACAAAGATGAATGTTCTGCTGCACACTCAATCTAGTATTATCTTTTATGTAATGCTGATTGACTTGTTCCGAGCCAAACACAAGTTCTCTGGGGTCACTCAACAGCCCATGTTTGCTGAATTTAGGGGTTCAGTTCATGAGTGCCAGAGCTGAAAAGGAATTAAATGCATCCATTTTACTTCAATAGTACACTGCTGAACCGAATGAGTGAACAAGTAGTTTTTAAATAGCTGAGGAGAAAAAAAAGAGAGCCTGGATAAATAGTATGTTCATTGAGATTGGCTATAAAGTATATCAGTTATTATATGAGAAAATGAGGGCTTTGCTATGGCTTATTTTAAATAACTTTCTGCCTTCATCTCCTGAGGGACCAAAAAGATGATACTTTCTCCTAAGACCATGCTCTGGAGACACAACTGTTCTTGAAGGTTCCTCTGTAACCGTCTATATTCATAGTGTGCAGCACAAAACTTTTGAGGCACAGCAGTAATTTTTACCAAGAATTAACAGTGTTTTGGGGTTATATCTAATATTTAGAGTCAAGTTAAACTGTATGTAAATTTTAATGAACTCTTGTGATGAACAACTTTTTTAGATCTTCTGTTTTTCCTAACTTGTTGTTAGGAGATGATTCCTTCTATTCAGTGTGCTAGTCAAGAATGTGGACTATGTAATCCGATTGCCTAGATTAAACTGCATTCTAGTTGCTTACTATGTGACTTTGGACAGATTGCTTCTATAGGCCTCAGTATTCTCACTTATCAAATGAGGCTAATAATATTAACTGCCACATAGGAATATTATGAGGGTTAAATTAGTTAATTCATAAAAAACACTTGGAAGAGGATCTGGCACATAGTAAGTACTCCATTAATGCAAACTCCTTTTCATATTCCAGGCTCAGAGGCAATTTAGAGTCTAAGCTCCCACATAACTAATTAACATGTGGTCTCTTCTTCACTACTAGATTCAACTGCATTGTGCTTGAAAACCTCCAAGTGTTCTTCCTCTTTCTTGATTTTTGGGTCATTTTGCTTTCTTTTCTCTATATGAGCACCTTTTTTTATGGGTTCTCTATAGCAGCATCTCTTCTGTTTACACCCTGACAGGTTCTTCCCTGCCACTAAAATATGAATCCCCTGAACATATGGACTACGTCTTAATTATCCCTCTGACTCCTTTCCCCTCCCGTGATGAACACATGTTGCTAAAGAAAAGTTTGTTGATTAAGTAAAGTAATCCATTTAATCTTTTGGGGTTTTTCCCCCTCATTTTATCGTGCACGGTCTATTCTGAATCTCCAGGTTTCCTGAAATTTGTCTTTATCTCTGAAAAAAAAATTTTTAAAGGAAACGTGCAGGCAGGAATCAAGGTGAGTAAGAAGGTAGGCAGAATAGAGAGGAGAAAGTATTTTATTTATTTTTATTTAGTTGTTCACCTTGGTTGTTCCCCCAAGCCCTGGGTTGAGAATCTGGGTTCTTGGGATGTATGTGGGTTACATCTAGTTGGCTTATCTACTAGGCCACCAGGACATGCCATCTCTGGAAATTTTAACTTCATCTGGTAACACATTCTGGATCATCCCAATTCCCTGATGGGCAGGTAGGAGGTCAGCTGGCCATATACTCTATTCAGATGTCAGAGGAATATAATCCCATTGAATTCACTTGGCTTTAATTTCACTTACATTCTCTTGACTACAGCTAGACTCATTCTTCTCTTTCAAGTAGCTTTGAGAGGGGTTCTGTTTTGCAAAACTCTTTGTTTCATTTCTTATTTGAAGACAGGGCTATGCCACCCTGAATTTCCTTATCTATAGAATCAGAAACAGCTCTCTCTCACTTGGAGGAGGTGAGGATGGATTTGATCAATCTGTTCATTTTTTGCAGTGTAATATGTATGGAAGGTATAAAGCTTGATAACATAAAGAACTACTCAACCCAAGAACTAGACCTTTTCCCAGAACTTGCATGTACCTCTGTATTTCTCCTGTAGCTGCTTCCCCCTAATTTAGTATCCTAAGTTTTGTACTTATTTTACTGCTATTTTATTTTTTAAGATTCAGTTTTGTAATAAATCTATCGATGATAAAACACTATGTTGTTTAACTCATGTGTTTTGGAGACTTATAAAAATAGTATCATCCAATACAGTTTTCTGGGATTTTCCCTTTTTAACTCAACATTGTATTTCCAGCATTCATTTATGTTGTCCTATGCAATTACCATATAACATATTGTATGGATATATCACAATTTATTCTGTTGATACATCGAGTTGTTTCTAGGCTTTTAAAAAGTATAAACATCACTGCTGTAAAAATTCTTGAGTACTCCTTTAAAAATTTTTATTGTAGTAACTCTGATTTTACACATTAAAATCAACTTATATTTGTAGGTTCCATATATGTTCAGTTTCACCATTCTTCAAATATATGTCAACACACTCTGCCCTCCACCACATCACCAAGTGCTCTTCACTACTGTCCAGTGGACACCACCACTTACTCCCTCCCCCATCCCACTCCCTATTGGTAACCTCAGTTTTATTGCAAGTGTCCAAGGGACGGTTTTGTTTCATCTGTTCCTCTGTTTTGTCTATTCACATTCCGCCTATGAGTGAGGTCTTCTTGTGTCCATCTTTCTTCTTTTTGATTTTATCAATGCCTCTTGATCACACATGCAGTAATTCTCTGATTATGTAGGGGCACTGGTTGTAGAGTATGCACTATTCTTTTTTGTGAGATAATCCCAAATCATTTCCACTCTCCCACAGTTTATAAGAATTCTATTTACTCTTCAGTATTTAGCATTGCATTGCTATACTTAGCTTTGACCAGTCTAGTGTGGGTAAAACTATGTGTGTGTGTGTGTGTGTGTGTATATATATATATATATATATATATATTTTTTTTTTTTTATAGGATAAAAGAGTCATTTTTAAAATTTGTTAAACTTCCTCTTCCTTTATATATTAAGAGCTTGCAACCTCATTTGATATTACTGTGCCTGGAAATTCCTTTGAGAGATAGTAATTTATTTATGGGTAGTTTCTACTAAGGATATAAAAACTGAGATGGGATGGAGGCCACTAACTGTGTTGTCTGAATGTTGCTTTTAAGTGGATCTTGGGTAAAGATCAGCTTTACACACTCTAACATTTCTGATTAGTGCTCTTCAGAAATGGAAATATGGAAAAATTCTATTTCTTGCTATTGGCCCATCACAGATCATCTGGTCTTGAGTTTATACCTATACTTGAAATAAAAGTCTCCTTCAGTCTGTTGATCTGGAATATTTCCTCTGAATCAAATTTAGTAAATATATCTTTGTGTATTTCCTAGTATTTTAATTGTACCAAAGAGACTCACTGACCCTCATTTGATGTGGTTATATGAGGCAATACAAATTATTCTCTCAAAGAAATTTCAAATCTCCAAATGTTCATCTTACTGCTCTTATCCGCTAGATTGACCCATGTACGTTAACCAGGAAAATAAGCCCAAACAGATGCTACTGCATTGTGCCCTAAAATGTGTGTGTTTTTAATTGAAAAAACCATCTTGTATATAAACAATTTTCATTAATAACTAAAAACACATGGTGATAGAAAAAGAGAATCTAAGACAAATGTCAATGTATGCATATTTTTTAGAAAAAATTTTTAATAGCTACTTGTGTTTATTGTCTTTACAAACAAATGCCAGTTTGTCATTTGCCTATTTTTTCTGGCCTTTGAATGAAAGATCTTTGAAGGAAAGGGCTATGTATTTGTTTTGTTTCTTTACTATGTTGTGAAATATAGTGTCATCCCAGAGAGGAAACTCGAAGAATATTTATTAATTGCAAAAGTCCCCTCTATATATGTTTACCATTAATATTGTGGCTGATGAAGTGACCGAATATTCATGACCAAGCCACAAGAAAGATGAAGTTACTTTCTTATGACTGGTATTGTAACTATTCTTGGAAATAATCATTCATCAGGGTGGATACATTTATGCCAGGTGAGTGTTTTCAGTTTTAATTATGTGGCTAACACTGTTTGTCATCAGGTCTCTATCCCCATTGGTTTCTTTCAAAGTTCTCTTTTAAAGGTGGATGTTGACTCATTTCTTCATTCCCATCTTGCCAGATATTCGGTTCTGTACTGATCAAAGGACCTCAGGCATTGCTAAAGTAAGATGGACTGTTGTCAAAGCTTCCTCTTATTTCATTGGTAGTTAGGTTTTCCTTCCCTCTGCTCCAGATCTTGAACCCAGGTCCTTGGACTTTGTAGGGCCTGCATCTCAACTGCTGAGTCACAGCGGTGCACCAATGCTCTTTCTAAGTTGGGGGTTTTTCCTTTATATCATGCAGTGTAAGGGAGCTTTTTGTTGTTTGTTTTTTGTAATTGATGATCTTTTATAAGATGGAGCAAAGTCAGAGGTTAAGCCTTTACTTCTCTTTGTCATCGTCATCGTCGTCCTCCTCCTCCTTCTCCTCCTTCTCCTTCTCCTTCTTCTCCTTCTTTAAGGAAAGGTGCAGGTAGGAATGAAGGTGAGCAGGCCGGCAGGCAGGAAAAAGAAAGGAGGAAGAAACATTTTATTTTATTTAGTTGTTCATCTTGGCTGTCTCCCCAGCCCTGGGTCTTGAACCAGAGACCTTAGGATATATGTGGACTATGCCGCCATAGACTAAACCACTAGTCACTGGGGTGCACCTAAGCCTTTGCTTCGAACATAGATTGGAACATGATAACATCCTCATTGTAGCAGGCAGCCTCCCAGATGGCCCTCAGTGATTCCCGTTTCCTGGTGTGCATTCCCTTGTGTACTCCTCTCACACATGGTATGCAGATTGGTCAGTATGACCAACAGGATGTGGCAAAAGTGCTGTTGCTATGCCACTGCAAGATTAGGTTACAAAGGACTACGAGAATCCAAGGACCAAATGTCAAATTAGAATCTCAGTTGGTTTAAAAGGAACAGTTTCTAACTCTGGGAAGTTAACCCAGATCCTGAGCCAAGGAAACCTAGATCTTTCTTGGGCCTAGAAAAAACCTGCATATGTAAATAGAAATAAGTAGGAATTTCACTAAAAAACTGAGAAAAAGAGAGCACCTAATATAAAGAAATGAAATAATGTGACATGCTGCATAGTTGAACATTAAAAACATGCCAAGTGAAAGAAGCCAGTTGCAAAAGACCAGATATTGTACAATTCCATTTATATGTAATGTTCAATGTAGTCAAATCCATAGAGATGGAAATTGGATTGATAATTGCCTAGTACTAGAGGGGTGGGGGAGGAATGTCGGGTGTAGTGGCTTAGTTTCAGAAGTTAACGATGTTTGCAAAACTCTGTAAGTATGCTAAAGTCATTGAATTGTATACTGGTTGAATTGTATGGTATATGAATTAATACATCAATAAAGCTGTTTAAAAGACTGCAGACTAGAAAGTTCAAGATAAAATCAAGTAGGAGGCAGGAAGAGAAGGGAGAAGCATTTTCATTTATTTTATTTAGTTGTTCATCTTGGTTGTTCCCCCTGACTCTAGGACCAGGGACCACAGTCCTTGGGATGTATGTGGACTGCATGCAGCCAGAGGTAGCAGACTCAACCGCTATTCTACCAGGCAGCACCACCAATAACCTTTTGAATGATCTTTAATAATTGGGTGGAAAGTAATATCTTACTGGAATTTTAATTGGAATTTTCCTATTATGAATGATACTAGGCATATATAATATATTTAAAGGCATTTGTAAGAGCACAAATAATGAAAACACAACTCCGTGGTCAATGACCTTAGGAAACATCTTTAACCTCAAGGCACAGTATTTGAAATCTAACGTGGGTGGAGAAATGATAAATGACTTAGCAAGTCAGAGAAAGGTAAAACCTAGGTACTATAGAGGGGGAGAACATGAACAAAAAGCACATGCATTTGTCCCATGAGCTACAGAAGCTCACAGGAATTAGAGAGGTGAAGAATATGTGTAAGGAGGGCAGGGATTCAAAGCTAGGCTGAAAGTCTGTATACGGATCAGGAAGCACCTCACCCCTCACTTCCATCCCAAGTAGTCAGAGGGTTTCCTCTGACTTTGCCACGCAGGACAGAAGATATCTGCTCTGGAGAAATTGAAATAGAGAGATTAGGCTCTGAGTTATTTGGGAATATTAGACTGGGAATGCGTCTGAAAACAAGGGCACCAAATGAAAACGTGTATACTAAGCCTGCATGCTAGGCAAGACACTACCTTTTGCGTACCAAACTTCAGAAAACTAGTAGACAGACTGTTGCTGACTTCAGGCAGGAGAAAGGAAGATCTTCCTCTGGAAAACTGAATTGATACAGAAAAAAATATTTACATATGCTAAATATCTATCTATCTATCATCTATATTTTAAAGCCATCTTCATAGTACTAACAGAACTCACAACATACCCTGAATGTAACCACCTCTCTGCCCCTTTACTTATCACCAGCCTGGTGCTAGCCACTATCATTCCTTCCTTGGACTATTGCAGTATTATCCTATCTGGTCACCTGCTTTTCTTTCTACCTTGATCCCTGGAGCTAACTCTCAACTTAGCAGTCAGAAAAAAAATTTATTTAAGGAAGGGTACACACAGGAATGCAGGCGAGTGGGTGGGAAGGCAGAAAGAGAAAGGAGGAAGAAATATTTTGATTTATTTAGTTGTTCATTTTGGCTGTTCCCCTGGCTGGATCTTGAACTGGGGACCTTGGGATGTATGTGGACTATGCTCAGTAAGTAAACTACTAAGAAGTAAACTACTAAGCCACCAAGGCGTACCAGAGAAATCCTTTTATAATGGAGATCAGATCATGTCATTCTTCTGTTCAAAATCTTCTGGGGATTACAAGTCTCAATCAAAGTAAAAGCCAAATTCCTTATGATGACCTACAAGATCATACATAGTCTGTCCCTTCTACCCTCCACCTTTCTGACCTTATGGTCTTCTAATCTCCATTTTGCTTATTCGCCCTAGCCATTTTGGCATTCTCGAAAACAGTCACTTCTGGACCTTTGCATTTTCTGTCCTCTCTAACTCCAACCCTTTTTCTCCAGTTATTCTTTTGGCTAACTCCTCACTTTCATTAGGTCTTACTCAAATGTAATCTTAACAGAGAGGGCCTTCCCAGACCACCCAATATTAAATAGCATCCTTCCTTCCCATCATCTTCCTTAGCTTGCTTTATTTTCTGCATGGCATTTATCGCTACTAGACATTACAAATTTATTTGCTTAATTATTTACTATATATCACTACCATGACTGAAATGTAAGAGTTCTTTATTTTTGCTCAATGCCTTGTGCTCAGCACCTAATGTAGTACCTGGTACATAGTAGGTGCATAATAAGATATTGTTGGCTGCATAAGTCAATCAGTAAGGATGATCCTATACTTTATTCTTTTGATTTGTAACTATGGTTAGTTATCACAATAAATTTCCTAATATTGAACTATCTTTGCATTCCTGATATGATCCCACTTAGTCTGATGTTTAATTTTTTAAAGATAGTCCTCAATCTTATTTGCTAGTATTTTAGTTAATATTTTCTTAATATCTTTTAATTGTGGTAACTTCATTGGGTTTTGTTCTTAGACCTATTTTTTTAAAAATTGAGGCATAATTGACATGTATCATATCTATTTTGCATTGAAACAAAGGAGCATCTTTTTTCTTCAAGGCAGCATTGATTTATCTTGCTAGCAGAGACAGAAGAATTTGCTCTATTTTATAGAATGAGGATTATATTAGAACATATTTTCATCAGATTTCTGAGGATAAAATTCCTCTCCGATCAAGTCCTTTTTACTGATGGTGTCCATCAAAGCTAGTTGAAAAACTCTGAAAAGATTTTTTCTTACTCAGAGGATTTTCACCTTCCCATTTGCTTGGTAAAAAATGAACTTTCTTGAGTCCTTAGGTTTCCCTTCATTAGAATCTTTTTCTGGTATGAGGTTTCTGGAGAGGGTCATCTGGTCTGTCTCTTGAGCTTCTCTTAAACAGAATGGTAGTGTAATTTAATTTTTAATTGATGACCAAGGATAATTATTAAGAACGCCATTCATACATGCTTTTGGCGGTTGCGGTAGTTATGTGTATGTGCTATTCAACTTAAAGAGTTGCAGGCTTGTTCTGCATTTTGCTATTTTGTCAACCTTCTTATTTTTCTGTCCCTTCTCTTCATTTTCATTTGTTCCTTATCATCCACCATGGATTTTTATAACATCAACAAATTTGTCAAAATTGCATCTAGGATAAAAATCAATAGGACTTGAGCCTGATGGAAACTCATGGCAAAATGAAAAACAGTAGGAACTTTGACATCTCTTTTGACTGCTTAGAGCTTTTTCCACTGTGTTTATTTTCTATTCTAGATGATACACTGGACTTTACATAAGTAAAAAGGTAGTAATGAATATCCAATTTGTGGTTAGTTCTGGGTTTTAGGGCAAGAATCATAGCTTTTCTGAGTCTCATCAAAATAGGGATTATGCTTACTTCATAAGGTTCTTGTAAGGCAGAAATGATTTAATATACATAAAGCATTTAAATGGTGTCTAGAGCATAGTTAGTCGTCAATTTTAATTTTCATTATTATTGCTATATTCCTAGCTTTCCCTGATGTTTTTCAAGTACCTGATGAGCATAGATGAAGACAGTCAAGGTCATATTTAAATCTCCTTGTATCTCAAGCTCAGCAGTATTGTTTTACTATTTTTTTGTTGTTCATTTGTTTTCTAAAAGAAAGGTGCAGGAATGAAGATGAGTAGGCAGACAGGTAAAGAGAGAAGGAAGAAATATTTATTCATTTTATTTATTATTCATATTCGTTGTTGCCTCCAGTCCCATGTCTCTAACCTGAATCCTGGGAATGTATGTGGACTAAGTCTGGTGGCCTTATCCTTTGGACCACCAGGATACACCATTTTCTCCTACGTTTAAAGTAGAGAAACTGAGTCATAGAGAAGGAAAGTGATTTACTTAATCATAGAAAACTGTTAAGAAACCATGAATAAGACCCAACTGTTTTCCCTTTTGAACTTTTTTCACGAATCAGTTATTGATATCATATGATTACTGACATACAGTGAAAACATGGATTTCATATTCAATAGTTTTAGATGCACCATTCAAATGGTACTATATTTCATTGTCTCTTAAGATAGACAATATTTTCACTACTGTACTCCTTGGAAACCCATTTTATGAAGATGGACCATCTTGTAAGAAATTCAGCTTGAACTATATGAAAGGTAGGGTTACACATTTGAGAATAACAGATTTCTAGTTTCAGCGAGATAACACAGAAGGTCAAGCGAGTTTAGATCTGGAGCCTGCAAAGTCTGAGACGAAATATCACTTCTACTACTGTTTGCTATCCTGTCAAAACAAATTCCTCTTGGTGGTAATTTGCTCTTTTAACAATGAAAAATGTGATATTCTCCAAATAACTTTCATGCATCTCACATTTGCCTTAAGAACTTAACAATTTTAATGGCTCCTCACAGGGTAAAATCCTAATTTTTAACTTTGTCCTAACTGGTTAAAAATAATAACTGGCCCCAACAGATCCAAATAATTTAGAATTATTTTATTGCATGTGACAGAAAATCTAAGTTTTGTGACTTAAATAAATAAGTTTATTGGTTAACCTAACTGAAAAGCCGAGGGACCACTGGCTTTATTCACGCTTTGGTCCAGGGCTAGGACTTATTCCCTCTCTTCAACTCTCAGTCTGTTTTCTGCTATGTCAGGATCATTTCCTGTCACAAAGTGCTAACTTTTCAGCAACTCCAAGGTTACAATATTGGAGCTATTAGAAATTTCAGAAGAAAAGACCACATGGATCTCTTTAGTAAGCATGTCATTGCATCTTATTGCCCATTCCTGAACCATCTCTGCAACCTAGGGTACCTGACAGGATTTCACCACGTCTCAGTCACATATTCCTGGACAGTGACAAGAATCAACTCTACCAGAAGGTTAAAAAAATACAGACCAAGAAAAACAATTGTCCATTTTTAAGACTTCCCAATTCACTTGTTGCAGTACTCCCCTCTGTAAATCTCTGCTCTGCAGGCCATTGTATTTATTTCTCCTAATATATCATGCACATTCTCATCTCTCCCACATAGAGGGATGTACTTTCCTCTGATTTATCTCTAAATACTACCCATTCTTTAAATTCTTCATGGAGTCTCTCCTGGATACATTGTTCTTTCTCTCTTGAGAATTCATTAGCTAAGCAACTCAAGAAGTATATCAAGACATAAATAAATGAAAATTATGTTATCATAAGAATAATCTCCATTTCTCTCTCTGTCTCATAATGTGCAAGCTCTGCTACCTTAAATATTATGAATTCATATTACTGTGACATGCTGCAAAATTTATAGCAACATATCTCTGTATTGAGGCACCATAGATGAGATTACTCACCAGGTTCTTGCTATAGGTATGAGCTCTTGGGCTGTTAGCTCATAGTATATTATTTTTTGCAATGTATTAATTAATTTTATATAATTTTAAATATTTTAAAAAATTGGAAGATTTACTGAAAACTGCATAGCTATATTACTTTTAAACTTTTTTATGTCATAATTCAAACCCAACCAGATTATTCCTTTGTCTGCATGAAGTAGGCAATTAATAAATATTTGTAAATGAATGAGTTAAAGGATAAACTAGAGATGGGAGGAGATATGATAAAAAATCATTCTAGGTTATTATAGTGACAACATAATAGATCTATTAAGGGAAACTTCCTATTATTAAACTTGCTGCACTTTGGTGTTCCCACAATGTTTTATTCACACTCTTGTTATTGCACTTACAATGTTAGATTATATTTTATCTTTTTACTTAACACCTTCTAAATGTGAACAACTAGAGAGCAGTTATGAATCATATTTCTTCTATAATCTTGGAATATAGTAGATGTTTAGTTAATGTTTGTGGAAAGAATAAATGACAATTTGACATCAAAATGCTATTTTTATCTCCTGCTAAACAGGATATATCTTCTTTCCACTTTGATCTTGAATATATCTTAACTCAAATTTCCTTCTAATCTATCTATAATTGAAGTAATGGTAAGACTGGCTGGTTATTTTTAGACTAAGAGGCCCAGTTGACTGTAATTTGGTGGGATAGTTATGTCCTGAGGTCTAGTCACCAATGAATACTTTAGACAGTAGCACCCTGACCCACTCTTGAACAAGGAAATACAGTGATGATAGTAAAGAGATATTACTCTGTCATTGATAGACAAGATAATTAGGAGGCTACTGTATGAATCTAAGCATGAGGGCATTAGAGCCTGATAAGAAGCAATAGAAGTAATAGAGAAGAAAAGAGGAAATATATTCTATACGTACATTTTGAATACTTTCATTTTTAACAAGAGTTCTAAACCACTCAATAGGGGAAAGAATAGTCTCTTCATCAAATGATTCTGGAACAGCTGGTAATTCACATGCAAAAGAATGAAACTGGACCCTTACCTCACACCATAGACAAAAGTTAAAAAAAAATGGATCAGAGATATGGATCATTATATTTAGTAAGAGTTAAAACTCTTAGAAGAAAATGTTAAATCTTCATGCTCTTTCATTTGGTGATTATTTCTTAAAAATAACACCAACAGCACAAGCAGTAAAGAGGAAAAATAGATAATTGGACTTAATAAAAATTTAAAACTTTGTGCGTAAAAGAACATTATCAAAAGAGTGAAAAGAATGGAAGAAATATTTGCAAGTCATATTTTATAAGGATCCAGTATCTAGAATATGTAAAGAGATTGTACAGCTCAATAATAAAAAGACTACTCAACTTTAAAATGGACAAAGAAGTTCAAAAGACATTTCTTCAAAGAATACATACAAATGGCCAACAAGAACATGGCAAGACACTCAACATCACTAATCATTAGGGAAATGCAAATCAAAACCAAAATGAGATACAATTTAAAATCCACTAGGGCGATCATTTAAAAAGCCCACAATAATAGAAAATAAGTGTTGATGAGGATGTGGAGAAATTGGAACTCTCATTCACTGTTAATGGGAATGTGAAGTGGTAAAACCCACTGTTGAAAACAATTTGCAGTTCCTCAAGATTAAAATATGATCTGGTAGTTTTGCTCCTGGATATATAGCCAAAAGAATTTAAAATAGATAGTCAAACAAAAAGTTGCACATGAATATTCATAGCACCCCAAAGGATGCAAATGTCTATCAACAAATAAATGGGTAAATAAAATGCGGTATATCCACACAATGGAATATTTCTCAACCATAGAAAATAACATATACTACAACATGGATAAACCTTGAAACATTATATTAAGTAAAAGAAACTAAGAACAAAAGACAAACTATCATATGATTCTATTTATAAGAAATATCTAGAATAGGCAAATCTGGATACTGAGACAAGTCTATTTCTATGGTTCAATAGATACAGAAAGCAGATTAGTGGTTGTCAGGGGCTAGAGGAAGGAGGCAACAGGAAATGACTGCTTACTGGATTTTTTGTTTGGGGTATTAAAAATTCTGAAACTAGATAGTGGTGATAGTTACATGACATTGTAAATGTACTTAATGTTGCTGAATTGAACACCTTAAAAGATTAAAATAAAGATGCACCCTGGTAACCTAGCAGTCTGGTACACTGTGGGAGCAGTCCCACATTCGTCCCAAGGTCCCGGTTCAAGACTGGAAGCCAGGGAAACTATTGTGAACAACTCAATAAAAATAAATAAATAAGGTGCTTCTTCCTTCTCTCTCTTCCCGCCTGCCTGTCTACTCACCTTCATTCTTGCCTTCACCTTTCCTTTAAAAAAATGAAAATGAAAATTGTATGCTTACATATGTTTTACAACAGTAAAAAAAAGCAACAACCCGAAAGCCTTATCCTTTGATCCACAAATTTCAATTTTAGGGAAGAAATACTGGAATAGATGCAAAGGATGTTTATTGATAGATTATTTAGAGTAGTAAAAAGTAGGAACTTTCCAGAAGTAGAGTTGGCTTAGTCAATTATACCTCTATATTTTAGAATATCATGTATGCAGTTATCAAAAATCATATTGGAGAATAATTTGTACATTGAGAAATGTTCTGGATACTATGTCAAACAAAGATACAAATCACAACAGAATATAATGAAAAAATAGAATTTTTTCAACAAGAAAAAAATCCACTGTGAAAGGATGTAAACCAAAAACTTAATAGTGGTTATCTTTGGATGTTGAGGGATTATAGATGAATTTTGATAAGATTCCTTTATTTATATATATCTATATTTTAAAGTTATGTTCTATGAAAATGATTTTTGTAATTTTAAAAGAATGAACAATGAGTGCTATTTAGAGCAAGAAAGACTATCCCAGGGTCTTTATAATAATCTAGAAAAAAACATTTTTAAAGGAAGAAAATGAAAGTTTTCTGTATGCTGTTACTTAATGGGAAATACTGTATTGTTCATCATATTTTCTTTGTATGGTTAGTGCTTACTCTTGCACTCTTTTTGTGTGTGTATGTGTTTATTGTATGTGAATTAATAAATATATATAAATGTAGAACATATTAATTATTTCAATTCTTATATTAATACATATACATTGATACTTGAAATAGAAGGACTATATGACCATGGCAAAACTGAAATTGTTACAGAATTATTTGATAAAATACAAATCTACTATTTCCCCAGTCCTTCCTCATTCCCACTCTAAACAAGTAACTAATATTGATATTGTTGAAATTTTTGATCACCAGCATTGCACACACACCCCTCTTTACATATGTATATATATTTAGTTTTACCTAGTTGGGTCATACTATTTATACTCCTTTGAAATGTACATTACTTAATAATACATCTTGAAAATATTTCCATATGATTAAATACTGATCTATCTTTAACAGTGTCAGAGTTTACATAAAATGAATTTACCTTGATATATTTAAGCAATCTCCTAAGGATGGACATTTAGGAACTTCTGAGATTTGTGTGTGAGCGGCTATTAGAACAACAGTAAGGGAGTCCTTCTGTTCATATATCTCTTCATGCTTTCATGGTGTTTCTTTAGATGCACATGACACTTTTTTTTTTTAAAGGAAAGGCAAGCAGGAATGAAGGTGAGTAGAGGCAAGCAGGCAGAAAGAGAAGGAAGAAGCATTTTGATTATTTTTTTAGATTTTAATCTTGATTGTTCCCGACAGTCCTGGGACGCCAACCTGGGTCCTTGGGATGTACGTGGACTACACCCGACCTCTACTCTACCAGGCCATGCCACATATGACATTTTTAAGGGAAGAAATGTTGAGGGTTGGTGACAGGTTGATCAGAAGCTTAAACTGATCAATTCAACCAAGAGTTAAATTGGGCATTAATTAATTCTAACCACATTTACAAAATTCTGCATTATGAATCAGAATGCCACTTCATGAAATTACAATAAGAGGTTTATCTGTTTGTTTGAAAATGAAAATCCATTGTTCAGAGTACCCCTTTTCTTGGTTACAAATTATCCAATAACCAGGAAGTTGCTTCAAGAAGAGATTTTTTTTTTTTAAATGAGGAGGTTAAATGCATCAAAGGGATATTTTTTCAAGCTGTGAAGGACTGAGTCATCCTTCTTCACTGAATTATCTACCTGTCACACAGATTGCAAGGCTCACACCCTCTGGTTAGATACCTTTTCTCTTGGTCCTGGGAGCATGTTGACATATTTTAACTTGTCAGGTTTTCTTCTTAAAACAACTCTATAATAAACTTATCTTTGTTTTTTATGCTAGGTTTCATCAAATTTCATCATCTCGGTTTGGAACAGGTAAGACCATAGTCCATGGGTTTGTTTCTTCAGATGAAGTTCTGTGCAGTATTCTCACCAGGGTATTCTCCTTTCCTCTCCATAGTTCTTTCAGCTCCAGTGGGGTTGAGAGAGGATGAAGAGCGTCACTCTTTTATCCTTTTTGTCAGCTCTTCATTACTTCATCACTAATGGAGAGATCAGTTAACTGGAATCATGGGTCTGCCTAACCTTTAAGAGGTGACCTACAGAAGGAAAAGTGTCTGGGACTCGGCTCAACTTGATCCAAGAATGTGATAGAGGAAGGAGGTGGCTATTTCAGTGAGAAATGATTACACCCTCCAAAGCTAACCCTGTAAATATTAAACACCAATTTTGTGGTGGTAAATGCTCCCCCACTGGAGTGCTTTTCAAGCTACACATAACCCTGGCAAATATAATTTCAACTCTCTTCCCCCACTGAGGTATCCTTTTACTTACGCCATACTTTGACAGAGAAAGAATGGAACAAGGTTCATTTTGATTCATGAATGTTGTTTTTATTCTAAATGCCCCTTGTGAGGGGAATGCAAATGGACACAAGATATATGCAAATGCACTCGCATATCCAGAGAAGGCAAATGAGGCTGAGTTCTTAGATTCCTTGATCAGGCTCTGTGGGTGAGAAGGCTAAGGAAAGAGGTGTCTGTAACTGAATTACAGAGAACGTCATGTTTGAGAAGGGAGCGGAGGGATGTTGGCTGCCTTACAGCTCCCGGCATTCCAGAACCTGCATATAAAAGTGAGCGCAGCTGCCAAGCCAGTGAAGGAGCTCACTGAAAGGAGAGCTTCACAGGCACCAGGCACCCAGGGCACCGAATGCGCAGAGCAGGACAAAACCCCACCTCCAGTTTTCCTACTGCAGGTCCTGACCCCAAATCCCTGCAGAGATCTTGAAACCACCGTTTCTTCTTCCCTCCTCCCTGTCCCTGTGACCACCCAGTCCAGTACTAGGTTGCCCTTAGGGACTCCAAAAACTCAGGAATCAAGAGAAATAGTGTTTTCTTGCAATGCATATATATGTATATTTTACAAATTCAAAGTTAGTGCAAAAAACTCCATGATAAACACAGTAGCAGGCATCAACAAAAACAGAACCCTGTCCTGTACTTCTGCTACCTGCCTCAGTCACTTTACCCTGAACCTGAGTCTGATTCCAATAAAACTTTATTTGCACAGCACGTGGCTGGCTGCAGTGGCCAACCTGATTTTTTTTTTTTTAGTAACTGTGTTATATGTCATTTATCTTGATTCTTGACTTTTGGGGACATCTCTTAGATTTGGTACCCAAAGGGAGTGTGTCACTCATCTGATCTAGTCCTGGCCCTGTTTCAACTCCTTTTTTTCTTCTTTAACCTTGTGGTGATTCTGTTTCTGAACTTAGCTTAACATCGTGAGAACTGGGAAGATAAAGCACATAGTGGTTTTTGCAGAGAAGTTTTCTCATTCCACCTTCTTTCTCTGCCTTCTTTTCTCTTAAGTCAGTTCCCTGACAGAGCCTTCTTCGTTGTTCTTTTGTTGGATCACTTTTCTTGATCCCAGCTGTTCAAGTTCTAGTTTCTGCAGAGTTTGACAACCTCACCTGCCAACTCAGAAAGCCCCTCATTTCCTCTACTGATTATTTAGACAACTGGGAGGAAAGAGAAGTTTGTTCTGCTTGTGACCAAGGTTCTTATGTCTGAACCATGCCCACGCACAGGGTCGGCTAAGATGGTTTGCTTAGAAATATCAACATTGTATAAATGCCATGACAGAGACAGGTCACAATAGCCCTGTGGAACTTACTCCTGTGCTGTGTGTATAAAAGAAGATTAATTAGTGCTCTTTACTTTGAGTTGCCTTAATACTTCTGCTCTGTTCTAGGCTTGTGTTTGTTTGTCTTTGTTGGAGTAACATCTTAAGTACTTTCAAATGATGTACATTTAACTAGACACACTCAGTGAGAGAGGGAAGACTGGAAAGAGGAGAATTTAAATCTTGCATGTAATCCTCAACCATTCCTCTAAATGAGGATATATCCCAGAGTGAGCTTGAGAGAGAAAGTCTGAACTCATTAACTCCTTACAAAACTGTTTCACTAGCACTGTACTCAAAGAGCAATTTTAAGAAATGTAAGAATAATTTGTCTGTTTCATTTTTTCCTTACATGTTGATTTAGGATTCAACTCCTCCATTAGATGTTGTTCCACCAGAGAGCCATGAATAATAGTTGCCCCCAATTGTTTAATGCCTTTGAGTTCTCTTCTCCGAACCTCATAGGGTTATTTGGAGGTTTGAATGAAATTGGCCTTCTTTGAAAGAGAATGTGAGGTCATACCTACCATACAATGTTGCATTTAACCTTTCTCCTCAGGCCTGCAGAGGGTGTATGTAGGTCAAGCGGGCTCCCCTTGGGTTCCAGTTCTAGCTCTGCCACTTATTAGCCGAATGACCTGGACAAGCTACTTATGGAGCATCTGGTTTGTCCTCATTCAGAAGTTGGAGATACTACCAATATAAACCTCAGAGGGTTATTGGAATGATTGAATAAAATAATACATGTAACATGCTTAGCCCAGTGTCTGGTGTTTAGTAAATACTAGGTTTTCAGTAAATATTAGCTATAATTACAGTAGTTCTAGGACTCTATGGCTGCATATGTCTGCAGTTTGAGGAGTTAACAATAAAAAAAAGTGACTTCTTCTGGCTATGATGGTAAGATGCAGACGGTTTTCCTTTTTTTTTTTTTTTTTTTTTTTTTTTTTTTTTTTTT
>RJWH01002074.1:0-180619 GCA_004363575.1 Solenodon paradoxus | reverse complement strand
ACCTGGATCCTTGAGCTGTAAGTGGACTGCCTCCAGCAGATTTAACCATTGAGCCACCAGGGCATGCCAGGTTTTTTTCTAACAGAAGGAAGAATGTGTGATTCTAGCTGTGTTGAATACATTTACAAATCTGAACTAACTTCTAAGGACCACAAAAAAAAAATGTGATACACTTAGAACATAATATTAAGAACAAGACTTAAGTAAAGTTTGGGTTTCTTTTTAACTATCAGCTACTTTTTAGTTCCTTATTCTGTTTCCAGGTAGTAATGGGAAATAATCTTCCTCTCACCCTTCACAAACTTGCTTTGCATTTAAAATAGCGTCTTTGGCACAGCTGCTCAAAGGTCTTAGCAGCTTGACAAAACTATCATAAGAGCAATTTTCTCCTATTTTCAGTTTTCTCATTCTCTTATCTGATTGGTGCTTATTCTTCATTTTATCAAATTTCTTAGGGGAAAACCCCCATCACCCTTCCAATTATTTTATTTCTATTCTCCTCTTGGCAAAAACATAGAGGGAAAGAAAGGGAGAGTTGTGACTATATTGTGTGGGTTTTCCTTGTTAGTTAGCTTTACAGCCTTAAGTAGAAATTCTCCAGCTTCTAAGACTTTTCCTTTCTTCTTTTAAAGAGAGGAAGAAAAGGAAAGAAGGAAGAAACATTTTGGGGGGAGCAGGGAGGAAGGAAGAATAAAGGAAGGAAAAGAGGGTGGGAGGAAGCACTTTTATTTATTTTGGTTTGTTTTGGTTGTTCCCTGCCCCTGAGTCATTAACTCAGTTCCCTGGGTTTTGCATGGTCCTTGCCTCAGCTGTCAGCTTAGTACCAGAGCCAGAAGAGTGCCCCTCTATCACACTTTTCTAATCATTGCTTAATATCATTAAAATTGATTTGTTTAGAGATTGGCAAACCATGCTCACAGGCCTGTCACGTTTTTTAAATAAAGCTTTGTTGCAATACAGCAATGCCCATTGTTTTCTATCATGTGTGGCTTTGTCCTACAGCTTTGTCCACAGCCACGTGCTGTGCAAATAAAGTTTTATTGGAGTTGGGTAGTTGCAGTGGAGATCATATGGCCCTCAAGCTGAGAGTATTCACTGTCTGTCCCTTTGAGTAAAAGTTGATGGACTCACTACTCCAGAGAACATCTACAAATTTTAGCTTTGTATTAGTTATCTTTTGCCAAACAACACATTTCCTCAAACTTCAGCAGATTAAAACAATAGTTAGTTGTTCAAAAATTCAGGAGTGGGTTTAACTGGGCGGTTCCGATTTAGTGTTTCTCATGGTTGCAATCAAGATATTGGTCGGTACTCCAGCTGTCTGAAGGCCTGACTGGAGCCAAAGGATTATTTCCAAGATGATTCACTCACATGGCTGCTAGTAGGAGGCCTCAGTTCCTTGCTAGCAGTTGGAAGGGAGTGGGAGGTGGGAGGGGTCTCAGTTCCTTGCCACATGCCCCTCTACACAGAGGTGCTTGAGTATCCTCAGAGCATAGCAATTGACTTCACCCAACAAGTGATCTGAGGGAGAGAAAGCAAGGAGATAAATGGAATATCTTCAGGATCTAGTCTCAGAAGTAGGCTGACTATATATCCCGTTTTAAACAGGACAATGCTGTTTGTTTTCATATTTCCCAACCATCCATCTTGTCCTGTTTTCAATAAACCAGGGCCGTCTGTAACACAGGCCAACAGGAGCAGTTGAGTTGCCCTGGGCCCAGTCTGTTGAGGGGGCCCAAAAGCCCCACCCTACTTTTGTCTCAAGGAAATGTGGTCATCCTACTCAGAAGTCATACACCCTTATTTATGCTATACTCTATTTGTTAAGAAGAAGTTACTAAGTTCAGTTCATATACAAAAGAGGAGAATGAAGCTTCGCCTTTTAAGGGAATGTATATCAAAGCATTTAAGGACACGTTTGTAAATAATAAAGTTTAATTTCAACCATTCTAAAGGTTTTTTAAAAGACCTATAATCAGAGTTGGTGAACTTTTTATTTCAAAGATCAGATAACACGTATTTTCGGTGTTGTGGGCCAGATGGTCTCTGCCGCAACTGCATTAGGAAAGCAGTCACAGACAGTAGGTAAATGAATGGGCATTGCCTGTGTCCCAAGAAAATCACATTTACACAAATAGCAAAGGAGCTGGATCAGATCCAGAGTTGTAGTTTACTAACCGCTGTTACAGAAGATTGCTTTTCAAGAACAAAAAAGTTGACTCACCTGGAAGACGTAATTTCAAACCATAGATCACTGATCCTTCCCAACCAGGTCTTAGGCTCCCCCTGGATAAGAACTATGGGTTAAATTTATTTTATTTTCCTTCAACATTTAATAAAGTTCAGGGCACGTAGTTGCTATTTAATATTAACTAATTTTTTTAAAGGAAGGTACAGGCAGGAAGAGAAAATAGAAAGAAACACTTTATTTAGTTGTTGGTCTTGATGGCTCTCCCCAGCGTCAGATTTTGAACCCAAGACCCTGGGATGTATGTGGACTATGCTTGGTGGACTAAACCACTAGGCCACTAGGGTGCACCAACTATTTACTGTTTAATAGATTCACTATCTTCTATTGTAGGACTATTTTATAATACTTAAACAATTGTTTCTAATACAAATAAACTAATAAATATGCTTCTATATATTTGTATATTCTAGGATATATACCTGGAAATATCATTACTGAGTAAAAGATCATATGTACTCTTTAATCTGACAAAAAGATCTTCAAATTAAAGACAATGTTCAGTTTATTTCATATAACCTCTGTACAAAAAAGAAAAGGTTTATAAGATGCCTTGAACTTTATTCATAGACTTGCATTTCCTGTGTATGCTTTTTCTATGCAAAGTAGTACAACTGAATGCTGGAGACCAATGTGTACCTATTGTCAGGGTGGGGTCTGCGGGTAACAGGGGCGGAAGAAGTGAAATATGTCTCCCTATTTGCCTAAGTTCAGAAACTTCTTGAGATGTTTCATGCAACTTTTAGATTTCCCAGAGCATATTACAGAAATCACCACTAGTATGAGGCTTGGCACATCAGAAATTGCTATCTTGAAA
The DNA here is from genome assembly GCA_004363575.1 of Solenodon paradoxus. Lineage (NCBI taxonomy): Eukaryota > Metazoa > Chordata > Mammalia > Eulipotyphla > Solenodontidae > Solenodon > Solenodon paradoxus. Next base: position 177,554 of record RJWH01002074.1, on the reverse strand, counting down.
GTACTTGTTAGAATATAAATACATGACATGCTCTGGTGGCCTAGTGCTTTAGTCCACCATGGCACAGTTCACATCCATCCTAAGGTTTCCGGTCAAGACCTGGGACTAGGGAAAAAACCAAGATGAACAACTAAATAAAGTAAAATATTTCTTCCTCTTTTCTTTTCCTTTCTGCCTGTTCACCTCCATTCCTGCCTGCACCTTTCCTTTAAAAAAGCGAAAAGAAAACAAACAAACAAAAACCCCAAATGTATTCAGGAGGTGGTATATGCCCTTGTCCCACTATCATTTTCAATGGAAAGTGTCAAGGAATTGATTTTGCATCAAGACACCAAGAAAGAGCAGCCAGCTGTAGTCATTCTGCACTAAAAGAATAATTGTGGGAGAGCGGAAGAAGGCATCAAAATGTATTAGGTACTTAATAAGTGCTGGATTCTTTACTCATAGCTTCTTGTTAAAGTAGACATTATAGTCTCTCTTTCATAGATGAGAAAAGATACTCAGAGGTTTTATTGACTTTCTGGTCAAGAAGCTAGTAAGCGGTGGCTTTGAATTGGGATCTTTCTAACTCCAGAAGTCTCTCTACTGTACTGCCTCCCGATGTGCTCAGAACACCCTGACATCCTTGAGATAGAGACACAGAAGACTTCAGCGCACCGAGTTCCCTAGCCCGGCCTCCTGGCACAAACAGGTTTCAGAAACATTTTAGTCATTGCTATTTTGCTCTGTCTAAGAAGAAAGAAACAGGAGCTCTCCATCCGAAAGCAGACTCCTTAGCAGGTAAAAGGAAGTCGGTGAAGAGCTACATGGGCTCACAAGAAGTAATTATCTTGACTTTGAGTTGTGAGGAATGGGATGATTTAATTTATTCTTAGAGTCTGGTCATTGTGCGAATTAGAAAAGGCACATGGAAAGGAAAAGCATAGCGTTTCAGTAGATACATGAGAAAGATTAAATTATTTGCACTTTACAATTCTGGTGAGGCAAAGTCAAAACTGAAATTTCCTTGCTGTGCCTTTCTGATTTTACTTTAGGGGGAAACATCTATTTTATTATATTTCAGTCTCTCACCCTAACAAATATTAGAAACAAACAGTGATTCTAATAACTACTTCTCTCCCTGTCCTAGGAGGTTGTTCCTATATTGTATTTCTTCTTAATATATAATGTAACATATATGGACATATATATTATAAGTTAATGAAAAAACTAGACTAAATTTCACTCACTTGGACTCCTGTAATTCAGAATTTCATAATAAAATCAGTCATAGTTTGTGCTGAAGTTTATGCCACTAGAATGTAGATTTTTTTTTTTTTTTTAAATCAAGTCATTGGAAAAAGCTCTGCTTCGGTCTGAATTCGGAACAAAAAATAAAGTTGAATTTATTCAGTAAAGAAATTCTTGTGTATACAACAGTAAATAACAATGAAATTAATCTCTAATCAGAAAAAATAATCTGCACCCCAATGTTTATAACAGCACAGTTCACAATATCCAAGACATGTAAACAGCCTAAATGCCGAACACAGACGACCATGTGAAGAAACTGTGGTACCTATACTCAATGGAATTCTATGCAGCTACTTAAAAATAAAATAAAATAAAGAAATTGTGCCATTTACAACAATCTGGTTGGAATTGAAATGGAGCATGTTAAGTGAAATAAGACTGAAAGAAAAAGAGAAATATAGGATGATCTCATGCATATGTGGAATATAATGAAATAAAACAAATAGCTAAACCCCAGCAAAACCTCTCAGGACACAAAAGATGGCTGCTGGTGGGGTGGATGTGAGGAGGGATGGGAAGAGGGGAAAAGGTGGTGGTAAGGACACTGGAACACTGGTGGAGTGTGTGATGTGAAATATAGATTGAGATGCAATGTCAGTAGTCAAAAATGAATGTAGTATTATGAACAAAAGAGGTAATACATATCAATAATTAAAAAATAAAATAAAACAAAGAATGGGAAAAATTAATATCTAAGGGAACACTATACAATCTTTGACCAACTTTTTGGGATGTTTAAATGTAAGAGGCTGAAAAACAATTTTTGAAAGGAAGGGTTATGTCCAAAGGAAGTAGAAGAGAAAAAGGATCTAGAACATATTATTGGAGTTGTCATGTAAGAGGCTTTTTGGTGACATCCAGAGGTTAGTTTTGGTAGTGTGGTATGAATGGCAGCAAAATTTTGGGGATTTGCAGAATAATTATATATTTAAGGAAATGGAGAGTCCGAAGGATTATTCATTCCAAGTTTGGCAGGGAAATGAAGAGGGGAAAGATCAGTAAAATGGGGGTATAATGCAAATGAAGATTGTTTCCAAAAGTGGGAGACTTCTGTGTGATTGAAGGTAGAGAAAGAAGACTGCTGAAAAGAGATGGGAAGGAATGGGATTAAAAAGCTGAGTAAAAAAGGAAAAATTAATACATTATATTTTATTTCAAAAAGCCCTCAAACTCTGCTCTTTGGAAGATATCTAAAAAAATGAGAATTCACACACTGAGAAGAAATATTTATAAAAAAATAAATCTGATAAAGCATTGGTAACCTGAATATGTAAAAGACTCTCTAAACTCAATTATAAGAAAATAATCTACTAAGAAAAAAAATAGACATGATTTGAAGAGACATTTTACAAAAGAAGACATGCAGAGGTAAACAAGTACATGAAAAGATATTCTGTTTCATTCATCATTAGGAAAATGCAAATTAAAACCACGACACTCCTCACAGAATGGCCCACCTCAAAAACAACCAATAATGTCAGATGCTGGTGAGGATGCAGAGGTGCTGGAGCGCTCATACATGCCTGGTGGGGATGCAGAATCGGACAGCCTGCTGCGGGCACAGTTTGGCACTTGGGAATGCTAAACCTGCATGTACTCTCTGACCCAGGAAGGCCACTCCTTAGGTAATGAATACTTACACAAAAACTCAATGGGGATATGTACAGCAGCTTTGTCTGTATTTTACAAAAGCTGGAAGCGTGCCAAATGTCCATCCACTGTTGAAGCAAATTGTGATACACCTACACAATGGAATAATGTTCAGCAATAAAAAGGAACAAACTTCTGAAACGTGCAACAGCATAAGTGACTCTCAAAAGCATTATGACCTGTGGAAGAAGCCAGATTCAAAAAACTGTATGCTGTTTGATTCTATCATGTGACATCTGTTTTTGTTTTTGTTTTTAAGAGAGGAAGAAAGGAAGGGAGAGGAGGGAGAAAACTTTTATTTTTGGTTTTGACGACACCCCCCCCCCCCCCCCCCCCCCGCCTCCTCCCCACCCCCGCCCTGGGTCTTGGGCTTTAAGTGGTTTGCATGTCAATGTCTTAGCTCCCTGAGCCACAAGGGTGATTCCCACACTGTGACATTTGGGGAAGGGAAAAGGATAGGGACAGAAATTCAATCAGCAGTTGCCAGGGGGCTGCGATTAGAGAGGTATAAAGAGGTGAATGGGAAGATATTAGGGATGAAAATAATGTCTTGATTGTTGTTATGGTTATTTGGACTTACATATTTGTCAAAATTCATACAAATTTACACCTAAAAAGGGTGAATTTTTCTATATGTAAATTAAATCTCAAATAACTTTAAACACATTTTAAAGGACTGGATAGAGAATATTCCTTGGCAAAAGCAGGAATACTGGAACATACGTGTTTATTCTTGCTTTAAGTCTTTTGCATGCATTTCCACTCCTTAGGAGTCTCTCCTTCCTTTTTTTCCTGAACAACTCCTTATTCTCCTTATAGTTTCAATCTAGCATAACTTCTCTCCCCAGCATGCTTTCCCTAACTCCACAGACTAAGCTAATTTTTCCTGCTGTGTGCTCCCAGTAACACTTGCCTATCATAACTGTACTGCAACTGCCTATTTGTTTTCTCCCTCTTTGTGCCATAAGTTTCACGAGGACAGAAATAGAATCTGTCTCAGACAACTGTTGTATCTTTGCCTTTAGCACAGAGCTTGGAAGAATATTTGTTGAAAGAAAAGCGAGGGCAGAAGGTGTGGAATGGCTTAATTAGAAATTGAATAGTAAATTGATAAGGGAAAAGGTGCAAATTATTGTCCAAATTACATCTTCAGTCCTGATCTCTAACCTATGTTCCACCACCATAATTCCAATAGTCTTTGTGATATCTTTGTCTTCCTGTATCTTCGCATGACCCACTGCTACTTCACTCTTACTATGTCTAAGCAGAAATGTTTCTCCTTCTTGACTCATTCATGTTGAATTCTTTCCCCGGTTATTCTGTCAAGTGGTATCTCCAGTCTCACAGTCTTCCAAAGGAGAAAACTTAGAATTGCAATGAACTTTCCTTCTTTTTGCTCTCTCATCTAATTTGATCTACAGCACCAAATCCAGCCAGAGAGGCAGGCACTAACAACAAGGAAACACATATTCAAAGATGTAATTATGTCTTGTGATAAGCACATAGAAGATATCAACAGAATGCTGTTACATAGAATTTGGGGGTGGAAAGGACTTAACCTTTAAAAGCTGTCAAAAGAACATTCCTTTGAGAAGATTACATTCAAGTTGAAATGAATGAGAGTGAACCAGCACAGGAAGAATAGGAGAGCCACGCTGACCTGAAGGAAAAGAATGTGCACAGGATTTGAGGTGGGAAAGAAATAGGTGTCCAGGTATAGCCTGTTCCAGGCACTGACAGAAGATGAATCTACCTAGTAGGCAGTGAACAATAGGGAAGAGAGGATGGAGAGGAGAGGGAAGAAACTGACAGGGACCAGGTCATGCTAAGTGTTGCAAACTAGAGCAAAGGATTCAGATATTCTTTCTAATATGAAACAACCAAAGGACTTTAATTAAGGGACTAACATGATGCAAGAAAACAGGATAAGCAAGGAAATTGCTATAAGTGCACATATCTAAATAAGCATTGATTATAAAGAACATCAACAAGGCTATTAAAGACTAAATTAAGAGATGTTAAAATTAAATGACTAGATACTAACAATGAGCAAGGTGGGTGAGGGGCTGACTGGAGAGAAAGCTTTTCTAAGGCTCTTGATCACTCAGGAAAGGAATAAATAAGTTAACTAGCTTTAGACCGAAAGTTTAGACTTCAACATTCTAATGTACATGTTAAACATGTAAGGACAATTAGCAAAAGAGTACTGAACATAGTATAAAGGTTCTAAGTTAATAAAGACAAAGAAAGAAGAATAAATAAAACCAGCTCAATCCAAAAAAAGGCATGCCGAGAAATAGCATCATAAATAAGAATCACATCGTATAATTTTAGAAATAAGTCCAAATTTCCAGTAATTTCAATATATAAATAAACTAAACATGTTCGTTAAAATTAGAAAGGATCATATTAAAAAATAAGGAAAAATGAGAGACTGCTGGAAGCAGGGAGGAGCAGACGTAGTTCCAAGCTTCTGGACCCCAGATCGCCTGAGCTCCTAGAGGGCAAACAAAAGGACCAGCTCCCTGCAGACCTTCTATTAAGACTCTGTGTCTGTCCAGAAAAATGGAGAATGTGATACTTCACAAGGAAATCACAAGACACATCCTGAATTAATAGAGGAGAAAGAAAATCTCAGACCATAAAAGGCCTCAGGTCATTGTGTTACATCTTGGAGTGACTGTGAGACTTGTAGTTTCCTCCAGGAATGGGAATTCCTAGAATGTGAATACTCGAAGAATCGCATTGCATCAAAAGCAACTGTCCGGCGTCCCAAGCACAGGGGCATAGAGAAGAGCCAGTGACAATGTCTCTCCAGCGGCTCACGAACATGCAGGACTGATACTGAACTATTCAGGAGGCAACCAGAGGCCAGGGAGAGAGCCCTTGCCACATCCTTATGGAGAGGTCCTTCATAGGATCCTGGAACACAGAAGGGAAGAGGACTTCTCAGGTTTGTCTCTTTGTTCATCTTCATGTCCTTAGTCAGTGGCATCAACTGACCCAGCCCTCATACTCCATGGAGGAACAGAGAGGAACTGGCCCTGACCCCATGCTCCCTCTGTGCATGCAGAGGGGAATGGATACTCTTAGGGCTCACCCGCCTTCACTCTCCTACTTACTTCTCAACAACACGCCAAATGCAGTGGTCAGAGGATCCCTTCTCCGGGGCTTGTTCTGAGTGTCCCTAGCTGCCAGGCTGCAGTCAGTCAGTGGCATAGATTTCAGGGAGAGGGTGGATGATGTCCTCTTGAGTTTTCATGTGTCTTTCTCTCATATCCTCTCTGTGGACAGCAGTAGCTTCATTTACTCAGATGAGAAAGCGTGAAGGAGGAGACAGTCTTTAAGCTGAGTGGAAATGGGGTCTGAGGAAAGATGAACCAGTTCAGATATGTCTGGCCAGGCTACATCTAATAGGGTATTGGGACAGATGTACCTCAACTGATTCACCAACAGTCATAGAATTAATGCATCTTTTGCAACACCGCTTCTTTTCAGAGAACCCTCTTTCTATTTGGGCATTTAATCATTTTGAGTTCGAAAATTACCCGGTTAAGTTAATTTTGCCAATTAATTGGTCATGCTGCCACCTAGTGGTATAATTTAGGATAGCAGGAGGTGTGCTTTTGTTTATTAAATGAACACCAGTACACGTTTTTTTAAGAAAGCAAAGACTATAAAGCTATTTGTTTTATTGTTCAGAATAATAAAATTCTTATATATGTATTATTATTTTCCATATCCTCTAATATCAGTCTTGTCTTTATATTAGACTTAATATTGAGAAAGTTTAGTTCCCCCCAAATGGAAAAAACAATGCACAGATTATACAAATATTTAATATTTGTTAAATATTTGCTGTGTATTATATAACACAGTTTCTTTACATTAGCAGCTCATTTAATGCTCACAACAACCCTAGAATTCTATTCTGTGACTGGAGGAAATTGAGGCATAGAAAAGTAAGTAATTTACTCTTAAGCCACACATCTAGGAAACAACAGAGTTGAGATTTGAATGTTAATGATATGTTTCTACAGCTCTTAAGCTTAACCCTGTGAACATTGTTTAAGTCAGGAAAAACTGAAAAAAATCTAAATGTTTAACAAAAAGGAAATGGTTCAGTAAATTCTAGAGTATCACTTTTGTAAAACATTTTGCAAGCATTTAAAATGATAAAGTCAAAGATTATGTAATAACATAGGAAACTATAAAGTGGAGAAAGTTGCCAATGTCATGCCTAAAACATGAGTTTACATCTATATGTGATGTGCCTTTTATTTGTTATGTTTTTAAAAACTTATTTGGAAATAATTTCTAACTTCTAAGAAGTTGCAACAATGAAATTATTAGAAGGAACACTCATATATCTTTTGAGACTCTTTTTTGCTTAAGGAAAACTGCAGGCAGGCAGAGAGAGAGGAGGAAGTGTTTTATTTAGTTGTTCATCTTGGTTGTTTCTTGGCCCTGGGTCTTGAACTGGGGACCTTGGGATGTATATGGACTGCTCCCGGTGCACTAAACTACTAGACCAGCGGGGTACACTGAGTTTCCAATATTTTTAAATTACAAATAATCCTGTAATGTATAATCTTCTTCATATGTTTTTTTGTATTATTGGAGGAGTAACTTCAGAATAAATTTCTACAAGGAAGGATTGCTGTGTTGAAGGGTAAATTTGTATATAGTTTTGCCAAATAACACCCAGCATTGTGTGATCTGTTTTCCTGTATCCTCACTAACAGAGTATATTCAAACTTTGATTTATTTGCCAATCTAAAGAGAAATTATACCTCTATATGCTTTAATAACCACAATTCTTTTTAGTAAGAATGAAGGTGAACATCTTTTAATATGTTTAAAAGATATCTTTGGTGGGACCTGGTGGAGTGGTGGTTTGGTCAACTGCCTCTGGCATGAGTGCAGTCCACATAGATCCCAAGACCTGGGTTCACATCTCGGGCCAGGGAGAACAACCAAGATGTACAACTGTATAAGATGCTTCTTCATCTTCCTACTTGCCTGCTCTCCTTCATTCCTACCTGCATCTTTCCTTTAAAAAATCTTTATAGTTTTGTGATATTTATATCATCTTTGTGAATTGTTTGCTCATGTCTTTTGCCTATTTTTATAGAATTTTTTTGTCATTTTTCTCTATTTTAAAGTTTTTAAAAAAGCAAATTTGACACATGAATCCTTTATCTGTGGTATATGCTGTGAATATTGTATTCCAGTTTGTCATTTGTCTTTTAATTTTTCTTATGGTGTTTTGTCATAAAACATTATAATTTTCATATAGTCAAATTTTTAATCTTGCATTTTTCTTGCTGCACTTCGTTACAGAGCTTTTCTCCACGCAGAATTTAAACAATTCACCCATGTTTTATTCTAGAATTTGTATAGCTTTATCCATCATTTATTAATTTATTTACTTTTGCATTTAAGTCTGATTTATTTAGAGTATTTTTCTTATGATTGGTGTGAAGAATGGGTCTAACTGAATCTTTTTCCAAGTGGCTCAATATTTAAAAAATACCTAGGATCTAATTATATAAAATATTAATAATTATGCTTGGATTGTAAGTGGTTTAGTTTTTCTGTTACCTTTTTCTCATTTTCCAAATTCTCTTTTTTCTTTCTTTCTTTCTTTTTTTTAGATTTCACATATAAATAAGATCATGTAGGACAAGTCTTTCTCTATTGGACTTAATTCATTAGCATACTGCCCTCAAAGTCCATCCATGTTGTTGCAAATAGCAAGATTTTATTCATTTTTTGACTGAATAATATTGCATTGTGTATATGTGTGTATATATGTATGTATTTTTAATTTTTTGAGGACACTCCAAACTGTTTTTCCTAGTGAGTGTAGCAATTTACATTCACACAAATAGTGCATAAGGATTCCCTTTTCTGCATATCCTCACCAACACTTATTATTTTTTTATAATAATCATTCTAAAAGGTGTGAAATGATACCTCATTGTGGTTTTTATTTGATTAATGATGTTTCAAGTACCTATTAGCTAACTGTATGATTAAATATGCCCGTTTTAAAATTGGATTGTTTATTACTATTCAGTTGTATGAGTTGTTTATATATATTGGATATTAGCCACTTACCAGATATATGATTTGCAAATATTTTTTCTCATTCAGTAGGCTGCTTTTTCATTTGTGGGTGGTTTCCTTTGTTGTGTCAAAGTATTTAAATTTTTAAAAAATTTTGTTCCACTTGTTTATTTTTGCTTTTATTGCTTTGCCTTTTGTATAAGAGTTTAAAAATTGTCACCAAAATCTTTATCAAGGAGCTTAGCATCTGTGTTTTCTTCTTATGGTTTCGTTCACTTGTATATACTTCACTAAATTCACTTAATTTCTCTTTCCTGCCATTCATTATTAGCATATAGAAACACAACATCTGCATCTATTGAGATGATCATGTATTTATCTTTCACTTTATTGATGTGGTGTATCATAATGACTGATTTGCACATGTTGACTCATCTTTACATCCCTGAAATTGGTACCATTTGATCATTGTGTATAATTCTTTAATGTATTCAGTTGATTTGGCTTTTTAATATCTTTGAGGGTTTTTTTGCATCTGTGTTTGTCAGGGATATTGGCTTGTAATTTTCTTTTCCTTTAGTGTCCTTATTTGGTTTTGCTTTCAGTTTATTGTTGGTATCATGAATTGATTTTGGAAATATTTCCTCCTTTTCTATTTCTTGTAAGAGTTTGAGAAGAATTGAATGTTTGACAGAGGTCACCAGTGAAGCTGTCTGGTCTCAAGGGTTTTTTTTTTGTTAGGAAGTTTTTGATTACTAATTCAATCTCTTAATTAGTACTTGATCTGTTCATATTTTTTATTTCATAATGATTCATTCTTGGTAGGTTGTCCATTCTTAAGAATTTGTGTTTTTTCTAGCATGTCCAGTTGTCTGGTGTATAATAGTTCGCAGCAGTCCTTTGTATGATCCGTTGTGTTTCTGTGATGTATGCTTTAACAGCTCCTCTTTTCATTTCTGGTTTTATTTATTTGAGTCCTTTTTCTTTATTACTGAATCTAGCTAAAGCTTTGTCAATTTTGTTTATTTTTGAAACATTTTCTTTAATGAACATTTCATTTTACATGAAAGAATAGATTTAAAAAGAAGTAGAGAACTGAGAACTGTGACAAGGACTTTGTTCTTTTGCAGGTCATGAACTCCATCATATTGTCTCCATCCTCAGACACGGATAACACTTACGTCTTTACTGCACAGCTTAGGGTTTTGTTTCTGCCTTCTTCTGTTATTTCTAACTGTTAATATATGTGAGTATTTATTTTTCATTAGACTGTGAACTTCTTTTTATTTAAAGGAAAGGTGCAGGTAGGAATGAAGGTGAGTAGGCAGGCAGGTAGGAAGAGAGAGGAGGAAGAAGCAATTTTAGTTTTTATTCAGCTGTTCACACTGGTTGCTTCTCCCTGGACACGGGACTCAAATCCAGGGGTATGTGGCCTTGCTCCTTCGGAGGCGACTGACCTGACAGCTGCTCCACCAGGGCACACCCAACAGTGAACTTCTTGAGGTCAAAACTGTTGATGAAAAATTTTGTATAAGTAAATTTTTAGTTCAGTGTATCATGACCTCAATGTTGATTAATTGATGATAAATAAAAATACACATACACATATTTAAATAGAAAAGCTCAAACATATTCATCACTCATCACCGAGGCTATAGCTAGATTACTTTTTCCTCCTCTATGACCTTAACATAAATTTTGCTTTGTTATCCATGGCTTTTGCTGCTATTTCTTTAAAGACGGTATTACCCATAAAACATTTGAGGGAGGAAGACACGTTGTGATTTACCCGAGGACTTGGCCCCTTTAGAAATGCTGCCTTCTGGTTGTCTTTGCCTGATAGACTTACCTCCTCCTTGTCTTCCTGGTGAATTTCACCTTGTCCTTTACAGACTCCACTTCATCAGCACCTCCCTGGTGATGTGTTTCCTGACAGAATGAATTCATCCTTGTCAGCACATCTGTGTCTTCTACGCATTTCTGTTGCTGTATTTATCATACTGCTTTGCATTGATATGCTTACAGGTATGTTTCCTCCACCAGCCTGTTACCTTCTTGAAAAGTGAGCCATGAACTCAGTAAGTGTTTTCTTAACCACCTGGTCATGATAAAGAAATAACATGAGAGGCTCTCTAGGGGTGTCGCCTGGCAGGAAACATGGAGAGAACTGACCGTCCACTGCGTGCTTGTGGCTCTCTGGCGAAGGGAATTCCTTAAGTTTCTTCCAACATGGTGAAAGTTTTAATGGGTGAAATTCTGGGTACTTGTTGAGCCTAGAATTCTTCTCAGGAAAGCATTCATGACATAAACAACATTGTAACAGCAGTAGAAGGAATGCAGGCAAGAAAACATTACTGACAATTACACTGTCAACAGTTACCAGCTCTTTTCCACTTTTCTGTTCCTGGAGTTATTATCCTTAAATACTTGGTTTCTATAAATTGTGCTATTGTTTCCTGTGTTTTAATCTTGCACCCCACCCCTCTTCAGTTTAGATTTTAAATTCCTTATGGCAAGGGATTACTCGCATACATGTTTACATCACATCAGCTGCATAAGTTAAACTCAGCAAGTATTTGCTGTGACTGATATTGAAGTCACCAATGCATTTTTTTTCGAGGCTGCTATATTCCAGACCCTGTATTACATGCTCAGTATGCAAAATTTAATAAAGTATAGTTTCTGTCTTTATGAAAAGTTCTAATTTATTATACAAACATAGCTAAAGTACCATGTATTCAGTGTGTAAGAGCTAGTCATAGAGAATTATGTGAGTTTCTTATGTTTATATTACTATCCATGTAAAATTCGTGAATAGAACTAAGGTTCAGGAACAATATTATAATTATTATTCTTACTTAGCATCCACGTATTCATTCAACACACATTTTTGAGAGTTTACACAGTATCAGGTACTCTGCTCATCTCTAGGAATATAAGAGTGAACAAAACCAGGTTGATCTCTTTGTATATGGAGCTTCCTTCCAGTGGGAAAAAACATAATAAACAAAAAAACCCAAATACATAAGCCAACTACTAGCCATAAGTGGCAATTGTTATAACAAAAATAACATGTAGAGACTGAGGATGGGAGGACTACGCCTTAGGTGGGTAATCATTAAGATTGCTCTGAGGAAGCAGCATCCAAACTGGTCTCTGCATGAGAAGAAGAAATCGATCATGCAGGGATCTAGGGGAAGAGTTTTAGGCAGAGAGAATAACAAATCAAAGGCCCTGGGGCTGGTGTAAGCCTGGGATGTTGAAGGGACAGCAAGCGGGTATCTGCAGTTGAAACGGTACTAGTAAGAAAATGGTAGGAGATAATGTTGGGAAAGTAAGCCAAGGCCAGTGATGTAGGTCCAGGTAAGACATTTTGATTTTATTTTAAATGAAATGACAAGTCTTGGAGAGTTTTGAGCAGGCAAATGGCATCTTATCAACATTTTTAAAAGCTCTTGTGTAGAAAATGGATGGGAGAGTGTGGGTGGTTAGGAAGTGGTTATGGCTGTCCAGGGCAGAGATGACAGAGCCTTTCTCAGTGACTCTGACAAGTAGTTGCAGCAGAGATGGGAAGAAGTGGAAGGATTCGAGATATATTTTAGAGTAGAGTTGACAAGAGTTGAAGTAAATGTCAGTAGTAAGGGAAATTGTGGATTCACTGTCTTGTGGGGTTTGGACTTAAACAACTTGGTAGAGAGCAGTGCAACTTAACCAAAACGGTGGGGTAAGAATGTTACGTTTGAGACGGCTATTGGACTTGCAAGGGAAGATGTAAGAGAGACAATAGGATAAGTGATTCTGGAATTCACAGAGGAGGTGTAGGTATATAAATGTGGGAATCATTAGCTCTTAAATGTATTTAAAGACATGACAGTGTAATGAGGTTTCCAAGGGAGTTAGGGGAGTTGGAAAAAAGAAGCAGTCTTTGTCCTAAAGCCTGGGAAAATGCCAACAATTCAAGGTTCATCATGAGGAAGAGCCAAAAGAGGAGACTTTAAAAGAAAGACTAGTTGGCCACTCCCAAAGGAGAGCAGTCCACATACATCCCAACAACCCAGGTTGCATCGGGAATAACTAATGTGAACAACCAAATAAAAATAAATATAAAACGCTTCTTCCTCCGCTTTCTTCCTGCCTGCCTGCCTACTCATCTGATTCATTCCTGCCTATACCTTTCCTTTTAAAAAAAAGTTAAAAAAAAAAAAAAAAAGACCAGTGAAATAGGATAAAAAAAACAACCCTGTGAAGTTGTAGCAGAAACCAAAAGAAGAAACTTTTTCAAAAAAGGAGCCATGAACTGTATGAAGTGCTGCCAAGGGATGGGAAAAGATGAGGACAGAGCATGATTGTTGGATTTGGCAGCACGAATGTCACAGGTTTTCGGGGGTTTAAGTGGAATGGTGCAGAGAGAAACCTGTGCGAGTGGATTGAGAAAATAGCAAAAGAGAAAGTAGCCACACTGTAGACAATGGATTCAGGAAGTTTTGCTAAGAATAGGAACAAGAGAATGGAACAACTGGTGAATGAAGGCAAGTAGACCAGCAGGCAGGAAGAGAGAGGAGAAAGAAGCACTTTATTTTATTTTTATTTAGTTGCTCACACTTGTTGCTTCCTCCCACAGGTATGTAGCCTGTGCTCCTTTGGAGGTGATCGACCTAACCGCTGCTCTACCAGGGTGTACCCAGAGAAGTTTTTTTTAATGAATAATATTAAGACATGCTTATCTACTGTTAGGAATGAGTCAATAGACAGGAGAAAATGGAGAATGTAACAGAAGGAAAAGATAATTGGGCCCTGGAAAAGGCAAGAAGAATTAGAATCTGCAATGCACCTGGAAGAATTGTCTTTTGATAGGAGCAGGGAGAAAAGTTCTTTCAGTGTTACCAGAGGAAAGGCAGAGAGTGTGAGTCCAGGTATGGCAGGGTTGGTGTATCTGGTGATGGGAAGACGGGGCAAGTATGTCCGATTTTTTCTTTCTTCTACCACAACATAGACGAGTTCATCAAAACAAAAATATGCCTGCCATTATATGGTGCATAGGAAGTGTGCTTCATAGTCTCTAGGTCTCTCATCTTGCCCAAGATACAATTTTGTTTTTTTTTGTTTGTTTTTAAACAAATGACTTCCAAACTTAGTGCTGAAAACAACTCATGGAGAGATCTCAGCATTTTGTGGATTAACCAGGCAGTTCTTTTTCTTCCTGTGGTGTTGGCTGAGGTGCAAGAATGGTGGAATGTTCCAAAATGGCCTCATTTTTATGACTGGCAGTTGGTGCTGGCTGCTGACTGGAAACTCAGTTGGGGCTGTCTGCCAGGGGCCTTGCTTTTCCCTCATGTCACCATTTTGCACAGATGCTGGGACTTCCTCACAGCATGATGTTCTTAAGTGAGAAGGCCTTCTTCCACCTTGATTAACTGGGTTCCTTGAAAAGGAGTCAGTTTCAGTTTTAAGGATCACATTTTAGAATTTATCATACCATCTCTAGCTGCGATACCCTACCTCTATTTTTGTCTTGCTGAATAAAACGATCTGATAGGAATCGTTAACAATAGCATCAACTAGAGCTGTGAGTTTTCTTAAACCTAGAAAGCAAGCAACGTTTCATTTCTCCCACAATGACTTGAATTTCTTTTTCCAGGTAGAAAACTGCCACCTGTAACATGGCAGATTTATCCTGGGTGAAAAAATTTAAAGTCCCACCCCCCTTCCCCCATACTCATTGTAACATTTTTCTGATGCACCATGAAAAAAGAAAGAAAGGGGGAAAAAAGGAGCACTGAAAGAATGATTGCACACAGGGGAAATGAAGAGCTTTTGCTTCTGACTCCACAGACATAAACACAATCAATGTGAAATTATACTCCTGGCTTTGTGTTCCTGAGAGAATGGAATAAAAAAAACCTGAAAAAGTGGCATGTTCGCAAGTAAGAAACAGTGGAACCAGAAAAATAGGAAAAAGACCTAACTGAGAAGTACAAAAAAAATATATGTAGCTTCTGGGAAAAGCCACCTGGTCCATTACAGAGACCCTTGCAGTAACATTTCAATAAAGTTGAATTTTAAGTATTAGAATTCATTATAAAGTTCATTCTGTCTTCCTCTGGACTTACACCACAAAACTGCAAACTAGGAAGTACCTGAAGCTGAGTTACAGAGTTCCACTGGAAAAATGCCATTTTGCTGAGGAAGTGGTTGGTAGGGCAGCTGTCCATGCGCAATTGCAAACATTGTATCATACTGGTACCTGTATGTCTGCTAGAAATTGTGGTTCCAAGTTGGACAACTTTAACTTGGCCATGGTTTCTGTATATTATAGCCCTTTCCCTAGGTGTGTCCCCACACTCTCCCCTTTCCAGACCTAGGAATTTCTTTCATATTTGAATGAAATTGTAGGGCATGTCCAATAAAACATTCTGCAATGATGGAAGTCTTCTATATTTTCACTCTTTAATACAGTAGCTTCTGGTCACACATGGTAATTGAGTACTTGAGATGTGGCTGGTGCAAATGAGGAATAGAATTTTACACATGACTACTTGTTAATTGCTTACGATTAAACTTTAAGTAGCCACTTGTGGGTGGTGGCTGCCCCACTGGGCAGCTCAGCCAGACGGCTCCTTTGTAGCCCACAGAATTCTGCTGACTTGTTTTTTTCTCTAGAATCTGAAAAAGAAAAATGAGCTGCAATATTGTAATTCACTAATGGACATTACACCCATTAGATACACTGCCCATTATCATACAGTTTCTATATGTAGTAGTTTGATTAATGTCTGTGCCCCTCATTACACAACAAGCTCCTTAGGGGCAAGGGTTTGTTTTAGGTTTGTTTTTCTCTCTTTTATCATCTGCCCAGCACCTAGTTCAGTATCTGGAACAGAATAGATGCTCAATAATATGAGTAAATGGATGGATTAAAAGGCATCCATGCAACTCTGTTATAAATGAGGACACTATTTATTTGCTCTGAGAGAGAGAGGGAGAGAGCAATTGAGAGAGAAGAATCTAAAAAATTGGAGAAAAGAACAAGAATAAGTTCTTAAAGAGAAATAGAATTGGTTGCATAATACTAGGGAATTTAATCTGCTGTTGTTAATAATAAGACTCTTTCAGGCATTTACTATATCCTAAGTACTTTTCATGAAGTATCACATGTAATTCTCATAATATAACCCTGTGGCATATGTACTTTTCTTATCCCCATTTTACCGATGGCATGAAAGATAACTGGACTAATCCAAGGCCATGCAGCTAGTAAACAGTAGAGCAAGCCTTTAAATCCAAGCGATCTGACTTCAGAGCCTACCTTCTGAAACACAATGCTGTATTGCTTTTTCTTTGTGTCCATAAGGAAACAGAAGCTTAGCGACCGACCTCAGATGTCTGCTTCAGCCTTTTGTCTAAATTTAAGCCTCTGTAAACCCAGATCTTCTGGAGGTTAAGGCCTCTTTCTAGTCGTGCAGGTGGAGGGAAGTGAGGGAAGATGGATGAGGATAATAGGATATGAAACCTTGCACAGGATTTCTTTTCTCAAAAAGTCAAACAAATATTTTTGCCTCTAGGATTTTCTGCATTACACACGATAAAGGGAATATAAAACTTTCCTTTCATAAAAACAAATGACAAAATAATCCATCCCCCTTATCTTCCAAATAACTGATCTAATAAGAAAGATGAATCAAAGCTAAGAGTGACGATAGTCTTGTTGTGAATTAACTAGTTTTATTTAGATTTCCCTCTCCATTCCCCTTATCGCTATCCCGTATTTTGAGTTCCACAGAGAGAGAGTCTAGAGTTGGTATTTTTCTTTAGTTCTTCGTTTCATGTAAGGAGAGCTTACCAGCTTGGGCTACTTACACTTTGCTTGCCCCCACCCCCAACTTCTTCACCATCCAGTTCTGAGCCTAGGAGCACCCACTTTTATGGGTTACGGCGCCTGGGTCCCTTTGCCTCTGAATTCCCATGGGGTTTAGAAGAAATTTGCACAGGATTAGGAAGAAGAGCAGGAACAAAGAGATATTGGAGTGTACCCCTGCCTCCCCTCCCCCCATTTCTTCCTACTTCAGTGCCACGTCTTTGCGGTAGCTTCCCAGAGCACCTGATACCCGTGCCAACGATCCCTGGGAGCGCTCACACTTTCCACACCCCTCCCGGCTTGTCTAGAGAAGGGAAGCTTTAATAAACTCTACGCTAGTCACTGAGTGTCTCCACATATATATTTCCTTTAACTCTGCCTACATCTTTGATTTACAAAGTCCCTTGAATAAGTACGCCCCTTTAAATGAATTAGAACAATATTTCCTGCTTGGGACGCTCGCTGCCTGATAAATTTCCCCTCTACTAGACTTTCAAATGTCTTACATGCATGGCGTAGCCTGGATTTTCAAATAGAAGAAGAAATAGACCTCAGGTAGATTGTCCCACAAATTGAATCATGAGGTTGGATCACTGTTTCCAACACTGTTCTGGGGAGAGAGACTCCGAATGTGACAGATGAGTACCCCGCCACAGGTACCAGAGAGAGTTCTGTAATATTTAGAAGAGAGATTCATCAGGCTTTTTTTCTAACTTAATGAAATGACCCCAGGATTTTTCATTCCCTTTGCCCCGAGACTCTGATTATCCAGCAAGCTTGTGATTACTAAATTGGATTCCTAGGTATTTTGATCCAGAGATGTAGGTACATTGAAGGGTAGACACTAACATTCCAGACCCTGAAAAGGTATATAGTCTTTATATATCTATTTTTAAAGAAAGAAAAGAGAAGGAATAGTTTTTCACTTTCCCTCTTTGACATGCACACTATCTTTCTTGTTGCGGACTTGAATTTCTCAAACAGTTGTGTGTGTATGTGTAATACAAATATACTTAAATATATAGGCATGTATGTTTATATATGTGTATTTGACTTTAGCCTTGTGTTAAAATGAAGATTCCTATTACCTAGATCTATGATTTGTATCTCTACTCTGAAAAATTTATCTGTATTGTCTTCCCATCTGTTGTAGAGGAATCACTTTTCCTGTCAAAGACCAGTCCCTCTCTATGCTTCTATATCCATCCTCTCTGGTCTTATGAAGGGCCTTGATTCTTTAACTCTCCCACATTTTTTTCCTTTTTTTTTTTTTTTAAAGGAAAGGTAAAGGGAGGAATGAAGGAGAGCAGGCAAGCAGGCAGGAAAAGAGAGAAGGAAGAAACATTTATTTTATTTAGTTGTTCATCTTGCTACCAGGACACAAACTGGGGTCCTTGGGATGTAGGTGGACTGTACTCTTGGCCAAAGGTGGCTGATGAAACCACCAGGGCATGCCCCATTTTTTCCTTCTTACTGAACATTCCCTTTAGTATACAAGCATGCTCAAACATCCCGTTTGGGTAAAAGCTTTCTCTTGATTCCACATTCACATCCAACTAGACCTTCATTTCTTGGCTCCTCTGCACAGCAAAACTTTTTCAAAAAGTTGTTTATATTGGCTGTCACCACTTCCTTACCTTTTATTGATCCCATTCTGTCTTTCTTCCAGGAAGCCATCACTCCACTCCAAACAGCTTCAGTCAAGGACATCAGTGACCTCTACTTTGCTGAATTCTATTACTCTTTCTCATCTTACTCAGCCTCTTATAGACATTGGACACAGTTGACGAATCTCTTTCTTCACTTGGCTTCTGTGGCACCATTCTCCCAGTCCTGACTCTTCCTGTATTCAACCTCTATTGAATTGGATTACCCAGGGCTAAGTTCTAGTTTTGTCTCATCTACATGGAGCTACTGAGCATCTGAAATGTGGTTAGTGTGCAATAAGAGTCTATAAGCGTAAAACGAGCTCTGCATTTTAAAAACTTCATATAAAAAAGAATATAAAATATCTCAGTAAGTTTTATGTTATTTTGTATATATTGGCCTATTGAATTAAGATTCACCTGTTTTTTAGGCTTTGTTAATGTGGCTACTGGAACATTAAAAATTGCATCTGTGGCTCATATATATTTCTGTTGGACAGCGCTTTTCTAAATCATCTTTCTCATCGACCTTCCTTTTTCACTGTTTTATCTCGTTCCCTAGCTTTACATAATATCTCTGTGTGAACTCCCAAATGTAAATCTCTAACTCTGACCTCTCACTTGAAGTCCAGTCTTATATATATAGCAGGTACCAGAATTTACATTTGAATATCTGACAGATCCCTCTGTATTAATATGTCAGAACTGGGATTTTCTGTTTTCTCTGGCCCCATCAAGTTGCTTGCTACGTGTTTCATCTCAGTCAATGGTGCCATCATCTGTCCAGTTGCTGGAGCCCCAAATTGAGTCATTCTTGATCACTTTATTTTCCTCACCCATTTCAGCCAATCTTCTAGCAAATCTTGATGGTTGCACCGTCAGATTGTTCTCACATTTCTCATCTCTGCAGCTACTACTCCAGTCCAAGCCACTGTCACTCCCCACTTAGACAGCCATAACTACTCTCTTGGGCTCCCACTCTTGCACCATTACAGTTTCTGCTCACATCCTGGAGTGAAACTCTATTAACTGTCAATCAGATCATGTTACTCCTGGATATAAAACCTCCACTGACTTCCCATTGTACTTACAATAAGATCCAAACCTACCACACCTTGCGAGGCCCAGAATAGGTCTGATCCCTACTTATCTCCTTAACTTTATTCATGTCACTCTTTGCCCTTTTAATACAAAATCACCTCATGGGCCTTCCTTCCACACTTTTATCATGTCGGGTTGTTCTTGCCTCAGGTCCTTCGTATGGTATTCTTCCCACTGCTGCTCTGTTCACTGAGTTTCATATGCCCACTCTCCATCCTTCAGATCTCACGTAAATATTGCCTCCTTGGAGAGATGACCCTTGCCAGCAGCATTCTGTCTCCTTCATTTTCAATCTAATTTCTTTCTTTCTTCTTCTTTTATTTCTCTTACCCAGACGTTTTATTTACTTGCTACATTTTTAAAAAAAATTTTTACCTTTTTTTAAGAGAGGAAGAAGTTTGCTATTTTTTTTAAGTAGGAAGGAAAAGGAGGAGGAAGCACTTTTACTAATCTGTTTATTTATTTTAGTCTTTGCCCTGGCCCTGTTTGGGAATCTAGGTCCTCGAGCTTTACATGGTCCATATCCCAGCTTAGCACCTGAGTCACAAGGACACACCTATTTGTTACCTATTTGTGACCTATTTTCAGCGTCTGTCTCCCTTTAAGAGTGTAAGTTCTTTGAGAGCAGGACCTTATGGGTCTTATTTGTATTCTCTGCACCTGCTAGAAAGCTTGGTTCAGAGGAGGCACTAAAAATGGTTCTGAGGGATAAGTTGCAAAATAAATATTAATCAAATGGAGTGTTTAAAAGAATGAATGAATAAAACTATTTTTGTAATTAATAGTCATTTTGGAATGATAATATGGAAAGTCTTAGAAACTAAGGCATATAACTTAAAGAGTTTTATATTAGGCCTTAATAGCTATTACTACCCTAGGATGAATTTGTCACACTCAGCAATACTGAGGATCTAGCACTTATAGAGCATACTCTTTGCCCACAGAAGTAGGAGGGCAGCGAAAACAGTGGGATACTGAGTCAGAGAGGCAAGAGGGTGGGTTGATAATAAAGAAAAGCAGTTGGTGAGCAGGGTTAGGAGAGGCCCAGGGCAGGTGCTTGCTCAATAGATAAGAACTTCTGACACTTATTTGTCTGAGATTTTAGCTCTAGCAGGAATCCTGGCTATTTCCTTTGCATCTGGGTCAGTATGCATAGTAGGCTTTCAATAAAATAAATTTTCTAGTAGAATGAATAAAAACATTTATGAACTGTAAGGACAGTTCAGAAAAAGTAAAGTCTGACTATTTCTGCCTTTGGATGATAATGGAAATGGCTAGAAAGCAAATGAAAAAGAATGCACATGGTGTACCCTGGTGGTTCAGCAGTTAAATCTGTCGCTCCTGACTGGTGTAATCCAAATATATCCCCAAAACTGGGGTTTGTGACTCATTAAAAAAATTGAATGCTTGTTTCTTCTTTCTCTTCCTGCCTGCCTGCCTGCTCCCCTTCATTCCTGATTGCACCTTTAAATAAACAAAACAAAAAGTACTAGAAACCATGAGGGAGAAACAAGGTTGAATTGGACAAAGGTAGAAGAGCCTGCACTTTGGGGAATAATTTCTTCTCATCCTGCTTCACGCCCCCAGAGTTGAATCAACCTGAGTTCCTGTTGACCTCCGGAGAGGATTCCAAATACACAAATCAGGAAAACAGAGGGAGGGAAATCTTTGAATATTAAATAGCAAAAACATCCAGCCTGAAGACACTATTTTTTACCATTCCAAATTAGATATTCTATGATGCGTAAAAGAAAACTAATGATGGTGTCAGGCACATACAGTCATGTGATCTGATTTTGATAATGCAGGACAGATACATCTATGTCTGGATTTACTTCTGCTGTGGTCTATTTTAAGGAGCTTCTGAATTTGAATCTAAAAGTGATATCTGGAAAAGAGATAATAATTTATTCTCATATAGCACTTTTCATTCAAAGGTCTCAAAGCACTTTACAAAGAAATAAGTATTATTATCCCAGATGGAGCTGCTAGACAGAGGGGCTACTGCCTGTTTCAGCAAATTAGGGAATAGAAGACTCTGGACTCCTGACACAGCCCTAGGCTATAAATTACAGAATCGTGTCCTCTCTCGATTGGGATCTGGGACTATCAATGATGAGACTTTTTAAAAAGTATAAAGTGGAACATCAGTCTCTACTCTTAAGAATTTTAGCATATGTTCAAAACGTAAAAATGGGTGATTTAAAAACTGCTGAATTTGGGGCAAAGTATAGCTACTTAAAGCATGAAAAGTGGTTATTCTATCAGATTGATAATAGCTAACATACGTTGAGCATTATTCTAAGTGGGCAATATATGTTATTTTATTACCATATTTATTTGATTCTAAGCCACACTTTTTTTTTTTTTTTTTTTTTTTTGCCATTTTAATGTCCCTGAAAATCGAGTGTGGCCTACATTCCAAGGAGACTAAGTTTTATTTGAAAATATATTTGCTAGATACAATAGGTCCCTTATTGAGTTCTTAAAAATGTGTTAATTTTGCTAATCTCTTATTATGTACCATATTTTGTCATATATGATGTGCACTTTTTTTGCCCAATTTTGTGAGAGAAAAGTAAGGATGTACATTACACATGGGTAGTACTAATTCTGCATCTATATAAATGTTTTTAATTCTTTTATTTATGCCTATGAGTTAAATGTGCAACTCTGGAAATCAGTAACAATATCTGTATGCAAAATAATACCTTGGAATAACATAATTGGTTTGGTTAGACTTACAATGAACTTGCAACAAAAGCAATTTCAGCAAATGATTCAACGAAATGAAATGAAGAGTAACTGTCCACTGAGTAAGTGACTGACTTGATAAGATGGGTGATGGTGACTTTATTACTGGGGGTGAGCAGCCCAACATTTCTCCTCATGCACTTTAAAGGTGGGAGCAGCAATCTCGCTGATGTTTTTACAAAGATACAGACCCTGCAAGCTTCAAGCTAACAGTCATCAAACACGCTAACGAGCACGGCTGCAGCTGCCGGGAGACACAGGATGTCCTGCCCAGAGAGGGTCATCAGGCTGCAGCGGCCACAGGGAGAAACGTTTCTTGCACCTTGTATCTGTGCTTGTGTTTTGTAATTATTTGCAATATAAAATTTTGGTACCATAATGTTAAAAAATAAATGCTAAAATTACTTTATAATACAAAAAGCAAGTACCTAAATGTAAACAAATAAAAATTTGAATTAGAAAATAAAACAAAATATTTTTTTCCTGAAAGTTTGGGCCAAAAACATGAGTATGCTTATAGACAGCAAAATGCAGTATTTAAGGATTTTTAATAAATTAATTCTTCACTCCATGTTACTTATCATTTTTAATATTTCTGAACTTTGTAAATAATTTTTTTTTCATGAAAACCTCTTTTGAGAAATTGGGGTATGGCTTAGAATTGATGGCAGCTTAGAACTGAATAAGTATGGTATTATTATTTTTAATCCCTGGCCCTGGTTCACCAACCCAGATCCATAGACTTTATAGGGCCTTTATCTTAGCCATCTGAGTCACAGGATTGCACCATGTTATCTTCTTTAAGACTCACAACAATTTTAATTAGGTAGGATTATCATTGTACCCATTTTACAGTCAAGAAAACTGACATGCAGAGAACTAGGCCAACATGCCAGTGAAGCAAGTACAGAGCTGGCATTCAGGCATAGGCAGTCTGAGTCCAATGCCCACATTTTAAGCAAGTTAGTCTATGCCAGTTACTGTGTGAAATAATTTGAATGAATTATCTCATTAATCCTCACATACCCTCTGTGAGGTAGATATTTATTATTTCCATTTTGCTGGGGGAGGAACAGAGAAAAAGTGACTTGTCCAAGCTCAGAGCCCAGTAGGGGGAGAGCCAGGATTCCAAAATGTAGACAAAAGAGCCCTAGCCAGGGAGTCAGGGTTTCATTGCCGTTTCTGCCACCAACTAGGCTGTGTGACCTTGAGCAAATGAAATCGTCTCCAAGGTCTCCAAGTCTTCCTCTGTGAGAGGAGGGCATCAGGCCACACTGACACCAAAGTGCTTCTCAGTACAAATATTCTCAGATCTCAATATCTGTTTTCTATTTAGTCCCTTGTTTGAAAATCCTTGGAGGAAAAGAAATTAACCACACAGAACCTGAGAGTGACTCTGGAAGCCAAATTTAGAAAACAGATCTCAACAGGCGAAAATACATTTACAAAATGTCTTTATTTAGAAAGTGAGACTGTCCTACCAAGTGGCTTGACTCGTAAGACTTATTGACCAGATACACAGTTCCTTGACCAGCCCATTCTCCTGAACATAGTAAGTCAGGTCACCTGGTTCAGTGACCCTTTCTGGCCGTCGAATTGGCTAAAGCTGGAAGTAGTCCGTCTTGTGTAGGAGGGTCTGGGAGGAGAAGCCAAGCTTTTCATGTGGGTGTTCTATCTTGAATTCAGAATGTCTATACCATTCTGTCTACTTCTGTTTTTGTTCTCAGTGATTATTACATAGTGACACAGCCTACTGCTGCCATGAACAGGTTTTTTCACAGCCTTGAGGGGAGCCACAGTGTAGTGAAAATCTGGCTTCCATTTTTCTGTGTGGTTCTGGTAAAAAATGAATTTGTTCCAAAGAAAACAAAATCATTACCCCGTGTTCATTGCGGCATTATGTATAATAACCAAGGTGAACAAAGAATAGCCCTATAAATACAGTGGCGTGCCCCTTCTGTGACTCAGGCTGCCAAGACACGGGTTAGGAAAGTCATGGACCTGGGTTTGAGACCCACAGCTGGGGTGAGGGTACAAAATAAATACAGTGATGTGTCAGCCAACCTTAAAAAAGAAATCCTACCATTTATGACAACATGGATAAAACTGGAGGACATTATGCTAAGTGAAACAAGCCAAAGAAAGACAAATACTACATGATATTATTTATATGTGGGGGGAAATTTTCAAACACATACATACAGAGAAAAGCATGGTGGTTTGTGGGGCATGAAAAGTGGGGGAAGGAGGAAAGCTTGGTAAAAACTTTCACTTATAGAAAGAATACATGCTTAACATCTAATGTAGGACATGATGACTATAGTTGATAATACTGCATGGCATAATTAAAATTTGCTAAGAGAATTGAATAGTGTTCTTATCAAAAGAAAAATAATAAATATATGAGGTGATCGATGGATGTATTAATTAGCTCAATTGTAGGAGTCCTTTCACATGTATATGTATATATCAAATTATCACCTTATACATGTTAGCTATACTACAATTCTATTTGTTAATTATACTTCAATAAAGCTGAAGTACATAGATAAAAGAGAAGTGAGAAAATAAAACAACCCCCCCACCTCAAAGTGTGGGCTCGAATTTGTGATAGATCTTTGTTCTATCGATAGCTCTGTGATCTTGGGAGAGTCGCATAAATTCTCTTGGTGTCCAATTTTCCTCTTTTTGTAAAATGATGCTTATGCCACTCACTCTCCAGTATTATGAATTGCAAATAGCGTGACTTTGGTGGAAGTAGTTTGAAGAGATCAACGACCTCTCAGATGACTGGAGAGAGGCTGAGACGTACATGGCAGGGGTGTGTACAAAGCAAGCTCTTTGGCAAAAGGAATCTCAATTCTTCTGTCATTTGGGAAAGTTATTAAACCTCTATAAGTCTTGTGAAATTCAAAATTGTTGAGGTATGGAAATATAAATATGCAGCTCCTGACACTAGGCCATTAATAAATGGTAGCTATTATTATTTTTATTATCAATTATTGGATTACAATGAAGAGTTAGCAGGTTCAGAATATCAAGATTTATTTCCTAAGACGTGCATAT
The DNA here is from genome assembly GCA_004363575.1 of Solenodon paradoxus. Lineage (NCBI taxonomy): Eukaryota > Metazoa > Chordata > Mammalia > Eulipotyphla > Solenodontidae > Solenodon > Solenodon paradoxus. The sequence goes on along the minus strand of RJWH01002074.1, from coordinate 152,117 downwards.
TAATTCACTTTGATCCTAGGAAAAAAAACAATATAGAATTGGGCTGTCCTGCTAGGAAAACAAATACCTTCCTCTTCTCTACCAAATGACTTAGGCTGATTCCAGAAGCTTATCCTCATGTGCATCACACCTTGAGGAAATCTGAACAGGCATTTCTATTCCCTTCAGAAGTCTCTGCAAAAGTCCCTGCCTTCTGTGGCTGAAGGACTTCTAGTATTCTATTGGATCCTGAAATGTACCTTTGCAGTCTAAAGAGGATAAAATGATAATACAATGATGTCCCACACTCTTTAGCATAAGAATTTCACTTTAAGATAATTTTTAAAAGGATTCCTATGTAAAATAGTTCTATTTGAAGTAATTTTTGATTGAGAAAATACATGATAACATTTCAGCAACAGGTACACCCCTGTGCCTCAGGCGGCTAAGATGGCTAAGGTGCAGGTCATATAAAGCCTATGGAGCCATTTTAAGACTGGGTGGCAAGGTTAAAAAAGAATAAAAAAAAATCAGCAATGGGGCACACCCTGGTGGAGTAGCAGTTTGGTCAGCTACCTTCAGCTTGTGCAGTCCACATACATTCCAAGGACCCAGGTTTGCATCCCAGGACTGGAAGGAACAACCATGATGAACAGCTGAAATAAAATAAAGTGCTTCTTCCTCTCTCATCCTGCTTGCCTGCCTCTGCTCATCTTCATTCCTGCCTGCACCTTTCCTTTTAAAAAAAGAGAAGAAAAATCAGCAACAGTAAAATATTAGAATTCTCTCAAACATTTTTTATTATTTATTTTATTTACATTGCTCTATACATTTTAGGATATTTATTTCCCACCTCAGTCTGTATATATTTCATACCACACTCACCACCAGAGGTCTAGTGCCCTTTACTGTCACCTAGTTCCTTTCTTCCCTCCTCTCCAGGTAGCCAGTCTTGCATCCTGTAAATTTTGTTGGAATTTGTCTATTTCTCAAACATTATTTTTAATAGGGAGCATATAAACTTGATACAAAATTTAGAAAATATCATAAAAAGTATTATTCTTGCACCCCATTTCTCAGTTACCAGTGTCCTGAGTATGTGAGAGAGGAAATGTATTTATATTCATCACAGTGGTATCTACTATTGAAAAATTGAAATTTTTAAAAACTACACAGAAAATACATGTAATCTGCAATATCTACATGCCACTTAGAGAACTTCTGCTCTTAGAATGGGACCTCCTGGCATAGGAACATACTGATAATATTCCACATGAATTTTAGCCCATGTTCTGCACCAAGCATTGTTCTAAGCACTTCACACTTATCTCACATAATCCACATCCTTCAAGTCCTCCTGGTTTCAGTTTGAATGTTATCTCCTCAAGAAAGCTTTCCCCTTATTCAAGTGGGCTTACCCCTCTCCCTTTCCCATTATTCCCTATCATTTCATCCTGTTTATTTCCTTCAGAACATGCAACCCTAAAGGTAATCAGTTACTTATTTGTCTACTTGTGTACTGTTGTATCCCCGACTGGAGTATGAGCTTTGAGCACAGGGACAGCCTCAGTTTGGTTGACTGCAGTGTAAACAGTGACCAGTACTGTGCCCTGGTGCTAGGCACAGAGGAGCTGTTCCATGGATATTTATAAATAAGTATGTAATGAGCAAAACACAACTTTTCCAGCAGATCCTATCATTATCTCCACTACAGGGAAAAGGAAAGCCCTAGAGAGTAAAACGGACTCATCCCAAAGTTAGTAAGTTACAAAATTGGTTTGAAACCCACTTCTGTTTGACTCCAGAGCTCAAACTCTTCAGCAATATTCTGGTCCCAAAAACAAGATTGAGCACAGCCCTGGCTGTGTGTGTTTGTGATCTTGAGTATGTCCCTTTTCTCCTTGGGACTGTTTTTGTTTGTTTGTTTGTTTGTTTTTTAATTTAAAAATGAGAGAAAAATGAGTGAGTAATCTTAATAATATGTTCTGTGATCGATGAGCTCTGTGAGCTACGAAAATGGAAAGGGGGACATGGAAGGAGCCATCAAGACTGGTTTGATACCTTTACGAGAGTTGATTTTCAGTTTTCTTCCTTTCCATCTTCCTTCACTGAAGATCTGTTGATCCTTATTTTATGCTAGGCACTGTGTTGATTGTCCCTTTGGATAAGGATCCAAAGATTAGAAGACAGTCCCAGCTGTTAAGATGCCTGAACCAATGTGTCCACCGGAGACCTATTAACAGAGGCTTGATGTATGGCATGGATCAGTTCCACAGAGCAATATGATGAAGACTATGGTGACACAGAGAAGGAAGGGGTTCATCAAGTATGTGTCTGGAGGTGCACAGGGGTGAGTGTGTTGGAAGGAAGGAATGAGGTATAATGCTGACCTGGGCCTTGGGGACAGAATAGTTTTCCAGGTGGACAAGGTGGAGGTGAGATTTCCTAGATACAAGAGATATGCAGAAGTAACCAGGAAGCAGCACAGCGTACTGAGTATTACTAGGGTAGGTGGCTCCCAGAGGATGGAGTTGGCTAGGTAGGGGGAGCCCATGAAAAGTCGGTCTCAAGAGTTTGGACTTTACTCCTCCTAACAATGGCATGGCCATATTTACGTTTTATTTTTACAAAGATCACTCTGGTAGGACTGGAGGGGGTGATAAAGTGGAAGTTGTGGAGACCAGTTATAGGTGTTGCTGTAGTTCAGGTGAGAAATCAGGACCACTGGGAGCTGAGGTGTCCGCAGCAGAGTTGGGGAAGAAAAAGATAAATCAGAGAGTTTTTTAAAGGTAGAGCCAAAAGACTTGGTGGTTGACTGGATGAAAGAGAATAAGATGAGACTTACTGGAATAAGGGACTTAATGGAATGAATTGGGTGGCCAACTAGAAAACGGTGCCATTATAATTATAAGGAATTTGGCATGGGGTGGGAGAAATGTTGTTGGCTTTGGCCATGCTGACATTGAGATGTCTCTTACACAGCCAGAAGGAAAGATCTCTAACTTCCCCCACCTTCCTTTCCAGAATAGCAGTCCTGGCCTAAGTTAAACATCTTTGGGCCAGTTTCCTGCAGGGCCCACTCAGGGATAAAATTCTCCAAGCCTCGCTGGAGTTCCTGAGTTCCACATCCTTGAAGGGTGTTAGCTGGGTATTGAAAACTCCTTGGAACTATTGGCAGGAAGAGAGTGGATGGGGGATTTGCTCTTTAAAAATCAGTTGCTGGCTCCAGTGGAGCAAACTCTCCTGCCTTTTGCAAGCCCTTGAGTTTTAAAAAGAAACCCTTTCTTATGGAGCCCATGGCCCTGACAGGCTCTGGCTGTCAGGCCCAATCCCAAGGAACCCTCACTTCCCATTGGGAGCAGCTTTTGAAAAGATGATGAGGTTGCAGAGAGTGCAGCCTGGTCCTACCTAGCTGTGGACTAGCCCAAGGTACTGAGAATTGGACCCTCTCTCTCCCTGCCACCACCTCCGGCTTGGTGTCCTCAATGCCGAGACAAGAGTCTAGGCAACCCCGACTCTGAAAAATGACAGGGCTGGGATCTTCCTCCACCTCAACTCGATCTCCAGCCCTCACCCTGCGGTGGCAGGGCAGAGTACCTGAGCTCCAGGAGGTGCCGGCCTCTAGGGTCCTCTCAGTGAAGGGGACAACCCAGGAGAGGTGAAAATGACCTGCCACCCGGGTCATGGCAATTTCCCTGGTTCCTACCGCCGCCAGCCAAAGGCAGGGACATGCCCTGAGTACCACTCCCACCCTCACAAGACGGTGCCAGAATCTGTTATCGCCACCCCGCCCTCGCACAGACCACCCCCATTGTCATGCCGATAAAGCCCTAGAGCAAAGGGTAGCACGATTCCTCCCGCGCCCCAGCGGGCCCTGAGGCCGGGCGGTGCAGTCCCGAGCTTGCCCTGCAGAAGCCGCGTTCCTCAGTCGGTCCGTGGGTAGAGGGGGCGCGAGAGAGCAAGTGGGCGGGCGTGCCATCCTCCGCATCCTCCTCCAAGTCCTGGCGCGCGGGGTGGGAGCGCTGCGCGACGCCGCGCTGCGCATCAAGGCCCGCTTGCCGCCGGCCCCCTGCCCTAGCGGGGCGACCTCCCCGGGCTGCGGGTGGAGGGCTACGAGGCGCTAACGTTACGCTGTTTCCGGTTTTCCAGCGGGCTCTGTTTCCCCTCCCAAGGCGGCGGCGGCGGAGCGGCGGAGCCCCCCAAATGGCCTGGCCAGATGCGGCAGGTTTGCTGCTCAGCGCTGCCGCCGCCGCCACTGGAGAAGGCTCGGTGCAGCAGCTACAGCGACAGCAGCAGCAGCAGCAGCAGCGAGAGCAGCAGCAGCAGCAGCAGCAGCAGCAGCAGCAGCAGCAGCAAGAGCAGCGAGAGCAGCAGCAGCAGCAGCAGCCGCGAGAGCAGCAGCAGCAGCCGCGAGAGCAGCAGCAGCAGCCGCGAGAGCAGCAGGAGCAGGAGCAGCAGCAGCAGCAGCAGCGAGAGCAGCGAGGGCAGCAGCATCTCCCGTCCCGCTGCGCCCCCAGAGCCGCGGCCGCCGCGACAGCCGCAGCCCCGCAGCCCCGCAGCCCCGAGAGCCGCCGCCCGCTCGCGAGCCGCAGCTGCCGGAGGTATGAGGCGCGACCCGGCCCCCGGCTTCTCCATGCTGCTCTTCGGGGTGTCGCTCGCCTGCTACTCGCCTAGCCTCAAGTCGGTGCAGGACCAGGCGTACAAGGCACCCGTGGTGGTGGAGGGCAAGGTACAGGGGCTGGCCCCGGCCGGCGGTTCCAGCTCCAACAGCACCCGCGAGCCGCCCGCTTCGGGTCGGGTGGCGCTGGTGAAGGTGCTGGACAAGTGGCCGCTCCGGAGCGGGGGGCTGCAGCGCGAGCAGGTGATCAGCGTGGGCTCCTGTGCACCGCTTGAAAGGAATCAGCGCTACATCTTTTTCCTGGAGCCCACGGAGCAGCCCTTAGTCTTTAAGACGGCCTTTGCCCCCCTCGACACCAACGGCAAAAACCTCAAGAAAGAGGTGGGCAAGATCCTGTGCACTGACTGCGGTGAGTCGCCCCCTCCCTCTGCTAGAGAAAGGGGGGAGGGGGGAGGTGGTGGAGAATGGGGCTGGTGCGGGGAGGTGCTGCAGGTGCCCAGGCCTGGCGGTGCCGGGCCACTGGTGGGGAGAGGGTGGGGCCACCCCTGGGCAGGGCGCCTGGAACGGGTGGGTGAGGTGGTTGGGGTTGGGGAGAAGGAGGATCAAGCTTAAAGTCTTCCAGGGGTAGAGGTGGGGAGGCGCTGGCCTGTGCCAGCAGGGATCTGCGGCTGATGTATGGCATATGGGGTTGGAAAACTGCCATCATAGCCCAGTAGCGGCAGGAAAACCGAGAGGTCGGGATGGTGCTAGCCCGAATCTCAGTGAGTCAGGAGTGACCCTCGGAGGCCTTGTCCGCTCTGCTCCCCCACGGGCCTGCCTTGCCTGGGCTGTCAGGGTCTTCAGGAGCAGCAGACTCTCAGGCAGTGAAGGCCTCCGCTCCCAAGTTCTCCTAGGGAATCATGGCCCCTGCCTCCTCCTTCCTCTCCGGCGTCAGGGCTCTGCTTGTCCACACCGCTGGCGCAGGCAGAGTTGGACTTTCTCTGCTACTGTTTTCCACCCTCCATGTGGCTCGCGTTTTTTCTCCATTGTGATTGACTGTCTTTGCTAGGCTGGCAGCACAGCCTTCTCTTAACCTCCAGGACTAGCAAACATAACGCCTCTTTTGGAAGTTTCTGGGAGATTTTAACTAGATCTGCTGCTTGTGATGACGATGAAATAGAGTAACTTCTGCTGAATGCTTTAAGTTCATCTCTGACATCTTACTGGCAGGATGTGTTGACTGCATCTCTCCTGTTCAGGAGGTTAGGTGCTTCACAGGAATGCAGGTGATTAGAAACAAAACCCCAAAATCTGTAGAAGTGTGAGCTGGGGAATGGAGGGCTCCCATGTCAAAAGTCAAAGACTTTTGTCAGTTTAAGAGCTTTTCCTCCATTTCCCTGAGCTCAGTATTTCTCAGTAAGATATTTCAAGCCAAACTGTCCTTATACCAGAGTATTGGGTATTAGGTTTGTCTTGTGCCTTTTCATATTGGGGTTTCATTTTGTCCCAGCTCAGGCTGAATATAATGCTTGAGGTGTGACTCTCTGAGCTGTTTATGAATTGTGATAGAGATCCTGGACTGTCCTAGAAGTTGGTAAGTTTACTAGTTTACCAACAGATTCTGGGTAGCGTAGATAGGCTTTGAGTAGCAAAGAATGGATAACAGTTAATAGGAAGTTTTGCTGCCCTCATCTTTCTAGATAAATGCCTTTGATTTTTGGAATCTTTCCTCCCACCCCCACACCCATACACTCCTGTCCTTCAAGAGACAAATTTAAATTTAATGGTGGGAGTGTATCTAGTACTATGTTAAGCTATGATGACTTCACTTAATCAGAAGTATCTTGTGGGGTCTTTATAAGGAGGGGAACGACTTTGATAATAACAGCAGTTTATCTCTCTGACATTGTTCTGAGGAATATTGTTAATTACTCCTTAGTGTTGGTTTCGTGCTCTGAAATGTTTTATGTCAATAAGTGGAATCCAGTGAAGAATTTCTAATTTTTTATTCTGTTAAGTATTTTATCCCTTGGGGAAGCAGTGGAGCTGTGCTGTGCAGCGGGAAATAGATAGTAAAAACATTTATTGAACCTTGTCCAAGGACAGCTTCTATTTTGGTTTTCGGTGAGTTGCTCCTGAATATGCACAGTGCACATCACCTATTCACTAGTCTGGTTCACTGAGCCAGGGTGGTCATTGTCAGTTAACCCCATAGAGTAACCAACTTTCCTCCTCCCCCGCCCCCCATCAGGTATGCTTTGTCTGCTTTAGCCAGTGTTTAATAGTCTAATAACTGAATGCGGAGGTTGTGAGAGATTTGGGGGTCAGAATTATAGTCTGCTTTTAGGTTATGGTCATCTCATTAAAATAGCATGTGTAGTATGGTTCTCAAAAAGATAAATTTAGAACTGCAATCACTGCTAAACCATGGTTGCAAATATTTTAGTATAATCACAAATGATCAAGGATCAGGATGTAAGCAAACATTGTAAAATCCACAAATTTTTCTTTGAACTGATACTCTATAAATAGGTGTTGGGAGGTATGTATGAAGGAATTAGAAATTAGAGGATATATTTGTAGAGGAAACTTGTGGAATGGGCAATAATATGACAGAAGAGCTTAAACTGTTTTTTCTTATTTTCTACTATGTCGTTGAAGAAAACATGAATGGTAATGGCATAGTAAAAAAGGAAACACAATCATCCTAACTAACCACAACACCTTCCTTGTGCTCAGTAGGAAATAACTTAAAAAATTTGTTTTCTGTTTTCTGTCTCCAAAAAAAAAAGGTCCTATGGGCCACAGGGTCATTGAGAACATTTTCTCCTTGGAGCAGGTTTGCTCATTGCAAAATAGGGAAACTGGCACTTGGAAACTGTCATGCTGGCTGTTATATTGAGCAACTGTGGTTGAATTGTTACTTTGTTTAGCCAGTTTCAGCTCTTGAGTGTCTGGGTTCTGAGAGGTGTGGTTCTGGGGAGATGATCTAGAAGATTTTTTTTTTTTTGAGGGGGCAGGACCTGGGGGTGATGTGCCATATAGAGGGATATATTGTGCTTAAAAGTTGGGAAGTTGGGACACGCCTTAGTAGCATCAACGCCAGGGTCATTTGCACCCCCACCACCCCCTTGAAAAAGGGCCTTTTAAATGACTAATTTCACTGCAACAATGAAATGTTGACCTGGAAAGTCCTCCTAGGATAGCTATACCTGCGGGAAGTGCATTTATATACATCAAATGTGTTTTCTGCCTCAAAAATGACTACCTCTGGTGGTCAGGAGTTGAGTAGAATCTTTGCATTTCCCAGAATATTAATACCTGGAGGGATTTTCTGTGCCTTCTCTGGAAAAGAGAAGAAAAGAGTTCTCAGGGATTCTAAGCAACTCAGTGCAATGCTATAAAAACATCCTTTGCTGCAAATATAAGCATGCGTTTTAAACCAGGGTTGACTATATTTTGGTATAATTACACCCTATCTTGTTGCTTTCCTATATGTGGGTTTTGTTGTTTTGTTTTTAAAGGAAGGGTGCAGGCAAGAATGAAGGCAGTAAGAAGGCAGGCAGGCAGAGAGAGGAGGAAGTGGCCTTATCCACTAGGCTACCAGAGCCTACCTCCTATATAATACATATGTTTCCTTACTGAATAGACACAATAGGTAGCATTAAAAAACAAACAAAAAACAAAACAAAAAAACAACCCAATCATTTTTCCTTGGGGACTTTCTGATTTGGAGTATTTCCAATGTATAGTGTACTTTGTTGTTAAAGATGGAAAAGGTGTATTCCCCGGGACTGTATATACATTCTCTAGGACAGGGGTTGTTTTTTTTTTGTTGTTGTTTTTATCAGTTCGACACCCAGATCCACATATTTGAGGAAGGTGGTTCACAAAATTCACTATAGCAAAAGCTACTGCTTATTTTTAAAATGCTGTTTATTTAAAGAATCTTTTCTTCCCCAGCCAGCTGGAAACCCAGCTGTGCTGCAGCTTGAAGATGGGAAAGTGAAACTAGATTAGAAACTGACCAGTCCTAGTGGTTGAGGACAAGCCTTGGTCATAGATTTAGGGGTTGAATTGCCTTCAGAATGTCATTATTTCTTTCAGTCTCTGCTTTCTTCTGCAGACAGGGGGGCAGGCACTGTATCTTACCTTGGTGGTCTTTCTCCCAAGTCCTCCTGCCTCCCAGTGCTTGGTACTGTGCCAGGTGTAGAGAGGAACTCTCAAGTGTCTTTTGAAGGGATGAAGTCAAGTGAAGTTAAAAAACAACAAGCCTCTAGATTAAAACTAAAACAATCTTAACTTTGATCTGTGACACCGAGTCTTGTGCTGAAAAGCTAAGTTTGAGGATAGCCTTTACCTGTCACTCTGGGAACCTTTTTACCAAAGGAGTCTTTATCAAGTAGAGTACTCAAGCACAGTGTGCTTAATCATTGCACTGATTAGTGCTAATGGGATTTGAGCAGCGGAGAATGAAAATCTTGGGTGGAGAAGACCCTCTTTTTCTCTCCATGTTTAAAAAAAATAAAACAGCCACTTTCAGTTTGAACTGGCAAATTTGGGAGCTACGAAGAGGGGTATGTTAACTAACTCGGTGACTACCTTCTTGGTCCCAATCCTCTTTGTCATCTTTTATTATTATCTAGGACATTTAAATTTTATTTTTCAATAGCAAACACATCATTAGTTGTTTTCCTTTTAAAATTCTACTCTATTTTTGAATATTTAATACATTTCTATGACTCAAAATTCAGAAAGTACGTAAAATTACAGGGTGAAAAGTCTTCCTCTCTCCTTGGTCCTCGGCTGTCCAGCTCTAAGGCAATTTGAAAATAACATATTCTTGAAATCTGCATTTCTCTATAAAAGCAAACTGTTTTTCAAAGTAGCTTTATATTTTTCTTTGAACAGAATGTTAATTGTGTCATCAAGCCAATATGATGGTAAATTCCTCTCAAGTAATACATTTTTCTTTAAAAACCTATCACAAGAACTTACTTAACCAGTGCCCTGCCTCACAAATATAACCCTAGAATCAGGAATGAAAAGACCAATTTATTTTTCAGCTACTTTGCCACTAGGAAGTTTTCTATGACAATGGATTTTGTGTGTGTGGCTTTTGTTGCTGTTATTGTTATTTTTTAAGGAAAAGTACAGGCAGGAATGAATTCAAGTAATTAGTCAGGAAAAAGAGAGGAAGAAGAAACATTTTATTTGTTTTGTATTTTAGTTGTTTACATTGGTTGTTGCCCTCAGGCCCCCCTCTGCTCACTAACCCCCTGCCCCCCCCACCCCCCCACCATGCAAAACCAGGTTCTTGGGATGTATGTGGACAGTGCTCCTTCAGAGGTGGCTGACCTAATCACTGCTCTACCAGGGCGTGCCTGAATTTTGTGGGTATTAATAGGGATGCTCAAAGGAGAGATCCATAGGTTTGTCACTGAAGTTTATGGTCACAGCTCTGCCTCCTTACTATAGTTTCACACTCTTGATAATCGTACAACAGCGTTCATGTGGGAAATCACATGAATCCATATATGGAAAGAGAAAACTCCACAGTGCATGATTGTTTTGGTTTTCATTTAGAAGCCAGAGACCCCAGTTGCTGATGAAGAGTTTGATTTTGACCATATTCTTGTATAGCTGGTAGCATTCCAGGGGACATTAGCCACCTGAATACTCTTTTGTAGTTCATTTAGGGTAACTGATTTGAACATAGTGTTATCATTATAGAGAATCAGGGCCTTGCCATTAGGATAAGTAGAAAAAAAGCAAGTATGCAAATCTTAACAGTGGGAGCCATAACCCTCTAAATCCTGTTGGTTTAGTGGCATTTGGCAAATTTGAACTTTGATTTGGAAAAGGAATGATATCAATATCAGTAGTTTCCCATGCAGTCTTCAACCATTTGTTCTTGTAGTTTTTTCCTTTTCAAGGTCTGAAGTTCGTTAGTATAACTTAACGCCAAAGGTCAAAGAAATATCTGTCTCCCCAGATTCTGAGTTTGGAGGGATGGATGTGTGATGGGGATTTTGTCTTACCTGTTTCTAAGTGAATGAACTCTCCCCTCTGGCTTACTTACTGGATTTTGTACATAGAAATAAAGCCAGTTTATGAATTTATGAGATGACATAAGGAACTGGAAAACTGGAAAGGTTAGACAAATTGACCAGGGGAAGTGCTAAATTAGACAAGTTTGAAAAAATGACTGTCTGGGGTGAAATTAAAGTAAACTCCTTGGAAAACAGAGCACACAGATGAATCTTGGTGAGCTGGGCTCCATGGAAGGCTGTAGGAACTAAAGCAAACTTGGAGAATGATTAAAAGGCAGTGGGCTGGCATGAAAGAGGATATGCCATCCCCAGGCAAAGAGCTGGGAAGCTTTGCCATCCCGGGGTCAAAAGACCCCTCACACTGGTTGAGATCAGCAGCTGCTAATCAACTGGGATGTTTTCGATAATTATGAAATAAGGTTAAGGAAAGTAGCCTTCTTTCTTTAGCTGTTTGCTGCTGGGAGATGGCAGAGGAGCCCTTTTCTACAGTGACAGTCCCTTCCCACTTCGTACGTGCGGTCAGACCCAAATAGCCTCTCCTGGGACCTTCTCTGAGACCGAGTCTGTTAGCTCTTCTCCGGGCCTCTGCTTAGGATCTGATTGTGCAGCTTGCCTCCCGGGAGTGGACAGGAGGTGGCTAACATTCCACTCACCCTGGCAGATGCTTCCAGAGTGACAGAGGCACAGGTAATCACAGAGGGCTCCTAAATTCTACTAGCTATACCAGTCCCCAGGATGTGATTTTCAGGTTAATTTTTTATTCTCTCTTCAGAAGCACAATCCGTCATGGTTCTCTTTTTCCTTCATAGGTTTCCTGCCCTCTGCAGAGGACATAGGCTTCCCCCTCTACTTTTCCTCCCTGTTCTGTTTATACAGACTAAGGCTCTGTTTTGGTCCTTATGACTGGTCTTGCTTTTAACAATGGCCCAACTAACACAAACTGAAATGAACGATCATTCCTCAGAACTGAATGAGAGGAAGGTCACCATATGGCTGAATACCTGGTCCAGCCCCTGGGAAGAGTCAGGACATCAGTCGATGGTGACTGTGCTGCCGTTTGTGTCCCAAAAGTTGTGTGACTAAAAGAGCTTGCTTCCAATTCCATCTCTCAAATGTTTGCTTCACCGAAGATTTGAATATGTGCTACTGGTAAAGAACTAGATACTTTAGGGTCATTTCCTCGAACAGTCCCTGTCGTCATGGAGTTTACAATCTAGAAGTATAAAGATCCAGCAGTAATTCAATAATGCCAACCTGGAATATGACCTAGGCTGTGAGATAGCTCAGTATAGTGTTTAGGGAGGATAGGAAGAGTCAGAAGGGAAAGAAAAATCCTATCTGGTTAGAGTGTTAAGGGAAGGTTTTTGAGAGGGAGTTTGAGATGGGATTCTAATACAGATGGATGAGGTGGGGGTATTTTGGGAAGGAAGATGAAACGATTGATTAAATAGACTCCATGCAGAGAGAGCAGCATTCTCAGCAGCGGAGGGCCAGGTTCGTGGCGTGCAAAACAAGGATGAAAGGAAGAGTGGGCAAGGAGCCTGAGAAGTAGATCAGGGTGACGTTTTCACCTGTCTTGAATGCTAGGCCCAGGTATTTATTTGTAATTCCGTAGGTAGAATTTCAAGACTTAGGTGCAGAGCCACTCAGCAGTGTTTTATGTTATCAGTGAATGGATCTTGCACATACTTTGTTAAATTTATCCCTAAGTATTTAATGTCCTCTTGATGCTATTGTAAATAGTTTTTTTTTTTTTTTTTTTTAAAAAAAAGGATAGGTACAGACAGGAATGAAGGTGAACAGAGACAGGCAGGCAGGCAGCAAGAGAGAGGAGAAAGCAACATTTATTTAGTTGTCCATCTTGGTTGTTCCTGCTAGCCCCCCGGGATGTGAACCTGAGATCTTGGGATGTAGATGAACTTCACCCAACCTTTACTCTCCTGGGGGTGCCAGTAAATAGTATTTTTGCTTAATTTTGTTTTCCAGTTATTCATTGCTTAAATACAGAAAGACAAACTTTAAAATACTGATTTTGTATCCCATGACTTTAATTCATTTATTATTTCTAATAACTGAAAAAATAAGGATTCTACTATATATTTCTCCCAGCTGTTCCTATTTATCTCAACTTGAGTGTCACTGAGCTGGGCTAGTGGCGGTGGTGGGTTATAAACGTAGTCTCACTGTAGGGGATTCCAGGTGAGCCCAGGGTATGAACGTTGTTTCAAGCCCACTGCAAATATCCATGTGTTCATGGGTCTGTGTTGGTCAATTTTCTGAGAAGCCCACAGATATCACTTCTCTTTTTTTCACACATGTGAGAACTAAGGTCCATACTCCAAGTGTTCCTGACAAAATTCCGTCATGCTTAAGAGGTCAACCAAGGGGCCAACTGGAATCCTGCCAGGCCTGCTCTTTGTATTGTTTTTAGGAGTCATGGAAAGTCCCTGGAAAATAGCAGAAAGAGTGCCTTTTTTCAAGGAAAGCAGATCTCTGACTTACTCTATTTTCACTTAGGGGTTTCCAGAATTGGGGATGTGTTCACCCCCATACTCTCTCTCTCCTTGGTTCTGTACTGGGTTGGGATGGATCTGGTGTCTTCCCAGGGCCGCAGAGGACAGGTGTGGGCATGTGAAAGGTGACTTTTTGGAGTTTAATATTAATTTTAATTAGTTGTGGAACCCGATGAAAGTATGAAACTTTGTTCCCTTAAATGTTTGTAGGACAAAAACTCCTTGATTTGTGTTTTCTCTAAATATACTTTTAGATGTTCTTAGCCCTCAGGTCCTTGGTTGGCCAAACATCCCTGACCTCAAAGTAGCCTTCATTTTTTTCTTATTCTTGGCATTTTAGTATGTATGTCTCATATCACTACCATGACACTTACCATTTAATGCCATGCATTGTCAACTAACTGTCTTCTGATGGGTCAGTATCTTATCTCTTTCACCGGATGGTACCATCCTTGGGCACAGTAACGTAAAATATGCTTAAGTAAACATTTGACTACTGGCTATTGCCAAGTAAGAAAGAAGTAGTGAGTACTTTTGCTTTCTCTGCTGAGCACTTTTATCCCAGACAAATTTCAGAGTTCCTCAAGTGACAGCCCGGGTGCAGGCACTAGAACAACCTTGGAAAGTGCCCTCAGACATTTTGATAAAGAGCAGAATTTTGCTTCTCAGTTATATTTCAATTGACATCTTTTTCTTGATAGTCCGTAGTTTATTTTCCTGCAGATCTCTTTTCTTGAGCTTTAGAATTTTCTTTAGGCAGTTTCCTCATGCATGTCAATATTTTGGTTCATGTTTCCTTTCTGTCTTTTGGTTAGCTGAAGTCTGCAAAATTCTCCAGTTACACTTGCCATAGGAGGAGCTTCCTGGATGTCTCGCATTCTGGTCTCTCACTGGAATGTTCAGTTGGACTATTATTCTGGTCTATACATGCCTCAGGCTGAATACCTTGAGGTTAAGAGGTATGACTTGGTGTCTTTTCTGTGGTAAAAAGAGATCACAGATGAGAAGCAGTTGTACCATTTTAGCTTAGTGGGCAGCTTGGGGGCTACTGGGAGCCAGTAATGGTTCTTGTCTCATTGTTTTGTTGTTGTTGCTTTTCTGGGGTGCAGGAGCTCAGTGTTTCTCTTTGACATGTTCCTTCTGTCACCATTTCCTTGAAATGAGACATTTTGCCATGTCTGCTTGACTGAAGTATTAGGTGAGGGTTGAGGTTGGCTGTCCAAAAGAAGTCGTCTTCTAGCTTAAAGCTCCTAAGGCCTACTAGTCATCACCTTGAAGGAGGCTCTGGCACACAGCTTCATGTCTGAGTCCCTTTGGCTGCTGCCTGTGGTCATAAGTATAATCTCGGTACAGTACCTCATCCTCTTGCTTAAGTCAGTAACAGATTTCACCAGCACTGTCCAGGTGATGGCTTTTCCAGAGTGACTTCATGTGGTTTTAGAGAGAAGCATTTGTTTCCCAGTCAAGATGGAATAGGTAACTTAAGAAGATGATGGTTTATCATGCCTGAATCTCTTGTCTCTAGGTGAGATAAAACAGCAGGGCAGCTTTCTCTCCATTGTCATTGGTCAATTGGATTCCAGAGAAAAAAAAGATAATAAAAAGAAAAAAAAAACTTTTTTAAAGGAAAGTTACAGGCAGGAATGAAGGCTATTAGGCAGGAGGAGAAAGGAGGAAAAAGCACTTTATTCTATTTAGTTGTTCATCTTGATTGTTTCCCCAGCCCTGGGTCTTGAACCAGGGACCTTGGGATGTATGTGGACTATGTTGGTGGACTAAACTGCTAGGCAACTAGGGTGCACCAAAGTGGAAGAACTTTTTAAAAAGGAAGAAAGAAGTCTCAGATCACAACAGGATCCAATTGTTATAGAGTGAAAGCAAAGTTCACAAGTGAAGAGTGTTTTAAACGATGCTGGGGCTTCCAAAGGCATTCTGACTGCTTACTCTTAATTGTTTCCTTTTATAGTCTGTTCTTATAGGTTTTACTTCTGAGACCCTCTTGCCAGGGTTTCTACCTTGCCCACCTTGCCCCACCTTCTAACTTAGGCTTGCTGTCATACTTGTTTTTTCTCCTAAACATAACAGTCATTTCTTAGCCCGCAGTCCAAAGAACAAGAGGGGTTTCCAGAAACTTCTAGTATAGATCTCAATCCTTCTTGGATTTTAGGTCTGATGGACCTAGTGGGAAGGTAGGAACAAGGCCTGGAATACTTAACCTTTACCACATCCAACTATTGCATTTCTCTTAGATCTAGTTCTTTATGATGAAGAATGGTTTGCTTGTTTTTTTTCTCCAGAATGCCTTTCCCATAGTTCCAGGTCTCATTCTCAAAAGAGAATGCTTTCTCTAAAAAGGCTAGTAACTGGCCTCTTAGTAACAGGTATATTACATTGTCTTGGCCAAATACTGACAATAATCCCTTTCAGATGGTACCTGCAGGGTTGGCCCAGGTGATTCCGGCCTATACTGAGATGATCCTAGGATGTGGCCAGGCAGAATCATATTCTGAGCGGAGCAAGACATCACCACCTTTGAGAGACTTCTTACTGCTGGGAAAGCGTCTAATTTGTAGGTTGAAGGGAGGCACATGGATAGCCCCCAGATTGGAAGGGAGCTTGCTTGCTGTCTTTGTTTCTCATTATGTAAATTTTCTGAGTAGGTTTCTACTGTGCGTGGTACGCACTCAGCTAACTGAGAGGGCAAATGGGAGCTGGAGCTGAGACTGGTTCCCTTGGGAATACTGTTTTTACCTCTGATGGTTTTACACTGGTTTCTCCTTTTGCCCACACACATCGTGGGCCCGGTGCTTCTTCTGTGTGGTATCACAGCCTCAGGATCTCTGGGATGGTAAAAATTAAAAACAATCTAAAAACCAGTGTTTCAGATTGGTTCCGTGAAGGGATCACTTGAAATTTAAGTGTATTCTAGGGAATTATGTTTTAAAAGGGAAGTATCTGTTGAGAAAGGGTCCCAGTTGGTTTGATGATCTTCACTGGACCAAAATCATGGTCCAATAAAAATCATGGGCCTTACTTCTAAAAAGTAAGAACAAGAGTTTCCTTTTCTCATCTCTGACCTTAAAAGCCTAATCATTCCAGAGTAAGGATTAGCCGATGCTCATATTCTAAGAGGAAAAGTAGAAAAAGGATAAATAATCCTGCTATGTCTACATGACTTGGGGTAAAACAATGGACATTGCTCTTCATTCTGTGTTCAAAGATTACTTTCCCTGAAGAGTTTGTTACTGATAACTGTGACCTTTTTTGGGAGGCCAGTCTCATGACTGGTGACCTGGTCACCGTTCCAAATGGAAGCTGGCTTGTGGATTCTACTATGGTTTCTTCCAGTAATGTTTGGTGATCTCCCCTCCCCTTCCTTCTCAGGTTATTCCCTCACAGGTACTTCTTGTGACTGTGTTGTAAAGGAATCAGTTCCTGAGGGACTGTCTTTGGTTTCTCCTCTGTTTATGTGCTTTGTTTAGAAGTTTCAACTACTCATAGCATAGTAGTTAAGGATGCATGACTTTGTAGGTTGAATCTTGGCTCAGTGAATTACTCCTTGTATAACCTTGGGCCAGTTAATTCAATCTTTGTGGCTCAGATTCCCCACCTGTAAAATGGGGCTAATAATAACACCCCCTTTAGAGCACTGTGATAAGGTTTCAGTGAGTGACTCCATGTAAAGTGCTTTGAACAGTCCATGCTTACAGAAAGCACTCAGTGCAGATCAGCTGCAATGACTGTTATTGTGTTGTCGTTTGCAAAAAGAGAAGAGCTTTGAATTCAGACTCTTGTTTATTTAAATCCTGACCCTGTTCCTTACTGACTGTGTGAGTTTGGGGAAAATCCATTAATTTTTCCAACTGCGGATGGCACATTGTTTCCATTCTCTATGGCTGCATGACCACCCCAGAATGGGTACCTTCAAATAGCAACAATTATTCATTGTTAACTGTCACAGTTAGTTCTGGGATTAACTGCTCAACTAGGAGGGTTAGCGCCTTTCATATAGTTTCAATCACATGGTGACGGAGCAGCCAGGCACTAGGTGAGGCGGTCCTTTCAAAGTTTCCTCTCAGGCGTGTCTAGCAATTGACTCCAGTTGGTTTTCACCTGGGACTTGGCTGGGCCTGAGGAGCAGGAACCTTGCTCAGCGTCCTCACAATATGGTGGCATGGCCCATGAGTCCATTGTAATCTAGGCCCAGAAAGCATGATTCTCCACTGTTCTGTCAAATGGGCTCCTGGTGTTTTAACCTCTAAATTATCCTTTGTTTTCTAGAAAATGTGACCTGTCTTTGCAGTGAGGTAGCTTTCTCAGTGTTTTGTGTCAAGTGTGACCACAAAGGAGAGACACAAAAAACAAAGTTTACTCATAGGTAAAGAAAAGTTTATTCACGGGTTGTAGAGAGGGGATGGCCTTGTGCCACTCAGGGTAACAGGGGAAGTACCAGGTTTTTGGTCAAGTAACAGAAGACAGAAAGGAAGGGAGAGCAGTAGACCAGAGGCTTTATTAGAGGAAGGCAGGGTTGGGTGAACAGTTTAGCAGTGGCTAGTTTGATTAATTGTGGCAGGCTCTGAATTATAGGCAGTAGCTCCTGCTTGGTACCTGGTACCTGGTCCTGGGATGACTAAGGGGCCAGATAAAGTAGATGTGACTCTGGACTGGTTAGTTTGTGTTTCAAAGGCATGATTGAGGTTGAGTCCTTTGCTCTCTCTAAGAATTGGCTGGCTCCAGCAGGGCCATCCCTCTCCAGCCAGAAAAACATTTTTTTTTTTTTTTAAGATATTAAAACATCATAATATATAGAAAATAAATAATATATGTAGGATACTCAACTTCCTGCTTGTAGATGTTTAGGGAAATTCAGAGGCTTCTTTTCATTTCATACTGCTTGATCCCTTTAGTGTAAGCTGGTGTGTTGTGATAGTACAATCTTTCTAAAAAGTTGTAGTTTGCCTATGAATCTTATCTGCATTAGACAAAAGCCACCCGCTCAATTCTTATCAATATAAGCTCTTCTCTACCTTGAGCTTCGTGCAGCTACAGTTAAGATTAGTGGAATCTCTCCTCTTTAATGGGAGGACCTAGAGGAACAGCCTTAAGATACTTAGAAAGACTTTTGTCTGTCTTAAGGATTCTTTGAAGAATTTTCTTTGATCTTTCTGAGGTCTTAACAAAGGATACAATTCAAAATGTCTCAGATCGAGCTCATTATCTCCCCTTACCTTCCTGTCTAGGTCACTCCCATTTTAGATAACCATCATCTTCCTAGCCACTGGAAACCTCAGTATCACCTTGGTTCCTTTCTTACCTTTATTCTCTTGGTACAGTACCTTGTCAAGTCATTATAGTTTCTACTGCTAAAATCCCTTCAATCCAATTCTTTTCATTCATGATGCTCTAGTTCAATATGTAGACTTGACATACACAGTAGTTGCTCAATGGAATTACGTTTTCAGAGTCTGCTCTATTCCATCTGTGGCCTGTTGTTGGAATTAGCTTTCTAAAACAAAATAGTGGTCTCTGCCCAGCACAGAACTCTTTAGTTGCTTCTTACTATCTGTAGAATAGAGTGGAAATGTCACCAGACCTGTGAAGCCTGCCACAACTTGACCACCTACCAGCTGTTAAGCCTTTAGCCCACTCTTCCACATTTACTCTTAGCTGTAGCCAAGAGCTACTGCGGTGAATACTTCGAACACATTTTACCTTTTCTTCTTTGGCACTTTTGCCCATACTCTTTCTTTGGCCTGGTATGCCTTTCCTTTCCTTCTCAGTCAGTTGCCAGCCTCCTTATCCTACAAGGCTCAGATCTGATCTCACTTCATCTCAAAGTTTTTTCTGATCTCAGTCTGAATGAATCATGGCCACCTCTGTGTAGTGATTCATAGTTCTTCTTTAAACATAGTGGCCTGTTCTGTCACTTCCCATAGTCAGGTGGGGAAGGAGGGTGTGTATATATGGCCCTCTAGACTCTGAGCTTCTTGAGTGGAAGATGGAACTGCAAAGGATACATCTTACTAATTTGTGTGCCATGCATAGCTGCCTGGTGACTTGACAAGAGAATAAATTTTATCTTAGATTTAGAACTGGCAGTTGGGAACAAGCTGATTCATGGAAGGAGAGCCTAGGTATGTATTATGTTGGTAGATAAATGAAAGTGGTCAGTTAAGGCAGTCACTTCAGATGAAAGTGGGGAGTTGGTTTAGTTACAAAGTATTACACTATATTCTTTCTATCATTGTTGTTGCTATTTATTATAATAATAAAAACCAAATCTCTGATTTGTGGATTGGAGTTTATGTTTTATTAGCCTCTGTGGGAAGCACCTTGAAAAGATCACTTATGGATAGGAGTTTGGGGCTATTCTGTATCTCACAGTATTGCCTTCACGCTGCTTGGCATGTAATAGAAACTCAACAGATATTGGGAAAATTGGTAAATATTAGGAAAATTGAGTGAAGAAATGATTTCTCCTCCTGTGTGACTCTAGGGTATTAACACATGCCACACCCAAGGAGCAAAACCAGGAGAGTTGGTTCAAAGTCAACTCAAGTTAAGAGAAATTATTTACCCAGAGTCCTCTGGATACACAGTGATTTCTGCTTTGCACAGAGGAGTTGGAGATATTAGAACCTTACAGAGGAGCCAGGTGGTTGGTGGCAAGTAAATGACAGAGTTGCAGTCTGAACAAGGCAGTCACAAGTGACAGGTGCTTCCTTCAGGAGGGGAGTCTGTGTTGTGTCCTTAGCTGAGGAAGAGGAGACTTAGGCAGGACTTGTTGGTTTTTTTGTTTTGTTTTATTTTGTTTTGTTTTAAAATGGTGAGTGTCCTTCCTGGAAATCAGCCTCCCTCCCTGGGCCCAGTCTCAGCCCTCTGCTTTCCAATGACCTTGTGCAGGCTGTGAGCTGCATTTGAGCTGACAAACTGGGGTTTCTTCTTCACCCGGGAGACCTGGGGAAGAGAGGGTATTTCAAACCAGTTAGGGTAAGTGGCCTGGCATCAAAATCTAGCCTGCCTGGGTTTATGGTTTTACTTTGAAAATTTTGGAAAAATCCTGGCTGAGAAACATTCTTGATGTCTGGAATGCTGAATTTCTTTCTTGAAGCTTGACTTCCCTGGTATTACATTCTGAGTATCAAACCCGGAGCACGTCTGTGATTGTGATAATTGGATGGGAGGGTTTGGGGCAATTTAGGAAGATGATGGGGGCATGACCTCTTCCTGCCTTTGAAATGCACAAAGGAGGGAGAATGGGGAAAATGATGAACAGTAGATCAAAAAATGGGGAGTATCCCTTTTAAATTAGGACAGCTGGCTCAGTGATAAAATTGTTTTACTCTATTAATGGCCCTCAGGACCAGATGCTATGAAAACAGAAATTAAATGAGGACTTTGGGAAGCCCTCTCCATAGAGTGAGGGTCCTGTAACCTCTTCTCTGCCCTTGTCCAGCTGTGGATTTCTCTAAGGAAGTCTCTAAGGATCTTAAGGATAGGGGCTTCTTGGGCCCATATTACTAGATTTCCAGCAAGGGGTAGATCCAGTTGGTAGATATCTGGGCATGTGCATCTGCTCGACCTCTGATTTGTCCTTGAAGACTCTGTGCCTTCCTGTTTTTGGAAGGGCCAACTCAAGGTGACCTCCCTCCATTCCATAGATAGGAGTGTTGGCCTGCTTGGTTTCTCCATATCCCTGAGAAACCAATTTTGCTACAGGGCTGGGTGAACCATATGGCAGCCTAGATTAAAGTGATTGTTGGCGTTTGTCAACAGAGAGAGCAGGCTTTTTGGCTATAGCAGATCCCCCATGTAGGGTTGCCACACCATCTGTGAACACAGCATATAGGATTAGCTAGACGGGTAAGCAGTCCTGTTCTCATATGCTGCTGCCTCTCAAAGAAAAGGACAGGCAAGTTCGCCATCAATGATCAGCTAATTATAAATGCTATGCTCCTTTATTGTTCTTTTCTTTAAAGGGTGCTAGGGAGACCTTATAGTCATGTATCTTGTTCTTGAGAGGTTTACAGTCTAGTTGGGGATATCGAAGTCACATGAGTCAATGACAAATGACAAAGTAAAAGGTATAGACAAATTACCAAAAGGGGGCGAAATAGACTATAGACTTCAGACATGAGGAAGGTCAATTAGGGCTGAAAATACTCCAGAAAGAATTTAGAACTGGAGGTTAATCTGCAAGAATGAATAGGTTTGGGGGATTAAGGAGGATAAGGGAAGACTTCTAAGCCAAAGAACAAAGACTGTTAGAGGTGAATACTAGCAAGATGCCTGTAGGGCTGGGAGGAGATGGTGATTGGGTCGAGGTGTAGGTGCGCTAAGACCAGACGGGAGGGAGGCCCAGATTAAAACGGTCTCTAAAGATGCTCAAAGGGTTTGGATTTGGTTCTACAGGTGATACGGCGCCATTGTCGGTATCAGAGTAGAGACAGGCTATGAAGAAAGGAATGCTTGCCAAAAGAAACCTCAAGTGTGACCAAAGAGGGGAAAACAAAAACATATCTGGTTAGAGATAACAGAAAAGACCAGAAGGAAAAGGAGATAGAAATATAGATGGAACTTTAAAAGGTGGGTCAAACTGGACTCAGTAGTTTCTAATAGGGGATAGGCATTCCTGGTAGAGATGAAAGGTTGAATAGAATGTTGCAAGAAAGAAAGTTCAAAACACATTTTGGGACCAGCATGCTACATGGGACCGAGCTCAGTAAATGTTTGACCTGAATGAGGATGACAGGTGGTTTGGTTGGATTGGAACAGAGAGCATGAGTTGGAAAAGTAGTAGGAAAGGATGCCGGGCCCCCACTGGTAGCAGGCGGTAGCCTGAGTGAGAGTATCAGATGGGGGTGTTGGATTGGAGGCCCCAGCACACAAAGCGGGAGGGGATGGTTGGTGCTGTGAGAGCTGAGACTCCTGGTGGGAAGTCTGTAATGGGGAAGCTGAGGGCTGAGGACAGAGCCTTTTTGTTTCATGCATGCAACTGTCTAGGCTGTTCTTCAATATTTGGCAATAACCTAAACGGTCCCTAAAATAAGGCCTCTTGACTTGTAGGTGCAGGTCATTCCCCTAAACTGGGAGATCATTTGCTTTCTTTGCCTTTGCTTCTTCAGGGGCCTCCCAGTCACATTGTCCTTGTTCTCTAATTCATTGTAGACTAGAATTGTAGGGCTCTTCTGTTGGGACTCGCGAGAATTAGCAAAATATGAGGCCATGCTCATGTTATGGGCACAAAGGTGATATTTGGGGGAATCATGAGTTCCCTGTGTGGTATGAAACATAGGTGGTCAAATTTGCCTTGTTAGGTCATGGGCAGTGATTTCTATGGATCAGGCAAAGCGTAATCCCTTTCAGAATTCCATTCCTCCTTTATGGATCGTTTTTAGGAAAATAGTATTGAATAAAGACAGAACTTAAAAAATACAGAGGTCGGGTATGCCTTATTCAATGGATGTGCTGGAGCTGTCCTAACCTCAAATTCTGTCTCATAAAACAGAGCACCTCTAAGAGAGAGATGTTGGTTTAAGCTCCTGTTTGCTACTTACTAGCTCTGTGACCTTGGAGCAACTGACCTTTGAGAGCCTGTTTCCCTAACTGAAAAATAGGGCTAGAGATATTTGCTTTTCTTTCCTAAGAGGGTCATTGTGAGGCTCAGAGGAAATGATGTCTGTTGAAGTGCTTTGAGTTTATAAAGTGCTGCATCGGAGTACCTGTTATTACACCGACTAACCAGTTTGCTCACTCTTGAAGATGTATGCTCTGAGAAGCCTTTTGCATAACCTCTTCACAGTCCCTCTGCCAAGGACTTAAAGGGCAGAGAGTGGGGGTTGGAGACACAACACACATAGACTATTCCCTCAGGCAGACATATCTTATTTTGTTGGTTCTATGATGCACTTACCCCACTGTGTACATTAATGTCTCTGAAATTTGACTGTGCCCTATGATTGATGGCTTAGTGTACATGGGACCCACAGATATGTGTTCTTTTTTTTTTTTTTCCTATACAAATAGCTATTTTATCTCAACCTTTGCTAGAGAAGGTCTTGCATGGCAGTTCTTGGAGGTCGTCTTTGAGCATCTTGTGTCGTGCTCACTCCTACCGCACAGATCTCTGGAAACAAGTTGGCTTGAACGCGTATGTCCTTGAGACATATTCTGCCTGTTGATTAAAAAAGTCTCCAGTGATACTTTTGTTCTCATTTTCTTGCTTCCTCCTCCAAGAGGAGGGTGAGATATATTTTGGTTAATGCAAAGTTCGTATTACCCTTGATTGAGTGTTTGGAGCTCAGGGGTGTTAAAAGATAGGGAGCTGGGTCTCCCGCCTGTATCTTGAAAACCCCTAACATAAACCTTTCAAGAGACAGAACAACCAATACATGCTCCCTGAAGGGTCTCTTCAGGATGAGTTCTGTTCTTGTTTTCTTTTCTTGTGAAAGCTCTTGAAATTCTACTTCAAATTCAGAGCTTCTTACTTAGTAGTACTTCTTGTTTTTTAGTCTCCGACTGAGGATCTGGGGATGAACTTTCCACCTTCTGAGTTGCGTGGCATGGACACTTCTGAGCCCCTCTCACCCTCTGCTGTAGACAGGGAATATAGACTAAGAGCACAGTCGTGACTGACTCCTCAGGCACTGAGGGGCATGGACACTTACTCAGCATGTACTCTCCTTACTCCATTTGATTCTCACGACCTAGGAAGGTAAGCCTTCCTTTCCCCAATGTTACATCTGGGAACCTGAAACCCAAAACAATTTGGTGAGTTCCAAGCTGGTCACACTCGTTTTTAAGTGATGGAGTTAATTTGAACCCCTGTTTTCCAGGCAGAGGCAGTCTGAAAACAAAGACCAGCGATTAGGGGATTACTTGCTCTTACTGATTTACTAAAACATCTCCCTCCTGGCTAATGTGCAGACTCGAGAGTTCTTTGAAGAGTCCCGTGGTTTTCACCTGCCTCACTCTGGGGGTGGGCTGGTCACCAAGGCCTTCTGGTTGGAGCTGTGCTGTGTTTCTCCGTGTCTGGCTGGCCCTCTGGCCCCTGCTTCCAGAGGCTCCTGATTCAGGTCAGATGCTGCTGGTGCCCTAGAAATAACCGGGTTTCTAGCCCAGCATGACTCCCTAGAGCCCCTGGGCCTGCTAGGGCAGCTCCCGCCACCTCTCCCCAAAGCTGTGTTTATTTCTATTGTGTCATTTGCTTATTATAGGCAGTCTGCTAAGTGTCAGTTATCACCTCCCTGTGATTCCCTGCCTTTTCTTCTCCTCCTGTCTTTCCCATTGCTTTGGGGTCTCTGGACGATAGGGACCTGGGAGGCAGTAGTCTAAATAGGTTCCTTCTATACTTCTTCAATGTGGAATTAAGCTTTTTGACTGCTTTTCCCTGCGGGATGAGCTTTTGTTAGAAGCACTGGTACTGTACATGAACGAACGCTCTGTGGTCCATGGACGGAATGCCTCAGAGGGTTGAAAGAGCAAATTGGGGGAGCGGGGCCTGGATTGGCACGGTGGGGTGCTAGTTTGGATCAGAGGGGTCAAATGTAGGCCCAGGTTCTGTCAGTCTCTGTGATTTTGGTCTCCCGTTTCCTGTGACCTTGGAAAACGCTTGTCCTCTTAAATCGCTGTGTCCTCGTGCTGTTTATGCACTTTAGACTGAGATGTGGCCTGAATTCTGGTCCTAGAGTCAGAGCTACCGCCACGAGACAGTGCTGGAGAAACTGTCCCATCAACGCTTGCAGGAGCTACAGGTTAGCTGCCTGGGAATGACATCGAGACATCGCACTGTGTACTCCCAAGGGTAAAAGTAAGATCGGGGTCTGATAGGCAGCTATGCAGCCTCTGTCCCCTTCCAAAGGTATCACTGGAAGGAGTGGGGCTGTTTTTCTTTCCCAGCACACCCAGCTGGTCCCCGTATGCTAGAGCTCTGACTTTCTTCCATAGTAGGTCCTCACTTAACATCATCAGTAGGTTCTTGGAAACTGCCCCTCTAAGGGAAATGATGTGTAATGAAAGCAGAGCCTCAGATAGTGTTATTTCATTCAAATCAGCTGGGATTTCTTAGTTCTCATCAACGTTGAAGGAAACGACATTGAATGAAATGTTATTCATGATGTTATTTGAGGACCTGCTATACTTTGGTGCTGTTTTCAGTCATTGCTTCAGATTTGACCTGGTCACGTCTCCCAGAGATCCTATCACGTCTCCAGTGCACGGCTTGACTGGAAGCGGCTCCCGTGTGGCCTTGTTCTGACTTGAGCAGAGCAGAGCAGAGGAGAGAGTGTGTTTTGTATTAGGTGTCAAGAGAGAGCCCATAGAGATTGTTTGCTCACCAAGAATATGTGGGCCTGTAGATTTCGAACTTTTCTCTGGAAAACATTAGCAGAACTGACTTTATGACTTCTATGTTTGGAGGAAGAAAGATAAACTGACCTTCATCCTCACTCCCCCTCTCCTCCTCCCTTCTGAAGCATAGAGGAGCTGGCTGTCTCCGGCTCTGCACTGTAATCCATCCCTTCCCACCTTCTCAGGAGCCTGAAATCATCAACTTCTCCTTCTTTCTACTGTCTCTTCTCTGTCTACTGGACCCTTTCTATCCATTTTGTTTTTAACATATCCAAGTCTGTCTCATGTTAAATTACTGCCTATCTTTCTCTTCTCTTTCAAAGCCAACTTCTTGAAAGAACAGTCTGTCCACCTTGTCTGTTTCATGACCTCTCCTTTCATACTCATTTGGCTCCTTCCCCAATTCCCACTCCATCAAAGCTGGTCTAAGTGGACTCCGAGTCCCTAAACCTAATGTACTTATTTCATTTCTCAGCACTGATACCATTAAGTAATCCCTACTTACTGAAATGTGTGATGCCCTTGACTTTTCCTTGGGTCATGTCCTTTTCCTCCTACTTCTTCAGTCCTTCACATTCTGTTTTTCAGCTCTTTCAACTCTATTTTTCAATAATGGGAGGTCTTCGAGTCTGCATCTAGTGTCTCTGTTTCCCCTACACTCTGGATGTAGTTCATGGCTTCACTTCCACTGTCTATGAAGACCCTCCCATTTATGTCTTTAATCCTTTCATTGGAGATCTTTGATCTGCAGATGAACATATTCATCCTCTTGCTCATCTTCTCTACTTAATAGTTCACAGATACCTCAAACTTAACATATGTAGTAATGTATCACTTCCTTTCCAAACTTGACCCTCTAACAGTGTTCCCTAATTTGACCTCTTAGTTTGCATGTTGGTACTTCTTTTCTTTTTTATCTGCCTCCCACTTACCATGTTTGTTTGCTGAATCTCTCTTGAATGTATCTGTTTTTCCACTGACTTCACATGCATCAAAAACTGATCATCTTTCACCTGTTTTTGTTATAGTGACCTCATTATTGGCCTTTTTGTATCGACTTGTGCCCCTTAGAGTTCTACAGAGTGAATTTTTAAAAATACATGTCTGGTACACCCTGGTGGCCTAGTGTCTTAGTCCCCAAGGTGTAGTTCTATACATACCAAGGTCCCTGGTTCAAGACCGGGGACTAGGGGAAACAGCCAAAATGAACAACTAAATAAAATGCTTTAAAAAAACAAAACAAAAACCAATGACACATCCAATCATGTCTCACTCTGTCATCCCTACTCTATTCTAACTTCTTTTATTAACTTTAACTACATTAAGACCTCCTCTCTCTCATAGTCTCCAAGACCTTGTGTGGCCTTACCTGTGCCTTGTCACCACTTCATCTCCGCCCCCTGTGCCTCACTCTGTACTGAGGGACACATTTGGCCTTGACAAGATATGACTCTTGCCTCAGGGCATTTGCATGTGATCTTTCCTGTCTCTGAAATGTGCTTCCTCCTCACCTCATTTTTCATATCTGTCCTTCTGAGCTCAGCTCAAATGTGACTTCCTTCGGAAATGCTTTCTGAAATCTGGAACAAGACCGGGAATAGACAGCATCTGCTCACACAGTGTGCTCTCACTTCCACGTCTCTCAAGCGCTTATTCACCATAGTATTGAAAAAAATCATTTGATGCTGGATGTCTTTCTCCCTGCTAGACCATAAGCTCCTGAGGGCAGAGACGGTGTCTGTCATGTTCACAGCATTACACCGAGCCGGAGCATGATGCCTGGCACATAGTTGGCATCAGGATTGTTTATTTTAATGAATGAATGACAGCTGAGCTGGGGAGGAGGGAGTCCAGATGAATTTGCAGGGAGATGTATGCAGACAATAGCGTCCTCTCAAACTGTTGAGTTAGAGAAGGCAAGAATCATTTCATTTTAGAAGACTTATATAGTTAGAAAATGTTAGTCTTAAAGATGAGGAAACCAAGGCCTAAACAAGGCCCAAGGTCACAGAATGAGCTAGTAGCAGAGTTCTAAGTCATGCTGTCTGACTTCCAGGTTGGCACTAGCTCTCCTTCTGAATCTCCCCTCCCGCTTACAGGTGACAGGTGACAGCCTATGTGTTCTCCAGTGAGTAGGGCTCTGGAGTCAGGAAAGACGATTAATTCCTTTCTGACCTGAAGGCCTGGCAGCTCGGAGCAGCCTGTCCTACAATGGGCCTAAGGAGCCACTCCTCCCCTCCCCCAGGGTTAGCATGAATGATGGGCTTGCAGGGCATCTGAGCCAAGGCCAGCCTTCCCTGCTGAGATGTGGAGCCCTGGGAGGAGAAGCACAAGGGATGTGTTTGTTGAGGTAACTTGCTTTTCCAGTTTCTAGGTTATCAAAATTTGGGAGCTGGAAGCCTGACACTGGAGCTAAAGCTTATTGGAGCCGGTTTGCATGCGTTAACCTTGTGGGTTCACTGTACACCTGCCCAGAAACCCTACCTGTGCATTCTGAGGGGAAGCCACGGTGAAAGCCCTCAGGGGAGTCCTTCAGTAAGGTGTGCCTGCCCGCCTTGTGCTTACCTGACCTCTTCATTCTAGTTAGTGAGAATGATTTCGGAAAGATCCACAAATGGAAAGCTCTGGAGTGGAAGTAACTGTGCGGGGAACAGGATGCTTACAATATGAATCTTTGAATGATGGCACCTCTCATTTCCATGTTTCATCTTACTCATTTTTCAGGTTTTTTTCTTGTTTAATTTAACCAACATGTATTGAATCCCCATTACTGTCCTGGATCCTGAGGACTCAAAGAGGCCCGGGGAAGCTCACAGCTTATTGATAGACCATTCATCTATTCATGCACTCATTTATAAGCTCTCTGGTAGGCATATATTCTGTGCTAGGCAAATACTGGCCTTTTAATTCATTTAATATTCTTTGAGATCCTCTCATATATCAGGATTTTTTCCAGGTTCTTGGATTATTGAACAAACAAAAATTATGCAAATTATTTTTGAGTGGGGGAGAGAATGTTAATATAGACTATACATAATAAATAAGTAAATTTAAGAGTGGTTAAATAGTGGTTAATACTATGAAAATAGCAAGATTGGGAAGAGGTAAAAGGAGTTTGGGGTGTTGGGGGTTATAATTTTTTTTTTAAAAGAAAGGTATAAGCAGAAATGAAGGCAAATAGGCAGGCAGACAGAAAGAGAGAGGAAGAAGAAGCATTTTATTTTATTTCTATCTTATTTGTTCATCCTCTAGACCTGGGACTCAAACCCAGGGGTATGTGGCCTATGTCCTTCAGAAGTGATTGACTTAACTGCTACTCCATCAGGATGCTTTGAGATTGCAATTTAAAGTAGGGTGATTATGATAGACTTAGTTTACAAAGTGACATTAGAGGGGAGATTTAAGGGAGGTGAGGTAGTTATACAGAGATCTTGGTGAAAGGAATTCAGGCAGGGGAAATTCCACCCAAGGTGGAAGCATGCTTATCATGTTTGGAGAACAGTAAAAACGTCGCAATGTCTGGGGGGCAATGAACTGAGACCAGAGAGTCACTGGGTGCCAGATCACATGGTCTTGTCAGCCATTGTGCAGATTTGGCTTTACTCTGTGAAAAACATGCACTGGTGGGTTTTGAGTAGAGGGATAATATGACATGACATATTTGAAAGGGATCACAGGGTCTGCTGTGTTGAGAATAGACTTTCAGGAGCAAGAATGGATGTAAGAACCAGTTCAGAGACACAGATGATGGTGACTTGATGTATTATATGGTAAAGGAGGGGATGAAAAGAGGTTAGATTCTGGATATGTTTAAAACCTAATGTATTTCCTGATGGATGAAATGTGGAGTAAGAGAGAAAGCAGAGGAAGAAAATGACTCCAAGTTTAACCTGAATGACTAGAAATATACCCATTGAGATGGGAAAGACAAAATGGATCAACATTTGGGAGGAGATAAGGAGCTTGGTTTTGGATAGTTTGGATGTGTTAGATAGAGAGTTGGGTGTGGGCAGAGATATAATTGTGAGAATCAGAAGCATATAGAAGGTATAAAAGCCATGAAAAAGGTAAAGTTAGAAGAGATCACCAAAGGAGTGAATGTAGGGAGAGCAAAGACAGAGCAAAGACCTGAGCCGTCGACACTGAATGGTAAGAGGTTGAGATCAAAGGAGGATCTAGCAAAGAAGACTGAGAAGTGACAGGTGAGGGAGGAAGAAGCCTACTGTTGACCTGGAAGCCAGGTGCAGAAAGTCTACCAAGCAGCAGGGAGAGATGGTGGTTCAGATGCTGCCAAGGAGGCATGTAAGATGAGGAGTGAAAATTACTCACTGGATTTGACAGTGGATGTCAGCGGGGATCTTAACAAGAGTAGTTTCAGTGTAGTAGTGAGAGTTAAGGCTTTGAGTGGATTCAACAGAAAATGAAAAAGAGGAATTTATTGCAGGTTTGCTACAAAGAGGAACAGAGTGATGGGGTGGTAGCTGATAGAAGTGGCATCATAGGGTGTTTATTTTATCATTTTTATTGTGATAAAATATAAGCGACCTGAAATTTACCATTTTAACCACAATTAAGTTGATATAGTTCAGTGGCATTAAACACAGTCTCGTTGTTGTGTATCCATCACCACCATCCATCTCCAGAGCTTCATCTTCCCAAAGGGAAATGCGTTATTATTATTTTTTAATATGGGAGAAGTAGCAGCATGTTCATAAGCTGATGGGAACCATGCAGTTGAGAAGGGGAAATTAATGATGTAGGAGGTGAGGGGGAGCTTGTTGGAATGATTTCCCCGTGTGTTGGGAGGGGGTGAGATCTGACACACAAATAGAAGGATTGGCTCTGGGATGAGGGATTATTCATCTTCAGTAACAGGAGAGAAGGCAGAGTAGTGTGTATCGCTGCTGATAAGTGCATAAATGTGGTAGTAGGAGTATGCGAAAATGCTCTTTTGATTGTTTCAGTTTTCTCAGTGAAGTAGGAAAGAAAGTCATCAGCTGAGAGTATGGGGGAAGAATCCTTAGAGGCTTGAGGAGAAAGAAGGTGTGAAAGAGCCATCTAGGAGAGTAGGTGATTGAATAGAATAAACTAGGGAGATACAGCATGCTTGTTAGGCATCATCAAATGCCCGTTTTTGGTTCTTGGTCATGAATTTTAAGTGGTGCAAACACTTGGTGATTTGGTGGAGGGCAGGGTGTGCTGACATGTATCTGAGGAATGGGGAAACTGCACATGAGTTTATTTTCATGTGTAAAATAAAAGTTACTGCAATAAAAATTGCCAATAAAAATAAATTAATTTTTTTAAAAAGTGAGACTAGTCTACATGAATATGTGCTTCTTTCCAGCTACAGCCAATTGCATGGGTGCAAATAGTGGACTGGATTTAACTAGAACTGTGGTTGCGCCGAGTGAAGAAAGGGAATAGTTATCAAGGTTGGTCATGAATGTAAACTGGGGGGAGAAGGGGAGAAAAGACAATGAATTCACTGTAGGGATCAGTTAAACGATGGTGGTATCAGTGGATTAGAGTTCTTGTTAGGATAAAAGAATTGTTAGAGTCCAAGCGTTAGAGGGAGTGAGCTGGAAAGTACAAGGTGGTGCCTGGAGAGTGGCGTGCTTACATACCAGATCACGGAGGGATTGAAGTTCTTGGTGGTGACAAAGTCTGTGGTGTAGAATGAGTTGATAGCTGGAGTGGGGAAGAGCGTGAGATTACTAGAGAAGAATTCAAGGAACTGGAGAGTCAAGGTATTGGAGCAACACATATGAATATAATAAAATTCCTAAATGTTAAACCAGAACTAGCGTATATACATCTGTGAATGAAAGACATGTGCCCTAACTTCAAAGAGCTTACATTCCAGTCCAGGAGAAGACACTTCAAAAACATTTATGGCATAATGTGATTAATGCTCTCTTAGAAAAGTACAGTTGGCCCTCGAATAGCATGGGTTTGAACTGTGCAGGTCCACTTACACATAGTTCTTTTCAGTAAATACAGTCTAGTACTGCAGCATGCCTGTGGCTCAGGGGGCTGAGACGCTGACACGCAGACTACGTACAGCTCAAGGACCAGAGTTCAAGATGTGGCCAAGGTGCAAAACCAAGAATGAACAACTAACTAAATAAAGATGTTTCTTCCTTTTTTGCCTTCTTGCCTTAAAAATGCTTTTATCTCTCCCTTCTTCTCTTAAAAAAATACAGTAGAGTGCTGCTGCTGTTTTTTTCTCTTATGATTTTCTTAATAGCATTTTCTTTTCTCTGGTTCATTTTATTGTAAGAAAACAATATATATATATATATATATATATATATATGATAAATATAACGTGAATAATATGTATTAATCAACTGCTCTCCATAAGACCCCTGTCAGTAGCAGGCTGTTAGTAGTTAAGTTTTTGGAGAGTCAAAAATTATATGCAGATTTTTTATTGTGGGGTGGGGAATTAAGTCTAACCCCCATGTTGTTCAAGGATTAACTATACAGCGAAGAAGGAAAACAAATTGAGGATACCTAAATCTAGACTTGGGAGTTGGGGACTCTTTTTGGAGGAAAGAGATTTGAGTTGGTACTTTGAATAACCAATGGAAGTTAACGAGGTAAAAAGAGGGGGAAGAAGCAGTCCAGAAAATTGGAACAGTATGTGCAAAAGATAAAGGTGAGACGGGCACTGGAGTGGGAGGTCCAGGCCCACACTTAAGAAGAAGATATTTCACAGGGGCAGGAAAATCAGGAGACGGGATCCTTGGGGGACCTCCTGCCCCCAAGAGCCTGACTGCCAGAGAGAGATGAGGAATAACTAGGAGATGATGGTATAGAAGAATTTTAGGGAAGAGGAAAGTGTGACATGCCTGCATTATGTACTCAAAGTGGTGGGAGATACTACTGCAGAGACAGGCTGTGGCCACTTGGGAAGGGGTGCTATATTGAGAAGTTTGTTTTTCACTTTTTGTGTCAAGACAAAAATCCCTTAAAGGTTTTTATATTAGAAAGTGACCTGATTAATTTTTGGTCACTAAATTAATGAATTATGACTCGATGTGGGACAGATGGGGGTGAGAGAGACTGGTGACACAGTGTGCATGCAAATGGATGAGGGGGTCCTGAACCAAGGCAATGTCAGGGGCTCTTGTGGAGACGGTCCTGATTCTAAGGATGTCTAGAGAATAATAATTAACAAGTCTTGGGAGCACCTCCTGGAAAGTGCCCACACATCAAATGCTTTTGAAATTCTCTACTGGAACACTGAGGGTTCTGGCTGGAACTGAAGGTAACTGTTTCAGCATGAGCAAGACACTGCTCCTGGTGGATGGGAGGAATCCTGGCATACTTGACCTTCACCCATGAATTTAAGATATACATTCCTTGTTATATTTGCTAACAGTAAAGCAATATTTAATTCAAAGCATTTTTTAAACTGCCCCCCTCTATGTAGAGTCCCATTCAGAGTATTATGGGTAATACTGAACATAAGGTCCTCTCCACCCTCTTAGCCCCCATCCCTGGGTCCATGGGCTTTACAGGGCCAGGGCCTGAACCACAGGGCTATACCAAGTCCCTCCTCTTAGAGAGGCGTCAGCCTAGTTCTGGGAATGAAGAGATCGGGTTTAGAGATTGAGGACCTTTTGAGGCCAAGGACACGTTCACTCTGAGGCAAAGCAGGTAAGATTCCACGTGCCCTCTTGCTGCAACACTCAAGAGGCTGCTGACTTCTCCATTTGGTCAGACTTGTGAGCTCCCACTTCTCTTACAGTTAGCAAGGGTTTTGTTCTCCCCTTACCACATTCCAGACCAGTCTTCCAGGATTTCTACGCCAGTTAGTGTCACCTCAAGATGGTTCTAGCTCCAGGTTGCCATTTAACTTGTGCCTGAGTGGAGAGACACAGTGGCATTAACTTATGATGCAGTGAACCATGCAGCCCAGGAAAGTTTCTAGTGCCATTTTGCTAAAATCTTCTAGGGAAAGGGGAGGGTGAGATTGACAGGTGAGCACTAAGTAGCTCCCAAGTGCCAGCCTGAATGACTGCTGAGTACATGCCAGTGTGATGTATTCGGCGGCACACCTTATATCCTTCAGTTCTCACAACAAACCCCCTAGGAGGTTGGTACTTGTCCCATTTTTCATACGGGGAACTGAGACTCAGAGAGGTTAAGTAATGTGCTTAAGGCCACGCAGTTAGTTGGAAGGATAGGCCGGCCTATCTGATTTTAGAGCCCATATTCTAAACCTCCCTGTCTTCATGCTTTTATTTTTTGAAACTCACTGGTTTTGTCTCTGATCATTTGTTAGTAGATTATTTTCCCTCCATTGCTGGGGTAAATAGGCTATTCTTTTTCCTTCTGGATTTTAAGTTGGCATTTAATACTGGCTTCTCTGAAATTCATTGTAATATATATTTGTGTGTGTATATGTGTATATATATACACACATATAATATTATCTCATATATGTATATTTTGCATATATAAAAACATACGTATGTACATACATTTATTTCATTTGGTTTTAGTTTTGCTATTTTGGTCACAAGCCAAAGTTAGTTTCTTCTAAGCTAGCTCAGATAAAGATGAGCTTACTGTAGGAAAACAAAGCGGTAAGGTGTAAGGAGTAAGGGATCGCAAGGCAGTAGAAGAAGAGGGTCCATAATAGGACTGCACCTTACGGAGACTAGATCAGACCCCAATGACCAGGGCCCCACTCAGTTTCAAGATTTGTTGAATAGATGCAGCAGCCAGTTGTGTGGTTGACTATCAAGGCCTGGGTGACTATGTCAGACTTAGCTACTTTGGGTCCAACTTAGCAACTCAGTCTCAAGAACTGGAAAGAACCTTGATCCAAACCTTCTCCCTTTACCAAGTACCAGAGAGGCCAAAGGTCAGGCCCAAGTCACACCATGATGACAGAACCAATGCCTGAACCCCAATCTTCCATCCTCTCTATTCCTTAGCAGTATCTCAGTCCCCAGGAACCCAGTGCTGTGGGACCACAGTCACCAGTGGGGGCTCTCACTGGGGGAGCAGGCTGGGGAGGGAACCCACACAGAAATGTGTACACAGTGGGCAGCCTGACATCTGTCTATCCCACGTGGCTGCATTCACAGAGGCTAAGCCCAGAGTCAGGGCAGAAGATGCGCGGGGAAACCAGAGATGGGTCCGGCATAGGGTAACTCTCTACCTTGGCTGCTGCCATGTCTAGGACTCGAGAGGCTGGAAGTGGACATGCAGAGCAAGAGTGTGCAGACCGGCCTCGGGTTCCACAATAGCTGCCATGGGCTGTCTTTGCGGCCCCTCTCCCCGTGGGCGCCTTCTCTCCTCAATTTGAGCTCTTGATCCTAAGCTGTGTTTGTTTGTGTCTGTTATGACTCTGGAGTGAAATGAGCAATTTATTTTTCTCCAGTGGGAAACAGAAGGTTGTTTAATCAGTAAAAAGTCCTTGGTGCTCTGCATGCTGGGGCTGTCAGCTGCCAAGTCAGATCCCGTTTGAGGCAGAAGGCACCGCGGATAGTACAGGATGTGAAGCGAGTTGGAGGTGCCTGATGTACTTTTGCGCCATCTGAGCTTTTACCAAATCCAGTGGTGGGTCCCGTCACCTAGAGCAGGCTTTCTAACAGGTGCCACGGGTGGCATTTGGAGCCAAATAACCCCTTGCTGCAGGTGCTGTCTGGTGCAGCGCTGCCGCCCCTCTCCCGATTCCGACAACTAAAAATGTCTTTAGACATGCCACCTGTCCCCGGGAGGGCAAAATCGCCCCAGTTAAGAACCACTGTCCTCGAGCTGCTGCTGCTGCACACAGGAGATGAGCTAGGCTTTTGAAAATCAGGGTCTTTATTTTTGGTTTCTCTGACTCACTCAAGTTCCTAGGGCAAGTTAATGAGACGCTCTCTAATTCTGTTTGTTCACCTATAAAACCGGGGCTGCTTTTTCCTGATTAGAATAGTAATATATGTTTGCTGGAGAAAATTTAGAAGCAATGGAACTTATGAAGAGACTTGCAGAGACTCCTTGGCATCTCAGTCACATCGAGATAAGTACTAAGTATGAAGGTGTGTGTTCTTCCTGCATCTTTTATTTGCACACCTCTCCTCATTCACACCAAATCAGGAGCATGTCAGATTGTATGGAAAACCATTATTGGAAAAAACGTGGTCTTTAATAAACCCATTGAAGACCATCTTATGAATGTCCTGTATTTTACTTAATCAACTTCCAGGTGTATAACTGAAATTGTAGCCAATTTCTTAAGACTAGACCTAATACTGGGGTAGCAGTCTTGTATGTTAATCTCTCTGTGCAGCTCTGGTTTCCAGAGGGTAATTCCTAGAAGTACAATTGCTGGGTCAGAAGGTGGGGACACTTTTAAGGCTTTTGATACTTATTATCAAGTTACCCTTCAGAATCACTCTGCATATCATACCAGTCCTGTATGAAGGAG
Organism: Solenodon paradoxus; assembly: GCA_004363575.1. Lineage (NCBI taxonomy): Eukaryota > Metazoa > Chordata > Mammalia > Eulipotyphla > Solenodontidae > Solenodon > Solenodon paradoxus. Next base: position 116,189 of record RJWH01002074.1, on the reverse strand, counting down.
CCAGATTGGGAAAGTGTGTCCTGAAAAGCTTTCTTCAGCCTCTTGGTTTCCCTCTGAAGCTGAACCATTCCCATTTTGTTTGTGATACAGCCAAGTACTCTCGAACACACAGTGGTGGCCTGCTATTGTGGGGCAACTGGGTAGAACTTGTTCTGACTGGGATGAGTGACAGATAGCACATTTTAGAATTATTGACAGAACTAAAACCCAAGGCTAGATGGCAGGTCACGTGAGAATCCTTTCTTTTTGGCCTGACCCCAGGAATGGGTCCATGCATACTAATGTCCCCTTTCTGTTCTCCTAAAGAGGCAGGTGGTTGTCAGAGCCTTTGACCTAGACCTCTTCGGCACCTGGTTTTCTATGGCAAGAAGCCGGTGACCTGTGTGGAAAGGCTTATTGAGTCACAGCTGAGGTGGAGTGGGTTAGAAGGGGCTGTGCCAGATCGGGGCTTTCCTCCCCTGCATGCTACCTTGTCCCATTCCAAACTTTCTCATCTTGACATGACCTTTAGCTGCCTGAGGTGCTGGGAGTGGTGGGGTAGGGTGGGCCATGGAGTGGGATGTGGTACCTGAAATGTTGGGTCTATGTGTGAGCATGGCCTTAATGGCCCTCCTAGTTTTGGTGACCAGAAGCAATCCTACCAGGGCTCTCTATCTAAGAATGTTATCATTGGGGGGCCTGGAAGGTAAACAAAGGCAGATCGTGATGCAGAGAGATAGGCTTTGAGTTCTAGGACTTGTTCTTTTCTGATGGAAGCAGACACTTGGATGGAAGACCATTGTTGTTGGCCCTTCCGTGCTACTGGGGTGACTATGTCTGGGGGAGCCCCTGCATCTAGTCCGTGATCATCTTTTTCTGGCCAGTGGAATGGAAGGTGGAACTCCCTGGGGAACTGATAACTGGTACTCATGAATGGCAATTTCATATCCATCATTAGGAACTGCTTAAGCTTCAGGTCTTACTTCTGGCTCTGGGTAATAGACAGTTTGCACAGTGACCCACCCAATCCACACTTTCTGAGAGGGCATCAGATTCATCTTGTTTTACAGGAAAAGCTGAGGGTAAGGCCTCTGGAATAATGAGATGACGTTTAATCAATAGCAAATCTAGAGACATCTTTTTAAGAAAAAATTTTAACTAATTTTAGACTCAGAAAAGCTGCAAAAATAGTATAGTGAGTTCTCATACACCCCTCACCCACCTCTCCCTAATATTAACATCTTACATAATCATAGTAAAATGATCAAAACTAGGAAATTAGCATTGCTATAATACTTTTAGCTAAAATATAGGCCTTTATGAGTATCATCAGTTTTCCACTCAGGTCCCTTTTCCATTCCATGAGCCTAGCTAGCATTTCTCAGTCTTTCCTTATCTGTCATGAGCTTGACACTTTTGAAAAGTATTGATCAGTTATTTTGAAGACTGCACCTCAGTTTGGATTTCTCTAATGTTTTTTCATCTCTGAAGGGAGGTGGTGCTTTTCAACAAGATGTCCCCTGAAATGAGGTTGTTCGTTCTTGATTGTGCTGACCCTGTGCTGACCCCGATTGCTTGGTTCGGTCGTAACTACCAAAAGTCACTGTCTTTGTAATTAATAAACACTGTGGAGGACATGCTTTGAGATGATGTAAATCCCTTTTCTCTTCCATCCTTTGATTACTAAACTTAGCATCCATTGACAGGTGCTATTCGTAATGGTTTTGTAGTGTTTCCTTGATGGTGACTTTTCATTTCCCTTGTGCCGTCTACATTTATTAGTTACAGAATATGCTGTATTGTATCTACCGTGTGGTAGATCTTAAGACATCATTTTGATGAGATATTAATATATTTTTGACTAAGTCTTTAATCAAAAGCAATAGCTCTTTCCAGAATGTGATCAGTTTTTCTCCTTACAACTCTGTGTATTTGTTTCTTATTAGTGCTCACAGAAAACTTGTAAAAATAGTAGAGTTCCCATACACCCCTCACCCAGCCTCTCCTAATACTAACATGTTATAGAACCATAGTACAGTTATCAAAAGTAGAAAAATTGCTTAGTTTATATGAAGGTTATTAAAAGAGCTAGGCAAGTGGGGAGATGATAAGAAGAGGTAAGGTTCCATATATATGAGATACATTATGTATATTATAATAGCAATATTTATTGTTTCATTTGTTCACAAAGCTATATTCATTTTAAGATACTGAATTTGCTTCTCTGTCTATATTTCACACCACATCCACCACCACAAGTTCTAATGCTCTTTACTACTATCTTTTCCCCTCTACCTCTTCCTGCTATAACCACAGTCCTGTGGGGAGAGATAATTTTATTGGGATTTGTGTGTTCGTTTGTTTCATTTCATTATGTTCTGCATATGAGTGGAATCATCCTGTATTTCTCTTTTTCTACCAGATATTTTTTGAAGGTAGAACATACAGGACGGGTGAAAGGATTAGCTGTGGAGTGAGGGAAGAGAGGCGGAGTGAAGGGTGGTTCTAAGATTTTTGACCCGAACGACATGTCCTTGCCACTTTTTAAATTGGGGAAGATTATAGGAGACATCCAGGCAGTTTTACCTTTCAACTGGAAAACTCCCTTTTCTCATCACCTCTGTAATTAGCCACTTGATCCAAGCCACCATGATCTCTCTGCTAAGTTGTTTTAATAGCCTTCAAATTGGGACTTTCTGCTTCCACCCTTTACCCTTCTCTCAGTCTGTTCTAAACATAGGATCCAGCTTGACCAAAACATGGAAAAGAATTCAACTCATTGAGTCTTCTGCTCAAAGCCTCATCTGGCTTTCTCTTTCACCCAGAGTAATGACTACAGGCTCACTGGCATGTTCCTGTCTGTTCCCTCTCCAACCCCAGCTCTCCCTTCTCCCCCAGCCTTCCCCCCCCCCCCACATGGCTCTGCTTCTTTCTGAAACTGCCAGACTTGTTCCTGCCTCTAGATCTTCGTATTTGTCATTTGCTCTACTTGGAATAGGCTTCACCTAGAAATCTGCATGGTCCCTTCCATCCTTCCTTCGCCTCTTCCTATGTTACCTTTCCAGCTAGGACTTCTCAGGCCATCTCCCTAAAATTGCAACTCCCACGTCCCCTCCATCCTTCTTCCTGTTTGATGTTCCACCTTAACTCTTACCGTTATCTAACATTATGCTGTATTTTATACATTTATCTTATAAACGTTCTGTCTCCTTCGCTAGAGTTATAGACTCCAAGAGGCAAGGAGTTCTGTCTCTTTTGGTTCTTTGCCACATCTCTCGTATTTAGAATAGTGCCTGATAAATAGCAGGTGGTACTCACTAAATATTTGTGGGATGAATAAAAATCTGCTCATCTAATTAGGCTGTTTATTCATTGCTTTTTGAGGTCTGGAAGGCACTATACTATATGTTCGGTAGATACACAGAAATGTAAAACCTGGTTTCTGTCTTCAAGTTGGTTATAATTTGATCGGGGTATGATAGCAATATACCTCTGTGTGAAAAGATGGTGAAAGTGGTTTCACCTCACACGCTGTGAGCACAGGGAACACAGAGCCCGGTACTAGGGGCAGATATGTAAGACACAGTTCCTTCTTTCAAACTCTTCTAGGTTATTTGTGACAGCACAAAGGAAAACAAGCTCTACCCCAGTGGTTGAGTCAGGCAGGGCTGTTGCAGCAGCCTTCTCATACAAAGTCTCACCTTAACACCTGCGTCTGGACAATCCCGGGAGCTCTAAGAAGTCTGGTATCTATCACTAGAACATGGGGCGTGAGGGTGTGAAGGCGAAAAACGAGGCAGGCAAAGTAGGTCACAGAGAGTTGATGAAGGCCCTGAGTCCTGTGTTAAGTAGAGTTTGAACTTCATTCTGTAGGGGGTGAAAGGTTTTTGAAGGGGGGCTCAAAGTGATCCCATGTGTTGCAGGATCACATCTGAAGATGGATTAGAAAGGGCTGACAGGGATGGAGGAACAGTTGGGAAGTTCCTCGAGTGAAGGATGATGCAGGCCTGGAGTACAACCTAAGCTGTGAAAAAGAAAGAAGGCAGTGGATTGGAGAGGGTTCACAGGGGGAGCTCATTCATCTAGAGGAATAATTCTATATACATGAGGGGAAGACAGAATGATTTATTAAGAGAAGGTTGAGGTTTCTAACTCGGGTGACTGGCCAGTTTGAAGAGTAGGATGGCATCTGGGGTCACAGCAGTGGCGAGGGCGAAGGTGATGGTAAAGATAAGGAGCCTTGTTGTCATTCAGTGAATCTACCCTTGACTTCAGTGAGTTCCCTAAAGTCTGTCTCTGGACTTTGATTTCTGGGCCAGGACGGGCCGAGCCTGCCCTAGGAATGATCCTCGGTCCTGAGTGGGAGCTGCGTCTCTGGCCCCTGCCTCCAGCTGTGAGTAGCAACACGGACAAAGCCAATCCTGGCAGCAGGGAGGAGGAAGTATGGCGCCGGGGAGCATCTCCCTGGGCTCGGAAGGGAGCCAACAGAGAGCAGGAAGGAGGCTTGCAGCGCTGGGGAGCCAAGTTCAGCTCAGCTCTATTTTGGGTGACAACATTTACAATGTTCCTTCACCCAGAATCATTCCGCCTGCCTGGCCGCCTTCGGTGTTTCCAGCTGATGGGTTCTCACGCCTACTTAACAACTGGCTTGGTTCAGGAGCTCCCCAGCTCCCTGAAGGCTGCCCGTCAGTCCTCCTGCTGTTCAGCAGGGTGCCCAAGTCCCCCAGTGTCCAGAATACTAAGCTAGGCTACCCCGTGGCACTCAGGCAGGAGAAGGTAGAGGAGTGATGTAGATGTGAGAAGCAAAGAGGAGGGTGATGGGAGATGTCAGAGTTCAGGCACAGAGGTGTGCAGGCAATTGACTTGCATTTCTGTGCTTCTCTTCCTCTGAAAGACCAAGTGACCGAGGGAGAAAATGCTTGAGAGTGATGCTGTTTTGTGTTTCTCCATCTTTTGTCTGAGAACCTCCAGGCACGGGCTCTGGAATCCGCTGTTGTCCTGGATCATCCTAGTTTCTAAATCTGTGAGCATTTAGAGGTCCTGGTTAGGGCTCCATAGAGACCCTAGTGTAGAAGGACCATGTGGTTTTTTTCTAATCATAAACTGAAGGGCATTCCACATTCCTTGAAGAAAACAGAGGAGAGCAGAAGGAAAAGAATAAAAATGACCTGTAATCTGATTTCTTAGGGAACCATGGCTAATATTTTGTTATTTTTTTCCCTGGTCGTGTGTATGCGTATTTTCGGAGTACGTGTGTGTTAGTGTGTGATGCTCCTGTATGTTTCGTGGCTCCCGCTGCAGGGTGTAGAATGGGGCAGGTCCTCAGCAATCTCCTCCTTCTTCCAAAACGAGGTCGTGCTCCTTGTAAAAGAGGGGAGAGGTTGCTATTTTGGGGAGCTCAGTATGGGACCATGGACAGTGGGATGAAATTGGGGTTGTATAATAATCTTGGAAGTGTAATTCCAAAGAACCAGAGCCCACCAGCTGGGAACATTTGCTCCCACACTGAACAGCGTAGTGACAAACCTGTTTGCCGTCAAGCTGAGAGGCCAGACCTGGTGGAGTAGCAGAGAGCTGGGGCATTGGAGAAAGCAGTTCAGAGCAATGTGGCATCTGTTGAAAAAAGATGCTAAGTCACCATAGAATTTTCTAACCATCTTGGAAGCACTTGAGTGGCTATTGGTGTTTTTCGTTTGGGTTCACCTGAGAGCAGACCCTAAGGACTTAGCTACAGATGGGTTATTTGAAAGGAAATTCTAGGAAGCAGGAATGACGGGACAGTGGGAATGAGATGAGGCAGGAGAGGAGGGTGTTCCACAATGTGCCCTGGGGACTCCGTTCTTCCAGGAGCCCCTGGGAATCAGAGGAGACATATGGAATTGTCTGCCGGCATGAGGCAAGGTTGGAATATTTACATACCAGCTCCCACTCCCCACTGTCTGCGCCTCTGATCAGAAAGGCCCCAGAGGTTGTGTGATTAAGGTGTGACCCTGTCATCCAGAGGTGGGTCTGAGCTCACACAGAACAGCTGTGTAGAAATAGGAGGTGGGTCAGGGAGGTGCCATGTGGGATATTAGAGGCTTAGAAGTTCTAGAACCCTTCATGAAAGTGACACTGATTTGAGCAAGGTCTCTTCCTTGCCTTAACTCCTTATCTTCCCCGGCGCCTGCTGTTCTCTGGTCTTCTCCCGTGTTTCCATATGCTTCTTTGATTCTGGACAGTAGATGAGGTTTGTTTGTTGGGTTTTCAGCCAACTCCAAAATTCTGAAATCCTTACCTCATAATTCATTATTTCGCCTTGTCAGGAGCAAGCATTGGGTCTCTCGAGAATTAAACGCCACCTCAGGTGACTTTGGGTTTTGCACTTCTTGCTGTGTCACCAAGTAGAGACTAGACTTGGCAAATGACAAGATGGAAAGAGTAGAAGCAGAGGCAGGTTATCTTGAGCTGCAGTCCCCTGTCTGGGAAGGGCTCCAGTCGGCAATGGAGCAGATACTGTGGGCTCTGGGGCTGACCTACCAGGAGCCCCGAATGCAGGCGAACCCCTGTGTTCCCGGGATGGAGGACTGGCGGGCTCTCCGTGCTTTCTTGGCTTGTGGTTTGGTCTAAATATATGTGTTGACCACAATAAAAGCACTTCTGCAGCCCTCTGAGGTTTTTGTCAGAACCATGTCCTGACCTTTTTGCTGTTTTGTGGGCACCATTGAGATTGATCTCTCATTTCTCTAGTGTAGAAACTAGAGGTCCCAAGAGGTTAAGTGATTCACCCCGAGCGGTGTCATTTTTCACTGGTGGCAGAGGGCACTGGAACCAAGGCCTCCTGACTCTCAAACTTAGGGTTCTCGACTCTCCACTTTCTGCCTCCACCCCGCCCCTGCACACCAACATGGAAACAGAACATTTTGTTTCTTGTTCTGTCTCTTGACTTCTAACCTCTAGGCAGATTACAGCTCTGCCAGCAGTGGGGGTCCACGCTTTACTCCCCACATTCCTCACGGCTCTTAGCCCAGGTCTAGGCAGAGCAGACACTTAACAAAAGTTCCTGATTTACGTGGAGGGACAATGCTTGGAGCAACTGAGGACAGAGGACTCACTTCGGCCCATCCGGGCAGGACTCTGGCACATGGCACTTGCACAGCCCCAGGCCCATGTGGTGGGAATTCATGACCATGTGCATAGACCTCAGCCTGTGGGCAGCAGGCATTGAAGTTCATGAGCAGGATTCACCTGCTAGCTGGGGGTTTGCTTAATTCTAGGGCCTGTCACAGGCTAATTGAGGGCAGTAGGGTAACGTCGCTGACACTGAGCCTTGGCTCTGGGGACCGGCTTCCATCTATTCCTTTCTTTTTAAAATTTAATACTTATTGAGGTAACTTTGATTTACAGCGTAATATAAACCCATATTTGCAGGTTCACCATTCCTCAAATATATGACAGCATACACCATCTATTTCTTCTCTTCAGCAGATGATGCCCCAAATGACAGAAAAGTCCTGCCACATCTGCTTCTTGCCTGGAGTTAGGTGTAGTGTCTTTCTCTCTCTCTCTCTCTGGAAAGGTACAGGCAGGTATGAAGGTGAACAGGCAAGCAGGCAGGCACACAGGGAGAGAGAGGAGGAAGAAGCACTTTATTTTATATCCATTTTAGTTGTTCACATTGATTGTTTTCCCCCGGACCTGTGATTCAAACCCAGGGGGTATGTGGCCTGTACTCCTTCAGAGGCAATTGACTTAACCGCTACTCCACCAGGGCACGTCTAGTAGTGTCTTCTCTTAACCTTTGTGACTGTTATTTTTTTGACCTTTGTTCTTCTCCCACCTTCTCCCACCTTCTCCAAAGTGCTCTTTGGAGTTGGGCGGCCTACTACTTACTCACTAGAGCCGGTGTTGGCAGACCAGGTGTCAGAGGTTCACTGTTTCTCTCATGAGTTCGCTCCCTTTCTTCCCACTGCTCTGAGTTGTCAGAGCTTCACATGTTTATGGCCAGGGAGTGGGGCAGGTCTTAGTCGGGGTGCTGAGCTGGAGGAGGGCCTCGGGACAAAGGTCCAGTTGCTCCTTCCCAGTGACCACCAGGAAGCCCTAATTAAAACTGAAGGGTTTTTCTTCCAGATCCTCCTCAGGCTTTTAAATGAAGTCGTTAACAAATATTTCCCACATGCTAATCACTCATGCCATTATTAGGGGACTACAAAAAAGCATTCACTGTGATCTCTGCCTTCAAGCGGCTTCTGGTATAATTGGTGAGACAAGTGGCACATGTGGCCAAGGCCAGGCCAGGCAGGTTTGAAGGGCCAGAGGAAGGGTGTGGCACGAAGCAGGAGACCAGAGTGCTTGGGAGGCAGGGAAAGCACTTGGGATTGATTTGGTCAAGAGAAGCCTGTCTTCCTGGAAGCAATGAGATTTGAGTCAGATGGCTAAAGATGTCTCCCTTTAGATAAGAGTTTTATTGCACATTTTTAACACAGTAATCACCACCACCAATTTTAGGAATCCTGGGAACAAGGTCATTCAGTTTCTAGATGTTCATCAGAGTTATTTCTTATGATAGCCAGACTGAGAACAGCCTTCATAATCAATAATGGGGCATCAGTTAACTAGGACGTCTCATATTCATATAAGTGTCACATGTCATTTTTGCTGAAGTTTACTTCCAGACATCAAAAAACATTCACAATAGATTGTTCGCTGAAAAAAAATTAGATTCCAAAGTAGTATATCTGGTATGAATGCACTCATTTGTTAATATTGTCACGTACTGAAACATGATTGCTTTCATCTTTTTCCTCACCCGTTTTTATGATATTTGCTCTATGTCCATTAATTTGTAAATAAAAGAGTATCTGATGTTTTCCCTTTCTTTCAGCCAGAGTTGGAATGTCCCATAACAATTTTGGGCAGACAGGTCCAGTGGAGAGACGTGTCCCTTATTCTGGGTGGATGGTTGCTCATGGCTCACTCTGGTCTTCAGTTCCTGAAAAGACAAGTTAGCTGACCAGTAATGGGAAGTACCAGAGAGGATGCTTATTTCTGGTCCAGAGAGCACTGTCGGGGAGGGTGCCGAAGAGCACATTCAGGTTGGGGGAGCTACATATTTCCTAGACTTGGAGCAAGTGGGACTGAGTGCCCTGTCTGCATATGTGGGAGCCCTATTTTTGAAGTCCAGCCTTCCCCATACTTTGCATTTTAGTCAGGGAATCACTGCTGCCCACTGTCTCGATAATTACAGTGCTGAGAGGAGAAACAAAAAAAAGGTGCTTTTGAGATTCTGTGCCTCTCTGGGAAAAGGTTATGAGACAGGAGTGATAGAATCCATCTTTTGCTTTGGTGGTGGGGGCAGGGTCTCTGTCCCCTGAAAAGCTCATTTTGAGATGACCTCTTTGGTCTAGACTGTGTCTGTCTCAGTAACAGCTGTCATTTGAATGTCACGAGGAGATTTGGGTGCTTGCTTTTCCTCCCTTTTCTGCAGTTTGAGATTAATGTGTACTATATTCTAATTTGAATGCTAATTAGTATTTTTAAAATACTTTTTTTATCATGTCACTTCCCAAATCCTTATTGCCTGTAGGCTCAAGTCCAGACTCCTCCTCCCGGCATCCAAGGTCTTTCACATTCTGATCTCCCCTGCCCTCCTCCTCTTCGATCTCTTTTCCAACTACTTACCTTCTAAGCCCTCGGTCCACATGTGCATGCTGGCTCCTGTGTGCACCCCACCCCCTAGCTTCTGAACTGCCCTCCTTTTTGAGAAAGCACTTCTACTCTTCTGTCCCAGGCCAGCATCAGTCATCCTGCAGCTTCACTCCTCCCGGGCCCGTGTGCATAGGAATGCTGCATGGCTAGGTGCCCCTTCATTTGGCATTTAGAAAGAATTGTGGTAAAAATTCCATAGCATAAAACTTATACCATCTTAACCATTTTTAAGCATAAATTCAGTAGCATTGATTCTATTCAACAGAGCTCTAGAACTCTTTCACCTGGTAAAACCTTGGTGCCCATTAAGTACCAACTCCCCATTTTGCTTTATTTGTCATTTTGTCAAGGATCAGGTTATGATATAAATGCTGGACTGTTGACTTCAACTAGTGTTCCAGGTAAGTCCTTGGTAGGTTCTAGGAGAAATGAAGCAAGATGAGACATGGTCACACAATGTGAAGCATTCGCAAATTGTCATTGAATGAGTTTGCTTTGTTATTCGTGCATATCTCATCTCCCTAAATAGATGCCTTGGAGAGGGACTTTCCTATGAGCCACAGCAATTCCTTTTTGGGGGAACAAGACAGATTATTATGACTAAACAAATGCAGATATAGTCCTTGGATTTCCTGTGACACCCAGGCCAGGTTGCCAGGTGGACACTTGGCATTGTTTGGTAATTGCATATGCTGATGTCAAAGCACTGAGCTCTTTGAGGGGTATTTATGTGCTCTCCACTAGACTGTACAGTTTTTTAAAAAACTTGTTCTTCCATCATAACAAGGTTACTATTATTATTATGTCTTATAATAAACACAATATGTGCTTGTCAAAGAAGTAAGAAAGCAGAAAATACAGACAAGCAAAAGGACATCAATGCAAACATAAATAAACCGGTACTAGATGCAGCTTCACTCTCTCGGAGAGGACAGCTGTTCAGTCTTTGCTTCCGTCGCATTTGACTCTTCAGACTCACGTACACATGCAGATATATTTTTCTATTTCAATTTTTGTTAAAGAGGAAGGAAGGCCAGTAATATTGAAGACAGGTAGAAAGGTAGACAGGAAGAAAGAGAGAAGAGGAAGAAACATTATTTATTGTTTATTTATTGAGGTATTGAGCCTGGGTCCTTGGCCTTTATATGGACAACACCCCAGCTGCCAGCTTAGCAACTGAGCCACCAGGGCTCACCCAGATGTACTTTTTTAATAAAAATAAAATCTTTTCATGGCTACTTACTCCTTCTATCCATGTGATATGATTTTAATATCTTTACCTATAAATAGATTCCTGTAATGTAATTTTGATATCATGAATATTTATCAAGGACCTATACTGTTCCAAGCACCAATTTCGGTATTAGGAATAAAACAATGAACAAAACTTGCTTAAATCTTACATTATTGGATGAGGCAGAGATCATAATAGAATAAATAGATGAGCAGAATATTCTAGGTACTGATAAGAGTTATTAAAAACAAGTGATGTGAGAGTGACTGAGAGGCTCCTTTAGAGCAATGATTTAGGAAGGTCTCTTTTAGGAAGGAAATTTTGAATTGAAACCTTAAGGATACTAGGAAGCTATCATATAGAACTCAGATGAAAGACAGAACAGCTAATACAAGGACTAACGCTCAGTAATAAACTTGGCGTATTTGAGGAACCATGAGAAAACCAGTGTAGTTAACACAGAGTAAGAGGGAAACTTGTCTATTAAGTCAGAGATGTAGATGTAGATGGAACTTTGTATAAAAACTCTCTGGGCCCTTGTAGGCCGTGGTCAAGACTGGATTTTATTTTAAGGTCTGTGAGAAACTGTTGGAGGGAAGTGGTATGATCTGATTTGTTCTAGGAAGATTATTCTCCATAAATCCAATTTACTTCTTTAACAGATTAAAAGAGGGAAAAATTGCATGTCGTCATCTCATGAGATTCAAAGAAAACCTTTGATAAAGATCATTACCCAGTGCAGGAAAACATCACACATAGGTGGTCTGGTATCTTTACCAAATAGAATGCAAGAGGGGGAAAAAGAGACTGAAGAGATATATTAAAATATTATGTGAGTGTATATCACTAAATGAAAGAAAAATCTGTAAATGCTACATACCATATGATCCCAGCGATATGATATTCTGACACAGATCAGTGGGTGCCAGTGGTTGGGGTCCAGGGAGGGATGAATGGGTATACAGAAGGTTGTTAGGGCAATGACAGTACTGTGTATGATGCCAGAATGATGGATACATGTCCAGACCCATATGAGATGCAATTCCCAGAGCGAACTGTGTGTTTTGGATGATTGTGATATGTCAGTTATGAGGTAGGTTCAACTATTGTAACAAGTACAGCACTCTGATGGAGGAGGATGAAAATTGGTATGCATGTGTCAGGGCAGGGGGTAGATGGGAAATCTCAATACCTTCCCCTTGGTTTTGCTGTGAACCTAAAAAGTGTCCTAAAAGAGTAAAACCTTATTTAAAATACTTAAAAATTGGGGGAAAAATTGGGCAAAGTTTAGGAATTCATGTTTGGGTGAAAAGTAAAATTGCCAAAAGACTACTAAGATGTCAGGAGCTGTTATTCTTCGATAGGAAGGGGGTCCTTATAAATGGGAAAGGACACGCAGGGGAGTTTCCGGGGTGGCTGGTTTTGCCACCTTTTACGAATGGTGATTCCAAGTTTAGTCTTAAAATAATTAAGTTGTATATTTTTGTGTGTTGTTTTCTGTATTTGTGTTATTTTAGCTTTAAAAATGTTTGAAAAATGATCCACTATTCATGAGAAAACGTCATGAGAGGGAAATTCCTCACAGGTGAGAGGGACTATAAAAATACTAGAGCAAACGTGTTCCTCAGTGGGGAAATATTGAAAGTATTCACTGTAAAACTAGGAGTGAAACAAAGATGGCCATTATCACCAGTATAAAAATACAAGAAGAACAAATGAGAGGCAGAAGAGTTAGGAAGGAGGAGGACATTATTTGCATTATGTGTCATTATTTATATTGAACGCCCCCAACAATCTCGACAAGTACCAGAAATAATAGAAAATTTAGCCAGTCAGCTTGATATAAGATTAATATGTGAAAGTAATTTGTATTCTTTATACTAACAGCAAGCTAGAAAACAAAGAAAAGACATCTTTAAAACACTGTTGGAAAAATCAAATACTTAAGAATAGGTCTCACAGAAGGTGGGCAGCTCTTCATTTTTTTCCTCTGTCGACCTATAGATCCCAGTTAAGACCTCAGTAGGGTTTTTCATGCTACTTGGTAAGAATTCTGAAATTACGAAAAAAGAAAAGTAGGGAGGGAAGACTTGTCCAACCAGATGTCTGGGCATATTGTGAAGCTAAGGTAATAACTAAGTGTGGGATGAAAGAGAAGTAAGGTGACGATTCAATAGTCCATTTGAGATGGGAAGTGCTTTGTACTGACTTGTATGCTAGCAGTTATAAGGAGATAATGGTAGAATCTGAATATATTTTGTGGGTAATGGAGGTCTTGCTCTAATGGCTTAGACGTGGGAGGTAAGGAATATTCTATTGTATAAAGCTACTATAATTTAACAGTCTGCTCTTATCTACATCTACATTGTTTGCTATATTTTTTGCTCCATAAAAAGATTGAAATGATTAAAATGAACATCCTGGTAGCTTCATCTTTATATATCTTGAATCAGTTTCTTAAATTCAACTTCCGGAAGTAAAATTGTTATACTGAAGTATACTAAAGTGCATTTAATAAGACTTTTGATACTTATTCCCAAATTTCCTTTCCAAAAATTTTATTACTGTAGCTTCCACACATAGTATGAGACAATAGTCTCCAGGAAGGCCTTTCCATCCTTCTTTTCTCCATCTAGAGTTCAGTTTTTAGGAATAGCTCATGAATGGTCCCACTGATAGTTGAGGTCATGGGTGCCTTTCTAGTAATTTCTCCTGGAGTAGTTGTTGTTGCTATTATATTATTATTATTATTATTATTATTATTATTATTATTATTATTATTATTATTATTATTATTATTACTATTTATCATTGCTTAGTCTCCCTCTGGCCAGCATCCTTCCCATTTAGAGAGCATCTCCCTGATTCCTACAGTGGGCATCCTTAGAGCCCTGGATTCCTGCACTGACTTTGTCCCTGGACCATGCAGTCCAGAATGGGAGATGATTTAGTCTCCTTCTTGAAAAACACATTTCACACATGGATCAAAGATATCTCTTCTATTCTTCCTTCCTACCCAGAGTCTTCCACTCAGACTCTGTCCATCCCAACCCTCAAACAGCCTTGGGGATTTCTAACCAACGTGGGAATTTTTCTGAGTCAGTTGGGTAAAAGTTATAAAAGATATATAAAAGAAATAACCAATTAATTACTCAGGTCCATGTCCCCTCAACAGCTTCTAGAGCTGTGCTCCAATACAGGAGCCACTAGCTACAGGCAGACAATTTAAATTGGAATTGAAAATTAAGAATAAATAAAAATATAAAAATCAGTTCCTCAGTTATTACTCTTACCACATGTGGTTGGGACAATACTATATTGAACGGCAAATAACAGAGAATTTCCATTCTATAAATTCCATTTATAGAAAGTTCATTGGACAACACTGAAGTAATTGGGTTACTCAGGAAATACTCCCAGTGATGTTTTTTTAAGGTGTGGCAATGGGATTGTCAGGGAAGGTGGGTGAAAGTTATTGATATCAATTGATATGATTTACTAGATTTTTCCTTGCTTATCCAGAAATTAGTTCTCCTCTTAATCTTTTTTTTTTTTAACCTTTTCTTCCCTGACCTTGAGCCAGTTCTATGACAATTACACCTTCAGAACTGTGTTGTGTGTGTATTTCACAAGAGAAGTCTGGTCAATGACGCTGGTTCATGACATTGATGGATCCAGGCCAAAGCCCTTTTCCTCCAGTGCAAGGTCCCGGAAGGCAAATCCCGGGTCACATCTGACATGCAGACAGGCTGGCTATCACCTGCGTTTCCAGCAGTTCTAAGGAGAAGCATTGGACTGGACCCGGAAACTCAAGAGTTTTCCATTCCTTCCCGTTGCCTCTGTTTCTTCTTGTGCAGTATGAGGATGGAGCTACTTCTTTGTATTTTAAAGATGCATGAAAGGAATGACGCTCCAAATTCTGTCTTCTTTCTGCTGTCGCGGAGCGATGGCCAGCATCTGCCTGTGTCCACAGCCTGTTGTAAAAAAACGGCTCCTCCCAGGGGCCCTAAATATAGCCCTGGGAGCCCCAAATGCCACATTGTAGTCTTGACTTCTACACTGACTCATGGTGTGACTCTATGTAAGTCATTTCCTCTCTCCTCCCAATGGGTCATCAGGGGTGGAGAAAGGATAATAGCCCTGAGTCACCTCCCAGAGAGGAGCTAATTAGCGCTCATTGAGACAAAAAGGTGGCAAGCCAAAAGGGCAGCAGAAGGAGCAAATCTAGATAGGGCTCTGAGAGTGGCCTGGCTTTCATACTGCCCAAGAACCTGGGATCTATGGTAACTTGAGAAGGTCTATAAACCTCCTTGAATTATGTACAAGAGTCTGTGGGTATAAGCCTGCAGAGAGTCTGTAGTTTCCATGAGATTCTCAGGGTTCAATAATGCCAGAAGGTTCTGAGTCACTGTTGTAGGTCTGACTCCTTGGCCCTGTTGGGTACTAAGGAAAGGAGATGACTTTCATGGTTGAGGAAGGGCCATGCAGACTGGGCTTCCTCAGCAGGTGAGAGGACTGCTGTTCCTAGTAGAACTCCTAGGATAACTCAGGCAGAAGGACCTGACCAGCAAGTACTTAACAGTACTTGGTAGCACCCCTACCAAATACTGAGCACTGTGATAGGCCCTTGAGGTGGAATTGAAATGCTTTTGATTCATCTACTTCTCCATCCCCGAGCCCTGGGGTCTGATCATCCTAGATGTTTGGCCCCACATGAGGCTGGAAGGAGATAAGGAGAGCGTGTATGTGCCCAAGGATGGTGAACCATGCATCTCAAGGCTGAAAGTAAAAGCATGACTAAGTAATAGGAAAATTGTCACCGTATATGAAAGCAGACAGGGACTCAGGCTGGGACCGAGGACACCTGGGTCCTGATCCTGATGTGGACCTTAAATCACTTGGACACACACTGCTTATCACTTTGCTTCTCTGTGATAATTATGTATCAAAATTAGCTAACCTCTCCTATCCTAAATACTGACAGGGACTGTTAGGAAAAATAAAAAGGAATTTAACAAATGTAACAAAGCGTTTATTACATTATTTTTAAGTAATAAATGCTCATTGTCGGGAATTTGAGAAACCCAGAAATATATCATGCATAAAAGAAAAATCATTCACACTTTCACCATGCCAAAATGCATCCTCTTATGAAGTCTTGGTAATTTTCCTTCTAAATCATTTTTCCATACATATATGTTTCTTTTTACTAGATCTTAATGTTCACATAACTTTATATGCTGCCTTTCTCACCTCTTATTATATAGTGACATTAATTACTTTCTAGAAACCTGATTTTTGATGGTCCATCATTTGAAAGAACATCACTTTATTCAATAAATCCCCAAGTGTAGGCCATTTATCAGTTGTCTCCAAATATTTCAGTTATAAAGAATGCTTTGTTCAACAACTTCGTATCTGCATCTTTGTACTCATCTCTTTTTCCTTATAATAAATTTCTAGAACTGAGATTATTGGGCTTTAAAGCAAATACATACAATATATATGTAAAGTTATATATTACTATATTAATGTATATTGTAGATAATATATAATTTAGATATAAATTATGTGCAATAAAACTTAAAGTGTAATTTATAATTTTATATGTAAATGTGAAATAATTTATGTTATATATGTATGTAAATTTTATATCTACAAATATAGGGAATTGATGACAATGATGGCGGATACCTGTTCGCTCATTGTGAATCTGTCTCTTGTATAAACATCACAATCAAAGCATTGCCATCTATGTGATGTCGAAGTCTCCATGACCGTGGAAGGGGGTGAGGGCAGAATTTTGAAGAATTAATGCCTATATCTCTCTTCTAGAATTGTCTTACGCGAGGAAAACAAGTCATTATGGCAAGAAAGTTTTTAGTAGGAGAGGGCAGGGAATCTGGGCAAGGTACCATTAAAAAAGAACAAGCAGCCTCTCACCTAAGCAACTGGAACTCTGGACTCCGGTCAGTACCCTTATATGACTTGTTAATAGCCAGAGCAAGTCACATTACTTCTTGAGCTTGGGGAGACTAATCTTAACCGAGCAGACATGGAGAAATGTTGTGAGGAACTGAGGAAATTGTGCGTGTGTGCTCACTGAAAGTACAACAGTGCAGTAAACGTCGTTTTGCCTGTTAATAATGCTACGGAGGGCTGATGGGAGTGGGAGAAACAACAGAGAAGCACAGGCCATGAAGGCAAGTGTCGTAAGGGACTGAGAAAGAAACAGAAACCTCAGTGGTAGGGCCCTGAAGAGGGGCAGCCCCAGGATGGGCCAGCCTACCCTTTTGGCTGGGCTTGCACTGGGTCACATCTGTCCCAGGGACACGCCTGCCAGGCTCAGGGCATGGACGCCTCCAAGAAACAGAGCCTCTCATTTGACACTGAATACGTTAGGATTCAACACTCTGGAAGGCAGTTTTAGTGACTTGTCTGGTCAACCTCACAGCCACCTTCTCTTTGCAGTCTTAAGCTACTTTGGCCCCCAGGCTGTGGGAATGGTGGGGAGTGGCGGGGGGCAGCCGTCTGACCTATCTGCTAGCCTTGAGCACAGTAACTATGGGAATCCAGAGCATCTTGTGTGAAATGACTCCTCCCTGTCCTCGGGAATGCGCAACACTCCCCAGCCTGTGGTAACCAGCGACCTAGTGTCATAAACAGAGACTGTGATACCAAGCAGTCAGGGGTGAGTTAATCCCCCCCACCTGGTGGAGATGAGAGCTGACCTGATAAAGCTGAATGAAGGGGTGCCTGGGAGGAGATGCGTGGCAGAGATGGGGGTGTGCACCCGGCAAAGGCAGTTTCCGGTGGAGGTAAAGTATGAAAGTTGCCTCTGGGCGAGACCACAGCTCAACCAGCTTGGAGTGAGAACCACACAACAGAACTGGTCTCCAGAGCCTGTTCCCAGCTTACTGTCACCCATGAGAGCAGAGCACTACTCAGGGGGATGAGGAGATGGTTTCTGAGAGCTGAAAAGAAAGAATGCTCAGCATTTACTGAGCCCACCCTGAGCCAAGGGGAACAGAGAAGAACAGTTCTCACATGGTCCCAGCTGTGAAAGAACTTCAAAGTTGAAGCAACTCATGAGCGATGTCGAGATGCTATAAACAGGCTCAGTCATGCGGTGCAGACTAGGCTGCTGTAGGAGTTCAGAAAAGGCAGAGATTGGTGTGGGTTGAAGTGCATAGAACAGGCATCACAGGGAAAGGGGATGGACCTATTCAGATATGTTGTAAAGGGGAGGCAAACGGAAAGGAACATTTCGGTGAAGACGGAACTATGCCTGGACAGCCAGGAGACCAGTAGCCCAGGATGCACAGGGGTGCTGGGGGCCGAGGTAGGGGCAGGGGAGAAGCGGTGGGGGGACCAGGAGGCTGCCAGCCTGTGGGTTGCTTTGAATTCCTCGCGGTGGAGTTTTGTCTTGACTATAGCAAATAACAGTAGAAAGAACCCCCAGTGTGAACAAGTGTAGGAAGTCATGCCTTGCTGATTACTCCCACTGAATTAGCTCCTTCTGCATTCAGTGAGGCCTCCTAACCCCTGAGCCATCTAAGGCATCTCCTGAGAGCTAGCAAGCCCTTTCTTCTCCGGCAGCACCTCCAGGTACCACTTCATTCTTCATTCTGCTCCGCACTAGTGTCTCCTCTAGGTTGGCAGACTAGAGCAGTCAGCACTGGAGACAGACAGGAGGACAGACACATTAGGAACTTGCTCTGGGCTTGGCTCTGTGTTGTGGCCCATATGTGAGCAGGACCCGCCCCCGGTCTTTGAGGCTCACAGTCTGGTAGCACCAGGTTAAACACTACATGCAAAGGCGGCTCCCTTCCAGGCAGCCTAGAATGTCCTGAGTCTTCCTCACAGCTCCCCAGAACCATGGAGCCCTGGATGGAGTTCTAGGACCTGTCTTCCTGACTACTTCCTTATTCTTGAGACATCTGGGATAGATGGTGAATTTCAGCCTGGCCTTGCACAGCCTCCTGGACTCTGGCCTCGCATGCTATTAGGAGAAGGGGAAGCGCTGTAGGAATTGCCTTCCAGAGGTATGGCTGACACAGCCCAGCATGTTGGATTAAGGTTCCGGACGACTCTCATATGAGGGAGATCCAGAGCAGAAAGGAAGTTACTGCCGGGGAGACTGGCCATCTGCCATGGCCTTGTAGGATGGGTGGGCTACATTTTCCTGCATGGGAGCTACAGTCCTCGGTGTGAGAAGGTTGATCTGAGTCACTTCTGGGAGAGTCACAGGCATGATCAGAGGGCAGGGCCCAGTCCTCGTCCACTCAAGTGGGTGCTAGGAGAGAGCCATTGCCCTGTGCACAGCTGCAGCGACCTCTGCCAGGCCTCAGCATATAAAGAGAGCCCAGCCTGAATTCTGCTGGCTCTATTTTTGGGCATTTATTTCTGGATCAGTCACTCCACAGGAAACCCTTCCTAGGGAGCTGCTACCACTGCTGATGATTTTGCCAGCTCTTCTCAGCCACATCTACACCCCAGAAGCTATAGCTTAGTGTCTCCATCCTCTCGCCTGCCTCCTCAAAGAAGCGTCTTCTTCAGAAACCTCTTCTCTGCACAACCAGAGTCCTTGTGGGGAGTAATCAAGTCAAGAATTGCATAGATTTCAGCCAGCCATTTGGGAAAGGAAAGTAGGAGGGAGATTCCCCAGGGAAAAGGAGTTGCCTGGCGAGCTCAGAAAAATGTGAGGGGAGGATTTATAGTGGTAGGGGAAGAAATGGGGGAAGTTGGGGGAAGTTCTGTATTGGAGCCAGATGATTGCAAAAGCTGGTATTGGTGTCAGGTGAAGTCCATCTTGTCTGGACAGACACTTCTATCTCCAAGGGTCTCCATTCTTTTGAGGCCGTTCTACCCGCTCTCTGAGCTCAGTGAAGTTGAAGGCGCTGAGTGACAACCAGAGAACGTGAATTCTTCTTGAAAGGTGAATGATCTTGTTCCTCATCCCTCAAGGCTATGCCCTTGGGAATAGTGAGCACGTGAGTAGGATGTCTGTCCTGGAGAGAAACAGTGAAATCAGACACACTGGGGGCAGAACCTGTCTGCTTGTACCTTTCTATGCATCAAAGGGTTGAACTCTAATTTCAAGATTCTTTTTATCCTGAGAACAGCCTTAGGAGAAGCAGAATGACATAGAAGAAAGACATTTTTGTTTATTTGGTGATGCAGTGAACATCCCGTGTTCAAGAAAGAAATCACCCCCTGCCCCCTGGCCACCCCAAAGAGCTGGGCTGAATAGATTTCGGACGGTTGTTGGTCTTGATCTGAAGAAAGGCTTGATCTCCCTCAGGAGAGCTCAAGCATGCCTCGCCCAGGTGTTTGTGGCACCCAGAACAGCTGTGTTCTTCCCATTGCAGGTAGAGAAGCTCATGGACTGACATCACCAAACCCTCTGCCTACAAATGTTCAGAGAGTTGGAGGAAGGAGGAGGCAGAAATGGCCTGAGCTATGACAATGGGCCTTCCATGGAATTCAGTGGACCTTAGAGTTTTGTTTTGTTACTGGCTTTACCAAATTTTTTAATTTCCAACATAGTATTTTCACAGATCATCTCTTGTATGAGTTATATATTACTGCATGAAAAAAATAACCTCAAAACTTAGTGACTTAAAACAACAAACACTTGTCATCACGTAGTTTCTGAATCCCAATGTGACTTAGCTATGCTTCTAGCTCAAGGTCTCTCATGAGATTGCAGTGCACTTGTCATCCCTGTCTGTGGTCATCTCAGGGTCCTCCGGAGGCTGCAGGACCTGCTTCTCAGCTCATTCACGTGTTGTTGGCAGGCTTAGAAGAGTGAGTTCCAAGCTCACTCTTGTGAGCCTATCCACAGGGCTCCCTGACAACATGCTCAGGATCACAGAGATACTAAGTGGTAGATTAGATCTTGCAACTTGATGTCTACCTGACTTCAGATATAGTAGTCTTTCTCTGATGCCTTGATGGTGGTCAGGTCTGTTGACTATTGATATCTGTGGTTGGGAATTGGAGTAGAATTGAGTTGACTGAGCATTAAAGGCTTTGATGCTGACTGACTTGCTACCTGATTCTTTCTAGTTGTTTCTAGAATCTCAGGTACATGGCTTACAATCATTTCCTTCTATAGCAAGGACAACTACTACATTTATTTTTATTTACTTTCCATAAAAAGTTTCATTTTAGAAATTTTAGATTTTAATGGTAAAGATAGTACAGAGAGTTCCCATATATCCCAACCCAGTTTTCCCTATTATTAATATTATACATTAGTCTGGTACATCTGGTACAATTAATGAGCCAATACTGATAAATTATCATTAACTAAAGCCCATCTTTTATTCATATTTTTTGTTGCTCCTTTGTAATTGGGCCAGACATTGGATTATATGCATGATTTTGGTTAATTCTTGGCACTATTTTATCTCCATTTTACAGAAGAGGAAAGTGAGGCTTGAAGAGATTTAAGTCACCTGACAAGAACACTGAGCTGTGTAGAAGCAAACTGACCATTTTAACTGTGGTCTCTTGCTCCCATGTAGTGCTCTTAACCTTTTACATTTCCTTTCTGTCTTTCATCCTGCAACTCCTGCTTTCAGGGAGGGAATTATGTCCTGATGTCTGGTCCTACCCAATGGCTTAAGTTTATAGGAAAGATAAGAGGATGCCAGGCTTTTAGTGGCCTCCTCCTTTAGTCTTGACTTTCTCATCTGTGGAATGATTAGATTAGATTAATGACCCTGAGTGGCTTCCAATTTTCTGTAACTCTGCCTGTCTATCCCAGAGCCCTTATCTATAGGATCTGGGGAGTGGGGGGTGGGGGAAACTGAGCAGGAGGCAGGCTCTGCTTCCCCAGGTACAGAGCATCATTGGAACCTGGGGAGTGAGCCTGAGGATGTGTGACGAGCGCCACTGTATCGAATCAAAGCACTTGGCCACCTGTCAAGGCTGAAGTTGGAGCGTGTTGCCCTTAGCTGATTCAAGAACCTTCGGAATAAAGCCTCTAGAGAACCCACTCTGAGCAGTGTTTTTTTCTGACACTTAAAGGAAACCTACTTTTTGAGGAGCACAACCACTACACAAAATTTTTGTTATTTTGTTTCATTATTAATTTATATAAAGGGTGACTTGTGAAGGACCCCAGAGACTGTGTCTCTGAGTGATGAAGGGCATGGATGTGAGTTCCTTTCATGAGCTGGTAACCTTGGGCACATCTCTCCACCTCTCTGTCTCCAGTTCCACATCTGTAAGGAAAGCATAAGTAATGCTACCTCATGTAGTCGGGGTTTTTTTAAGGATTAAATGGGATCCTTTATATAAAATGCCTAACTAAGCCCATAATACATGCTTAAGTGGTTGTTTTAGAATTTGTTTGAATAGCTTAAATTCCAGCTTTAAAAATTACTCTTTCTTTGGGTGCGCCCTGGTGGAGTAGGGGGTCAGACGCGGTCCACATACATTCCAAGGTCTGGGGTTTGCGACTAGGGCTGGTGGAAACAGCCAAGATGAACCACTAAATAAAATGAATAAAAATGCTTCTTCCTTCTCCTCCTCTCTTGCTTTCTGCCTGCCTCTGCTTACCTTCATTCCTTCCTGTACCTTTTTTTTTTTTTTTAAATCATTCTGTCTTTGACTCTGAGCTCTGTGTCCCTATTAGAGTTCCAAGTAGCTAGACAGTGCCAAGCACCAAGAATCAGGTCAGCCCTGGGATGCAGAGCGCTTTACTCACCCCTACTGAGTGCAGTGGGGTCTGTTGACCCTCACGGCTATTTTTCTTCTCTGCCAACCCACTTTGTCCTAGCCAGCCTGCTTCGATGCTGCCTGATATTCCCCCAGATGGCCTTTTGTCTCTGGAGGCCACCTCCCTGCCAAATGAGGTGAGCAGGACTCTCACTCCGGTTCCTCCAGCAGGGTACCTCCCAGACCTGACACCTGGCTCTGTGTGGCCCTCTATGGCTCCCTACAGAGTGGCTTGAGCGTCAAATACTTGCCAGAGGTCCTATCACCACACTCAGGGAGGGTGTGCGAGAGTCCCCCGTCATGACAGTTAGGACCTGGTAAGGGTGGAAGGCTAGCCCAGCTGGATTGCAGAACTGGGTCGCCTCCTCTAGTAAGAAGCTGCCACCTGGGGCAGCTAACGGAAGTGGGACTGGGGCATCTGACTGTGAGTTCTCGCAGTGCTGGAGAAGTTGTTTAGATTGGGTTTCCCACCCTACGCCTCTCACCAGAAGGCATGGCATCAGAGCATCAGGGAGCTGGACTTGATTTTGATTCCAAGTCTGTTGCTGCCTGGGGTTAGAGTGACAGAGTGATTTCCAAGAGAGTTAACCATGGGGAGGTGCAGGGACATTACTGTATTATGAGGGTGGCCTGGACAGTCACACACATGTAGTGCGCATGATAAATAGACATTTGTAACATGCACATGAGGCTCTTGTGTATCAGCATTCAAGAAACTTCTTTTCCAGAGGCAGGTTGGCTGCCAGCCCACATAGGAGGCCCATATGCAGACCAGGAAATGGGTTTTCCACATCTAGGGGTCATTTACCTTATCTAAGGAATGTTCTGTGGGCCCAGGGCCCCTCTGGATTTAGGAAGGAGCCTCTCTAAAGGAGGAACCCCAGAGACGGCCTGTTTGGACAGCGCTGTCCCCAGCCTTGGTGCTGAGGAAGCTTGGGCCTGAGGTCAGCTGGAGGATTAGGCCATTTCTGAAGTCTGTATCCCTGGTGGAGGAGCGCAGGGTGTGACAGCTGGGGGAGAGGAAGAGGTTGGATTTTAAAATTTTTAATAATTTGAACTCTGGCACACACACACACGTTACTGGTAAATTGTTATATTTAAAAAATGTGTCATTATGACCCCCAGTGAGTGTGTGCCTCCTTCTGCTCCCCGCCCTTTGGAGAGCCCCTCTCTGTGCTTCACATCTGGCTGTTTTACAATGCTGGTAGCAGCTCATGACCCTCGTTCATGTGCTGCCAACTTGTCCCCAGTCCATTTCTTCTTGGCCCAGGGCCTCGCCCCTTCCCTGGCTCAGAGTCACCCATTTGGTTTTTGCTTTTTGGAGTACCCTGTTATCTTCCAAGTCCCTGCACATCTCCACTTGGGCAGGGACGGAGGCATTTCCTTTGTGAGTGGAGGGAGGGAGGAAAAGAAGAAAGAGGGAAAACTGGAATCGTTGTCATGTTTTAGCCTTTTGTGGCATTTTTCTTGGTTCGGAGGAGGGATTGGAATGAAGCAATTTGGGCTGAGGGTGAGAGAGCATATGTTTCTAAGCCATAGGATTCTTTCTCCTTGATGAAGTCTTTTCATCCTCCACCCAACAGGGCCAGAGAGTGCTAGATGTCTTGGAATTGCCAGTGGCTCATCATTTTTCTTCCATTTTTTTAAATTCGAAAATTACACAAGTAGTGTTTAATGTTGGTAATTATAAAATACGGATGCTTAAAAAGAAGAAAGCAAGAACACTCATAAGCCTAATAGCTAGCAAAATTGTCAACATTTTGGAAAATTTCTCCAGACCTTTCGTTGTGTATAAAGTTGTCTTAAAAATGGGACCATGCTGTACCTAATATCTCTTAACCTGTCTCATTTTTCATTTAAAAGAATATCATGACGTGCCCTGGTGGATTAGCTGTTAAGTCCACTGTCTCCAACCAGTACAGTCCACATACCTCCCAAGGACCCAGGTATATGTCCCGAGTCAGGGGAGCAACCAGGATGAACAACTAAATAAAAATAAACTTGTTTCTTTCCCCCTTCTCTCTTTCTGCTTTTTGCTGACTCACCTTTGTTATACCTGCACATTTCCTTATAAAAAAGAAAAAATATATATATATATATGTATGTATGTATATATATAAGGAAATTTTTCCATTGGCTATAGCCGCGTTTATTTCTTAAAGAAGAAGGAAGCAGACAGGAATGAAGGCAAGTAGACAGTCAGAAAAAGGATGAGAGAGGAGGAAGAGGCATCCCTTTCCATCTAGTTGTTTTCCTTGGTTGTTCCCCAACCCCTACAACTCCTGTTAACTGCCCCCCATCCCATCCTGGGTCTTAAACCCCGGTCCTTGGGCTCCACATGTTTACACTGAAGCCACAGACTTAATGCCTGCTTATGTAGCTGTATTTTATATGATCATTTTAAAAGGTTTCATGGTATTTTGTTGAATGAATACAACTATAATTTTTTTTAAAAAAAAAATTTTAGGTGCAGGCAGGAATGGAGGTGATTAGGCAGGTAGGAAGAGAGAGGAGAAAGAAGCTTTTTATTTATTTTATTTAGTTGTTCACATTAGTTGGTCCCCCTCAACCCCAGGTCTTGAACCCAAGACCTTGGAATGGGATGTATATGGGACTGTTACCAGGGTGTACTAGACCACTCGGCCACCAGATCACACCCTGTCATTTATTTTATGTTACTTATAATCAGAAATTTAGTTGTTTTTTTAATTGTTCGTTATGCCAGTTGTGCTTCTAGATGAGGTTTTTCCATACACTTATTTCCTTAGAGTAAACTCCCAAATGGAGTTAGAGGCACTAATGACAGGCACATGTTAAGACCTTTAATACCATTGCTCATTTATAATTTAGAGATTGTACTAATTTACCTTCACCCTCAGTGACTGTCCGTCTTCTGTACATTCTCACCAACGTTTATTTCTACCTTTTCCAAACCTAATTTGAAAAACAGTATTTTCATTTAATTTACTTTAATTACTCTTTCTTTTATGACTTTGCCCATTTTCTGTTGAGAGATTTTTCTTATTGTTTCATAAGTTTCTTTTTATATAAGAGTATTAACATTTATTTTGTTTGATAAGTGTTGTATGTAGTTTTTCTAGTTTATTATTTGCCTTTAATTTTGTGATTTTTTTGGCACCGAAGATTATAGTGTTTAATATAGTAAATATATTGATATTTATCTTTGGATTGGCTTTTGATCTATACTTAGATCAAAATACTTTCTATTCCTATGTTACATAAATACACACCTAAGTGGTCCAGTGTTTTATTTTATGTTTACATCTTTTAACCATCTATCATTTATTTTTGTGTATTGTAGGTATAGCATATTGAAAATGTAGTTGACTTATTATCCCAGCCCCATTATTGGACAATCCATCCTTTCTCTCTGAATGTGAAGTGTGTTTTACATTCTACATGTATCTATAGTGTTACATGTTACATAAGCTCCAGTACCCTAATGAAAACTTTCATCTATACTTAGTTGTTTCTAGGCTTTATAATATTTTCTATTGCTTAATCTATTCTGGGGCCCGAGCCACACTTCTTACATTATTGTAGCTTAATAGCACATTTGAATATCTGACAGTACAAAACCCCTTTTTTGCTTTTCTTTATTGTTATTTTTCTATTCTCATTTATTTACTCTTCCAGATGAATTTAAGACCCTTGGGATTTTGACTGAAGTGTTGTCAACTTGGAAAGATTTACATTATCAAGTTCTTCATTTTTCCTCTCAATTTTTGTCTTTTTCTTTGTTTCCTTTCGTAAAGCTAGAACGTGGATTTCTTTTTGGTGGAACCTCAACATCTCTTTCTAACTTTTATTCCTGTTCTATGTTTTTATTGACACATTGTTAGTGGAGTTTTGTTGTCATATTTTCTAAATGTATGTTGTTCAAAGACATGAGAGCTCTTGATTTTTATACTGATTTTATAACTGGAAGGCAAACATGCTATCTTCCAGTTTTTCCTTTGGTGGGTTTGTGCCAAAGGCATGTTTGACCTAATTTGAGGCTATTCAATTTCCTTCTGGCCATAGCTCCCCCCTGGCATTCCCTGTGGTTGTTGCATGGGGCTCAGGGAAAGAATGGCAGGCACGTCAGCTCCTTGTCAGCTGCCTCCTAAGGACAGCGTGTCAGGGAACAGATACCCATCTCATTCTTTCCCTGCTCCAACCCCAGCCATTTGGATGCCAGGGAAGTAGTGATTTAATGGCTTGTGAAAAGTAGGTGCCTTCAGCCAAGCTGAAGGAGGTAGTGTTTAGATAAACTTTGGCGCCAACTCTGGGAGCGCCCAAAGAATCCTTAAGGGCCTACAAAGGCCATAAGCTTGCTGTCTGGAATGACTGAAGGCATCTGAGTTGGCCCTTATCATGGCTCAGAGGCAGGGTGGGACCCACTTCTCTTCTTCCAGATGACGGCCTTGTACCATGTGTCCTAAGAAGGACGAAGATGTGTTAACTTTCAGAACTCAAGAGGAAGTGGATAATGGAGGGGCAGTGATTGGCTCGGTTACCTCTGAAGGAGCAAGTCACATGCCCCTGGGTTTGGGTCCTGGGCCGGGCGGGAGGGAACCAGTGTGAGCAACTTAGTAAGGATAAAATGGAGATGCTTCCTCCTTCCCTCTCTTCCTGCCGGCCTACTCGCCTTCATTTCTGCCTGCACCTTTCCTTTAAAAAACAAGGCCGGGGAGTGGCATGGAGAAACACTGCTTATTAAAATGTCTCATTATTAAGTCTGATGCAAGCACATCTTTAGAAAGATTCTGTGGGTCTTGCTGACTGAGGAGTTTCATCAGGTTTTATACATTCCACTGTGGTTGAATGTAAAGATTGGCATTGCCGTTTCTCTCAGTGTTGGTACTTGGGATTATGCCCGAGTGACAAACACCCTCCAACCCTCCTACCTTCCCACAGCTCCCTGCCACAGTCAGCCCTCTTCCTTGCTTTCTGGTCTTTTTCCCACAGGTAACATGTGGAGGACAAGATGGCTGCAGAGGTACCCTAAAGAAGACCAGCCCAGTAGAGGGCCAGCAGGCTGGAATAGGTAGGGAAAGACATGGAAAGATAGGGGAAATGAACATGGAGGGTTGGAGTAGGTTGCTGAGCTCTGTGATTAGCCCCAATAAGCCTTGCCTAGATTTTCTAGTGCCTTGCTCTGAGGGTCTTCCAGTGGAGGTGGGGACATTGCTCTAGTCCCCGTGGCCCTGTGAAGGCTACCTCCTTTCTATATGGAGTTTTATCAACCTGGTCTTAAAGATCAGGCCATGTGTCCAAACCTTATCCATGGCCTAACCGGCTCATTTCCTCTATCTCCTTCCTTTTACCCTAGAACCCAAGGGAAAACCGTGTGGTTTTTATGCTTTCCAAAGAAGGAAATTTCACAGCCTTTGTTGGTATTTTACTCCAGTGTTTTGGACCATCTTGTTCCCAGAATGTTCTGTTTTACAGTTAGCCTCATCTTCTGGCAATATAAAACCATTATCCTGTGGGTGACTTAGAGGATATGAAGAATAGTCAGACACTTTTTTTAGTTTTAGAGCCCTTTTAAGACTTGAAATATAAAATTGGCCCTTGAGCTTTTGCCAGGACAATTAAAGATCATACTTATAAAGTGAGGGGTACATAGAAAGATGACATTGGTTGTTTTTATTATTATGTATACTGTTATTCTTGATAACACACCTAGTTTTCAATATTACTTAAGTTCATATGTCAACTAGCGGCAGAGAATTGTTCCAAGAAACACGGACATTCTTTCCTTTGCCTTTCCTTTTTGAGAGGTAGTATCAACCAAAGGTCATCACTTGTCATTTGGGGTGGGCCTAGAGGCTCATTATCCCACTACATTCTAACATCTTTGAGGGTAAGTTATGTCTCGTTTCCTTCTAAAATCTCTGGTGCCTAATAGGGCGGATTCCATAAAAGTTTGTAAAGGAAGGTGGGAGAGAGGGATAAGCCGGGGTGGGTCTCAGTGTGGGAAGGGACATTAAGATATCTGTACAAAAATGTCTAGCATCTTTGCCGTTTGGTGGTCCTATCTTGTTCAGCTAAACCTATGACCTGGTAGCTCACTCCTTTTAAAAGTTACCTATGGGGTTAACTCGAATAAGGCAAAATGTTCTTTCCCCTACAGCAAAATCTGTTTCCCCCTGACTTCCACCTAAATTCTCATGTTTGTGGTCTTGAGCTACACAGCTACTAGTCCTTCTTCAGACAACAACCTAACAGATATATGAAGACAGCTCTTGTTCCTTGTTCCTTTCTGCTAAATCCAGAACTTGCTTCTGAAAAGCTTGGGGAACTCTGTGTCTGAATTACTTAAGTCAGTCATGTTGACCTGAATCTTGAAAGGTTTAATTAGAATGGCCTTCCCCAGCACTGTCTCAGGGCCAGAGTCTACTTCCTGGTTCAGAAGACTTTGTCAGTGTCCCTGAGTCTCTGCTCCAGTGGTATCCCCTCCTTCTACATCAGATCAGTCCATCAGCAAGTGCTAATCATTTGCCGTTACCTTGGAGACATATGCCATACTGGTCAAGGATCTAGGCTCCAGAGCCAGACTTCTGGGTTTGCATCTTGGCCCTGCCAGGTAGCCATTTAACCTTTTACTGTTTGAGTTTCCTCATCTACAGGGTGGGGTTAATACCCCCTACCTCACAAGGGCTTAGATATCTGAGTTAGTTCATATGAAGCACTGAACACAGTGCATATAGAAAACATTCTGTACATGTTAACTGTTATTATCATGAATAAAACTGCAGCTGTTTTTGCTCGTGTGCTGAAAGAATTTTGTGTAAAGTTCTGCTCTTGCCCAGTCTACTGTCCTGTGTGAAACTATTGGTATCCCGGTTTGTTACTCACCATACTGTGTGTACCCTTGGGGAAGGGTCAGTTCTTAATAATCTTGTTGTCACATGCCTGGCATATGGCAGACAGTGGAGGAACGTTTGCTTAATGAGTGAAAAGTTAATGAGTGAAAAGTCCTGGATTTGTATTTAGGCCCTTGTGCTGGCCAACTACGAGACTTTGGACAATTCCTTTATCTCCTTGGAGCGTGAATGTTTTCATGTGTAAGGTGAGAATGGTGATGCGCACATTTCTGGGTTTTGCAGAAATTAAAGGAGATGATACACATGAAAATTTTGGTAAAGAGTAAAGTCCTAAAGAAGAAACATGCCTTACTCAGGAAAGGATAATAAAACTCCTTGAGGGCTGAGACCTAGTGCTGAAACTCACTCCCCTTCATAATATCCACAATACCTTACATATGGAGAGTGCTTGTATTTGGTTGGATAGACCCTTGGGCGGTAGATGGGTGAATGAACTGAAACGAATGACTGAGCATGTCCAATTGTACTGTGTAAGCTTTCATGCAAATGAGCTTTGTTTCCCCTCAACGACTGTGAATCCTTAAGGACCAGGTTCATGACCTAGAAGGCTACATCTGTCATACTCTAGTCTCAGCCAGCTGACTGCCAAGGGGCTGATGTGATGAATCTGGTTGGTCGGCTCTTGGGCTGATTACTTGAGCTCCAGAACCCTCCACCCCAGCTCTCCACCAGGTGGCAGGGTACAACCTGTCGGAGCTTTGTCTCCGGCACCTTCTTCCTCCTTCCACCAGGTGGCGGCGTAGGCTGTGTCTCCGATCCGCCACCGACTCCTGGAAGGGGACCCTCTTCCAAGGCTAAGGCTCTGAGGAAAACCTAACCAGGCCGTGGGGAGCGCCTGCCGTCTACCTCTCTAGGGCCTCTCTGAAGCGTCTCCTGTCCTGTGGGGGCGAGGGAGCCAGGCTCTTGGTGACTTTGCTGACTGAATCCGGTGCAGCCTGTGAGGGAATTGACCATGATGCTCTTCAGAGTGGCGTCTGACGGGAGCAGGCCCTCCGTGAAGGTTTGTTGAATGAAGATTACACTGTGTGGATGGCTGTTTAATGCTCCAGCTGGGGAGCCAGGCTCCTGCCTTCTCCAACCTTCCTCCTTCCACAGCCCTGCAGTTCCCGAAGGGTAGCCGCCCCTGTCTCTCTGCTACTGCCCACTGGCCTGCCATGTTCTTCCCTTCACACAACCAAGACAGCCCAGCGGTGGGGGTGGTTTGTCCAGAGACAATTCTACTGGCCGTTTCTCTGTGGGGAGGTTGTTTTAAGTCCTGGCTGCTCCTAAACTAGGCTCTCTCAACCCTCCCCCACGCCTCCACCCCAGACCGTCTCGGCCCAGAGCCCCGACCCACCCAGTTCCTTTCATTTTGTGTTGTGTCCCCGGTGATGTCTGGCTTCCTGCCTCCCCAGCCTCCCTTCTAACCCCTCCCCAGACAGTCTGGATAGACCTGGCAATTTGGGGCCCAACCTTGGTGCTTCCTCCAGGTGGGCGCTGTCAGAGTGGGAAGACCTGACCGGAGGCTGCCGGTGGCAGCAAGGAAGCAGGAGACATTTCCCTCAGTGGCCTTGGGGGTTGACACAACCTCTTCCCCCGGAACAAAGGAACTGGTGGGGACTTGAGTGATCATGTAGGCCTAGTCTCCTTTTACAGGTAAGAACATCGAGGTCCAGGGATGAAAAATTTCCCAAAGTTACATGCTAGGTTGGTGGCCAGTCTCTGACCAGAAGCCAGACCTTCGTCCTCTCTGATCAGGCCTTACTTCAGGAGGACCTCAAGTTACCAGCCTCTCTTTACCGTGTCTCTGTTTCCCTTCACACCTAGTCCCTGGCTGGCTTCTTTTAGACCCACCTCATACAGGCAGCTGAACTTCCTTTGGCTTTTGTTCTCTGACCTGGCAGGAGCCACGTGTGACAACCTGTGGCCACAAGAGCTGTAGCTGGAGAAGGACAGGGAGGGGGTTATTCTTTAGTACAGAGACGTTTACAGGGAGGGGTGAGCTGTATCCTGAGAGTGTGCATGAGTTTTCTAGTTCTCTGCCTATGAGGAACACTTTTTGGGCGTCTCCTTTGTGACCAGGACATGAGATTACTGGCAATGGTCCTCGAAGGCACTTGAACTCTAGGGAGGGGGCTGACTCTATGAACCCCATGACCCTTCACCCCCAGCACGACTCTTTGCCTCCTCTTTCTCTCCAGACACCCCAATGACCCTATTCCTGTAGGCTGTGCAGAATGGAGCCCTCATACACAGCTTGACTAGCACCAGGGTCCCCTGCCACCTTTTGGAGATGCAAGGGCCAGAGAAGTATGTCTGACCTGGAGCTAGGGGCAGCTGGGCTCACTACATGATCCCTTTCCTCCCAGGTCACTCTCAGAGCAGCTCTCCTCACACCCTGCCTTTCTGCTAGGGACAGAGGAAGGGCCTCTCGCCTCTGCCTGAGCAGGCGTGCCCTGAGCCTCCTTGTCTCAGTGCTGTGAGCTTTTGCTTTCCTGCTTTTACCCCTTTTGCGACTCTCACACAGTTTTTTGGGGCCCTTCAGGGCCTCCTGTTAGCCTTCCCAGCCCTTCTCTTGGCATTTCCTCACCATCAGTTGGGGTGTCCCTCTGGGGGATCCCAGGTTTCCCTGCTGTCCTTGTTGAAGTCACACGCTCTCTTCTAGACCCTTTTCATGAACTGCTCTTCTCCCCCTATTACCGCTGCTAATTCACAGCTCTCCTTACAGCTGTCTGAGATGTCCCTCCTCTGGGAAACCTTCCCTCCCTGACACTAGCGTGGGTCCTCTTGCTCTTACCTCTTCAGTGATACCTGTCAGACTGAATCGTAGTGATCACCTTCCTTACCAAATGGGATCTCCTTGAGGGAAAGGGCCAGATTTCTGTTTGTTTTTATTTCACAGAGCTGTTCTCTGTTCCCTTTTTATGTAACAGGTGCTCAGTCAGGATAGACTTGTGGGATGTGGTACAAGCTGATGGTGATTGAGAGCAAGTGCACCTTCCTAGGGACCATCCTGGTGCTCCTGGTGGGTTCTTTTCTTCTGCAGGAACTTCATTCCTGTGTGATGAGCAGTGGAACTCACAGTACAGAGGTTCTCTGATAGAAACCATTCATTCATTCATTCATTCATTCATTCATTCATTCGTTATTTCTGAGCCTCTCCTATGTGTTGAGCACTATTGATACTGGAGTCTCTGAACTCATGGCACTTATATCCTGGGGAAGAATCTGAGTAATAAGTAAGCAAGTAGGAACACAACACAGTTATGTATTATGATAAGTCATAGAAAGGGAATGAAGAGCCGGTCTTGGGTGCTGTGACAGGGTCACTGGAGGGGCCAGGCCGGGCCCCCAGTCCCCTCTCCCCTGTTACTAGCACACCTCTCCATCTGAGCCCCACACCCACATCTGCTGAGTCTACAGACTCTGATTACACTCTGACCTCACAAGAGCTAGACCCACGGTGCTCTTGTGAGCTTTCCCTTTTAGCACTGACTCCCTCTGGGCTCTCCAGGTGGGAGGGAAATGCGTCTGGGCAGAAAGGATGGCTCCCTGCTTCCCTGCAGCAGAGAAGCCTTCAGAAGACCCCAGTGCACAGCAGCAGTGGCAGCCTCCTCCTGTCCAGGTCTGGTCGGGTGAAATGTTCGGTCCCCGATTAGAACCAGAGCAGCAGGACTAGGGTGGGGTGGCATGAAAACCATAGCCTCCTGGTGGCCCCGGGAGCTGCTGCTGGCCCTGGGGCTGGGAGGCCAGTGCCTCTGCCCTGTTTGAAGGGCTGCTTTTTCCTCACAGCAGCTGTTTGCTTCCTTGAAAAACCCAACTTCAGTTTGGGTGAGTTCATGTTGAGAGTTGGGGTATCCCTCTGGCTGCTCTCCTGACCCAGCCAGAACGTGATGCGTGATCTGGCTACTCCCATCTGCTCCCCAACCCCCTCTGCGCTCCGTTCTGAATTGCTCATGCAGGGCCTTGGAGGTTTAGCGGGAACATTGCCAGCTGGTGCCCAGGGCAAGGAGGGTACCTTGCGGAGCCAGGTGGGGAGGCCGGAGGGCCCATCTGGCCACGTGGGGTTAACAGGGTGGTGGCAGGGTTCCTGCCCTGGGGCAGCGCTGACTTGTCTCCTGCCCCAACACTTGTAATGCCCTTGCATCAAGGCCCCTTTATTTCCCCTTCTTCCGGAACAGTGGGTGCCAGTGCAGGCTACAGGCTCCTGCTTGCTGAAGACCAGAAGCTCCACTCTTCCCAGGGACACACAGTGATGTTTCCTGACATTCATACACAAACCATTCCTCCTGGCCCATGCCTGGCCTCCCCTGGCACAGGGGAGACAGGCTGTGCACTGGGACCGGCGCCATAGGAAGAGTTCAGAAGGACCCTTCTCCGTTCCTGGACTGGATGGGCTCCACCCATTCCTTAACTTCTGAGATGGATGAAGTGTGGGGGCTAAGAAATAGAAGCCTTGTGAGCTTTGAGGACCCCTCTGATTCAGGGGTCTCACTCTAGCCTCCTTCCTTGGGCCTCTCTATCCACAATAACTTGGGTCTGGAGCGTGCATGTGACAATGTTTGTGCCTAAGAGAAAGGGCATGTTTCTGGCCGTGTTTGGAAACACGTGGCCGAGTGCATGCTCTCCTGATTATGTGTCTTAACCTTAGGGCGCTTTGTGTCCTCACGGCTCTGAGTGCCTCTGAATAAGACCAGGCAGGGATGTGTGTGTTTGACAGTCTGTGACTCTAGTGTGAGCACCCATGTGTGAGTGTGTGTATGTGCATGTGCTTGGGTGTTTCTGTTTCTGTGTGTGACTAAGCACACATTCTCTCTGGAAACACTTCTCTAGGCCCAAATGAGGAGACAGAGTCGAGTCCCCAAAGAATGAGGTACACACTGGAGGGCCAGGAGGGGACCTAGAATTTATTGTCATCTCCAGTGCCTTCCCTTAATTTGCTTTTCTTCCCATCCTTCCTGTTCTCTCACCCCAGTCGTGGCCTAGAGGTATTTGGGGAAAGAGCAGACCCTAAAAAGGCTTTGTGACCAGTGATCCTGCCAAATTTGGGGTCAGGCACGGCTGGGCTTGTCCAAGAGTCAGAGAAGTGAGACACCGGGCAGCACAGAGAGAGATGCTAGAGTTCCTGGAACAGAGCTCCCCACTTTTTTTTAACCTTGTCCTTTTTTCCTGGCTTGGAAATAATAGGTCTTCAATCTGAGATTAAGAGGAAAGGAAACAAACCAGAAAAAGAACCAGTTTGAACAAAGACAAGATGCCGGACGTAAATAACCTACCCTCCGGTTCTATGAGTTGTCTTATGAGATGTGGTTCTGCAGACAGGGTGGGCTTGGGGCGGGGGACTTTCAACTTCCCCTTCAGCCCCGGGAAAGACAGACCAATAAGTCCACGTAAGAGGGTGTGTTCTGGGGTCAGGCAGACCAGGGTCCGACTCTGCCTCTTATTTTCTAGGTAGACTTTTCCTAAGACTCTGTTTCTTCCTCTGTGTGTAGCCTCTAGTTGTGAGATAATACCTGTAAAGGGTTTGGCACAGGCGCCTGCCACATGAAAAGCATTAATGATACCTATATGTATAGGGCTTAGTTCTCTCCCTATATCAGGATTGTAGGTGTGTGATAAGGAGGATTTTCAGGGAGCTAGGTCTCGGCAGTCTGCAGAAGTAACCCTCTTAATCAAAAGACCTCAGTAGAGATGCCAACCTAATTATCACGAGGGTTGGTTTTCTCACAGGGATACGTTCTCATGCTTTCATTGTATATAGAGGAACTTGTATGTATGCATGTGGGTTATGGGGTTTGGGAGGCAATGAGAAAGCATATTGCCCCAGCCCAGCAAAGACTCCAAAGATGGAAAAACCCTACAGCTTGATCAGGCAGGA
Organism: Solenodon paradoxus; assembly: GCA_004363575.1. Lineage (NCBI taxonomy): Eukaryota > Metazoa > Chordata > Mammalia > Eulipotyphla > Solenodontidae > Solenodon > Solenodon paradoxus. The sequence goes on along the minus strand of RJWH01002074.1, from coordinate 80,809 downwards.
AATTACCCGTTTCCTTGTTTGTGTTTTTATCATTTCTTTTTCAAAGGAAAAGAGCAGGCAGGTATAAAGGCAAGCAGGTAGGCAGGAAGGAAGAGAGAGGAAGAAGAGGCATTTTTTTTTTTTTTAATTTCGTTGTTCATCTCAGTTGCTTCCTGCTCCCCAGCCCTGGGATGAGAACCAGCACAGCTGGGATGTCTCTGACTTGTGCCAGTCAGAGGCGGCAGTCCCAATGGCTGACCCACCAGGATGTGCAGATACCCACGTTTTTAAAGGAAGAATATGACTTAAGACTATCTCCAAATGACCCTGGGCGGTTGCTGTTCAGGCATCATGTCAAGTTGCTATGTGAATTTAGGGGTGTTGACATCTCCTTCGTCATGGTCCACCTGTTGTGCTTCTCTGGAAACCATTTACTCCTTCGTCATCCAGTCGCTCCTTTGATAGCACCTAGTGTGTGTGCCGACCAGAGGAGACTTGTGCCATAAAGAAGCTGGAGAACAGAATCTGAGAGGGTACCCCCAGATGATCTTTAAGTCTGGGGAGGCCTCCATGTGACTGCATCTTGCCTATGCACCAGAGAAGCTGTGTGCTTAAACCGCAGCAGGAAGGATTCAGGATTCTACAAATATTTGGCACTAGTTGTTAAAAAACAAAAAACCATGATTAGGCATAGTCATAAACCCCATTGGGATCCAGCCTCCTGCCTGGGGCAAACAGTGGAGTTAGTGACCTCTTCAGGACCCCTCCATACCCGGGCGTCTAGAATATTCCACTGGCTTGGTTACTGACTTCCTCTAAGACACTGGGCAGATGACTAAGCATTAACGAGCCTCAGTTTCCCTCTCTGTTAAATAGTGATGAGAGTGTTTCCTTTTGGTTCCTCCCTGCCTTCCAGGGCTTGTGAAGGAGCCTACCTCTGTGAGGTCGCCTCAGTTTCTGAAGAAGAGGCTCCTATTTTTTAACTCCAGGGAGTTCCTGTGAAGGTAGCCCAAGCTGACTTTCCTGGCTACACCCACGCCCCACCCTGAGTCCATGGGCTTCTTTCACTGTCCAGGATTTCCAGAGCACATGTGGGGGCCTCTCCATTTCCTCCAAGCCTGTGTACCCTGTAGGAGCAGATTCTCCTGGAGAGACCAACTGCTGCTCTCCTTCACTTCTTATTACCCCTTTTCCCCAGTCTTCTCCAAGCATGTCCCATTCTGTCCCCAGTGTTTCAGGCCTGTTGGTTTCTGATCAACCCTTCTTCCCACTGGAGGTTGTTTCCACCCTCTCTATTCTCATAGCATAGCATTCCCCTTCTATGCTTGCTTTAGTTGTCCCCACTTCTGGCAGTTGGTGCCTGCCACCCAATATGCTTTAGTGCATTGTTAGGAGGAATGACTGTGGGGAGTAGACTTGAGAGTAAGAGGAGTTTAGGAGAAGGTAGAGAGAGGGTAGGGGTGCTGGGAGGTCAAGGACTAGTTCTTGGCCAGAGAAAGAGCGGGATTGGGAGAGACAGGCAGAGGACCCTTGTGCATGTGCCTGCTGGCGACCGACCATCAGGCCAGCCAGTGACCTGGTGGTCTTTGGATTGATCAGGGAAGCAAGAGCTTTGGATAGGAGGAGGCACTTGGGGTGATCAATAGGCATTTGCTTTGGGCTGCCTCCATCTCAAGTCATTTGGTGACAAATCTAGGTTGGATGAGTTTGCGTGTCCCTGGGCCAGTGGTAAGGTTAGGACAGAGGCCATCACAGAGGCTTCCCAGAACTGGGCTGAGCTGACAAGGAAAGAACTCTTCTCTCAGGGGGGCTGGGGACAGCCTGATATCAGCTGATTCACCAGTCCCCGCTTCACCTCCAGTTCCCAGAAGACACCAAGGGGCCAACCACAATCTAGAAGAGGAACTAGTGATCTATGGCGGCAGTGGGACAGCAAGGCCTTCTGGAGCGGGGTTGATTTATGAAAGCCTCCCTTCCCGGGTCAACCTCCCACGGGAGGCTCCCCAGGGGGAGGGAGGGACCTCAGCATCTGACCAGATGTGGAGATCACAGAGTCCAGCCCCATGCTGACTGGCCCCTTCTGGGTTGCTGTCCCTGAGCTGGTGGGAGAGGGAGGGCCTGGCCTTGGGGAATATTTTATCCTTCTGGCTGCAGCAGCCTAAGACCATGGCTTCCACATGTTTCTGAGTAGGCTCTGTTGTTCTCTAGTGATGTGTCACACACAGGACTGGAGCTGGCATCCTGGCAGAAGCAGAGAAGAGGGGCCAGGTGTCGCGCTGAGGGGAGTCTGAATTTTCAGGGGGACAGAGCAGTAGGGGTTCCACCAGAGAGCGGAAGCCCTGCAGGAAGCTAGGTCAGGCAGACACACTAACGTGGTAGGGCAGGTGAGGGCACTGTCTGGGGTTCCCCCTTCTCCCCCAACCACAGACCCACTCAGCCCCCCGCCACCCCCCACTAGCGAGGCCTGGAACCGTAAACAGCCTGAGTCAGAGCTGGGCAGCAGCTTACGAGCGTGTTGGTTCTCTCATTAGCTCTAATAGCCGCATCTCCGCCCGCTGCTGGTGCCTTTCATCCACGTCTCTCAAAGACCTTGACAGAGCAGCAAAGGGCTCTATCATCCCCACATTACTAATGGGGAAACCAAGGCCCAGACAAGCTGGGCAACTTTTTCAGGGTTCATGGGGGAGCTGCAGGAGGCTGGGAATGGGCAGGTCTCTGGGGCTCGGCTTATTTGTCTTTCCTGTGTCCCCAAGAAAGCTGCCATGTGTCAGAAGCCTGGAGACATCACTTGGCCCCCTGAATTAGTGTTGGGGCCTCCTGTCCAACTTAGAAGTAGGTTTTGGGTGCTTAGCTAGGCAGTCACTTTACTACTTTCTTCCCTGACAGGCCAGTGTGGAACAAATAACAGCAGTAACAGCTACAGCTTAGACAGCACTGCCTGTCAACCAGAGGACGTACGAGCTGGTTTTCTTTCCATTTACAGATAAGGAAACGGAGTCATGGCAATGTTAGGTAACTAACATCTGTTAGGTAACTGCTGTTAAGGGATGGCATCAGAATTCGAATTCTAGAAATCTGGTGCCAGAGTTTTAGCTGCAATATTCTGCTCCCAGCCTGGGCCACACCAAGGGCAGAGCCCTGCTGCCCAGGGTCTGCAGTCTCAGCTCAGAGGAGAGGCGCACTCTCTCTTCCTCACTGGGGGAAACTGGTCTGGGAAAAGAAATCGCGGGAGACTTGGCCTGGATCTTGGTTCTAGGGACATTGTGGGGGTATTCTTGATTTGACATTTTTTCTGATGAGTCAGAGCTGGGCCCAGGAAAAGGGGGTGCAGCACCCCTAGCCCCTACTCCTCCCAGGAGCTTGGGGAGCTGCCTGAGGCAGTGACTAGTAGCACAGTGAGTGTGTTCTCTGATGGGAGCCTGCCTGCCTCCCCTTCCGAAGCACGGAGAAAGTCTTCTCCCTCTCGCACACACCTGTCCTCCCCAGTGTCCACGTACTCTCAGTGCCAGGCATGAATAAGTGTGGCCACAGATACTTCTTGTCCCGGCTTCTCGGGCCCAGAGACCTGGCCCAGATGAACCTGCTGCATTTCTGAGGATGGAGCTGACAGTAGGTAAAAGCCAACCTGGGCACTGCCTTCTGCCCTGGCTTTGTGATGCCTGGGAGAGTCACATACCCTCACCTGTGAAATGAGGATGCTGAGCCAATGCTGAGTAGCACCCCCTGCCCCCACCCCAGTGCTGGGTTCTGTTCTGGGCTCCTTCACGCTCGAGTGCCCAGAAGATGCCTTGTAGACATAAGGGGTGGGTGGAGGTGGGGGCAGGAAATCCTGGGAAGTTGTACCAGGCAAGGTCTCTGACCATTTCAAGTGCATGCTTCTATTTCAGTTGTTTGTAACTTTCTGAAAAGTTCATGGTTTGGGGATTTTTTTTTTTTTTTTTTGGTCATTTTTTCCATATTTGGTCATGGCCTGGAGCAGTGATTTTTGGAAAGATAGAGTAAGAACCCCTTCAGCTGTTTGTAAGCATTGCAAACACCCACAAAAAATATCCTTTTTCCATTTAGAAGAAACAACAACATAGCTATGTTTTCTTTTTCAGCTCAAATAACTCCCAAACAACTCCAAAGATTTCAAACTTGGCTAGTAATTAATCCTTAACGAAGGGGACTGTACAATATGTGCTCGGCAAAGTTTGGAGAAGAGAGAGATTTCAAATTCAGAAAATTATTGTTGCTTGACAAAGCTCCACATTCTTTTCCTGCTTGGGGTCCTTTCCCCTATAGGACAGCCCCGCTGCTCCAGAGCCAACTGGGCCTGGAGTCTTCCTGGCGCTCATGTGGAGTGATTCGGGAGCCAGGTGGGCACACCTGCTGCATTCCCTTTCCCACTCGGGGCGGGGCGTCTCGGCCTGTTTCACCGGCAGAGAGACTGAGGCTGGGCAAAGCTGGAGTCAGGCCTTGCACTGCTTTGTAAGATGAAGTGAACTGACTTTTGGAAAGCTTATATGTGGATTCTTTGTCCCAGGAAACATCCAAGAGGCACCTTGTAGTTCAGGACAGTCTCTGGTTCTGGGATCCCAGGACCCACCAGGGGGAGAGTCCTAAAGGGCTGGCTCCCAAGGAATGAATAATGGCTGGAGTGATCTAAGAAACGGGTGAGCCACAGGACCCTCCTCCATCAGGCCATATCCCCTGAGCTGCTCACCTCTCTTCTGTTGTCTTCCCTGCCTCCTAAATTCCTTTGACTTCTTTCACTTATTTTTAAAGGAAAGGTACAGGCAGAATGAAGGCAAGTAGGCAGTCAGACAGGCTGAGAGCTGTGGAAGAAGCATTGTATTTATTTTCATTTGGTTGTTCCCCCAGCCCCAGGATATGAACCAGGTCCTTGGGATGTATGTGGACTGTGCCCAGTGAGAGGTGATGGACCTAACTGCTACTCCACCAAGGGGCACCTTAAACACTTTTTAATCCTGCTCACTCTAACCTAGAAGAGGACTTGCTTCTCCCTCCCCCTGACATCGGCATGTAGACACCTGCTGCTCTTGACCATGAGAGCCTCAGCCCCAAGGGACAGGTTCTCCTCACTCTGCAAATAAGACTGATTGGCAATGGGTACTTTTCGAGGGTGGAGTGGAGTGGGGGGAAGATGACGGTGTGGAAAGAACACTGGACGCCCAATACCTGAGAGCTAGGTCTACTGAGGCCACAGCTTATGTCCTTCGGGCCCCTACAGACACTCCTCCCTTTGTGGCTTCCTTACCTAAGAAGCAACTGGGTAGGGTTCCATCCTCTCCAGAGCCCTTGTCAGGACCAGGGGTCTGGCTTGACCTCATGTCAACATCTAAACTCCTATGTGTAGTTCCCCATATGTGCAGTTTCCTCATTACTAAGATATATGTTAGCACACCCTGCCCTCCACCAAATCACCAAGTGTTTTTCACCATCCAGTGGGCTCCACCACCATTTGCCTCTCACCCCCATCCCATTCCCAATTGGTAACCTCAGTTCTATTCCAAGTGTCCATGGGTTGGTTTTGTTTCCTCTGTTCATTTGTTTTGTCTACTCACATTCCACCTCTGAGTTAGTCATCTGGTAAGTATCTTTCTTCTTTTGACTTGTTTGATTTAGCAAAATCCCCTCTAGATCCATCCATGTTGATTCAGATGACAAGATTTCATCTCTTCTAAGGGCTGTGTAGTATTCCCTTGTGTATATGTACACTTCTTTATCTATTCATCTGGGGTTGGGCGCTTAGGTAGTTTCCAGTTCTTAGCCGTTGTGAATAGTGCTGCAATAGACATGGGGATACATACATCTCTGCAAATTAGTGTTTTTGTGCCTTTTGGGTAAACATCCAGAAGTGGGATGGCGACCCCTGGTTTTTTAACTGGGAAATGGTAATCAGCTAGTCCCCATCTCCGCAGAATGAGAGAATACGTTGATTCAGCCATGAGTAGCCCCTTGGCCAGCCACCAGAATCTTGCAGTGGGGATCTGAGTCCCAGGGAGGGGTACAGGCAGGGACAAGACAGAAAGTTCTGGAGAAGGCCCTGCCAACTGGAAGGGTTGAGGACGGACCCTGAACTTGCCTATCAGCCAATGCCAAGTGTCATTTTCTGACATCTGGTTCTACATCTGGAACCAGCCAGATGCTCATTTCAAAATGCTGATGAGGCCAGCCCTGACTGCCTAAGGGAGAAGGCCTTTTGGTGACACTGTCTTCCAGACCCCAGCATCTTCTCTAGATGGTAGCCCGTCTTCAGCCTTGCTTCTCTGGGCGCGCCCATGGCACCATGCAGCCGGAGAGGAGCTGGAGGCAGCTGCGCACGGAGGCTGTGTCTTAAACCCGGTGTCCAGTGCTAGAACCTGCAGTACATTAAAAGTTCTTGCTGGGCAGCTGTTCTCCTCCCCTCCTGTCTCCTCGCCTTGCCTCCTGGCACTTCCACATCCTGCCTATTGGGATTTCGGCACTTGCTGCCCAACTGCGTTAGCCTTCCCATCTGGCAGCCACATGACCACTGCCCCTGGCTCCTGGCCCTTGCCTGGTGAAAGTGGAGTGGGTGAATATCAGGAGAAGCCATCCTTCTCCCCGTCTCCATCCCTGGGATGTAGCTCAGGCTCATCCAGACCTTCAGACCCTCTTCTTCAGCTTCAAAGAGAAAGGAGCAGGACCCAGCAACCCAGCACTTTAGGGACCCTGGGCTGGGACCATAGAGGATGCTGGGGAGGCAACAACCAGCCTCTGCCCTCAAGAAGGTTGGAGTCTTGAGGATGGGAGGTGGGGGCCCTCTGACATCAGAGAGTCCTTAGAGGGAAGTCATAGTCATTCACTTCATGGATGTGCAGAAAATGAGAAAAGGAAAAAGCACTGTGTGTGAGTGTGTTTGGGGGGGGCGTGTCATGAAAGGTTTCTTGGAGAAGGTGCTAGCAGGTCAGGAGAGGGACAGCCTGGAGCCTAACCTGACTTTTCAGGTCCCAGATTACTACAGTGTGTGTTGAGGGGAGGGTGGTCTGGTGACTTCCAGGGTTGACAGTGGTTCCACAAGCCTAAGAGAGAGAAGAGGACAAGCTGGCACGTGGGAGCGGGGTTGTTGCTGACAGACACGTTTACTCCCTTTTCTTCTTAGTTAGGGCTCCCTTCATCAGCCTCCAGAGCCAGCCCCCAGCGGGGTTCAACCTTTCTCCCTCTGTCTCAGGATCTGCCTTCCCCTTTGATGATCGTGTACCTTTGCCTCATGTGTGGCAGCTGCATGGACAAGTGGCATGACACTCAGTCTACAGAGGAAGAATCTGTTAGAGTATTTGAGTGGCTTGTCCCCAGTGACTGGTGCTCACCCAGGTGCCCTCTCCCTTGAGTGCAGAGCACTCCCGTAACACTGCGTGGTCCCAGCTGTGCCCTGAGCTGCTCTGTGCATAACTCATGCCGTCCGTGGTCTGTCCTCAAGGAGAAACTAATAGATATCTACTTGTTTATATTCTACCTCCATGGAAAAAGGCATGTGAGAAGGCCCCAGTTTATAATCTCCTAAGAGACTAGAATGACGGTGGTGAAACAGTTAAATAGTTGCAAGCACATGTGTTAAGGGCCAAGGTGAGCCGCACAGCCCCTCCCATGATTCCCGATTGCCCACAGGACTCAGCCCCAGAGTCCTAGTCCAGCTCACGCAGCCTTTCCAGATCTCGCTCCTGCCAAACCCCTCAGCCTTCCCTGTTTCTCCTCAGAGTCCATGCTTAACCCTGCAGAGCCCATTGCATTTCCCTCCCCCTTCTCTCATTCTGTTCCTACTGTTTGCTACACCTCGCCCTCCCTCCACCCTGCTAACTCAGTTCAGCTTTCATCACTTCTGAGAGGCCCTCCTTGATCCTCAGGACTGGTCTCAGCTCTGAGCCCTGGGGACACTCTGTGTGCAGGTAGTCTGTGCAGAGCATGCTTATATCTTCTTGTACCTGCCTTTTGTTTGTTTGATGCCCTCCAGACTGTCAGCTGTCTGAGGGCAGGGCACTAGCTGCTTTATTCTCCATTTCTTCCCTGCTGCCTGGCATGGTGCTGTCATGTAGGGCACCTGACATACATCGTTTGAGCAGAAGTGAGTTGAGCTGGTAAAGGCAAGGAGAGTGATGACAGTCATGGGTTGGCAGGTCAGGGAGAGGATGCTCTATGGAGAAGGTGGAACTGGGGTCAGACCAGAAGGGGAATAAATGGAACAGTAATAACCATCCTAATCGCTCACGTTTACTCTGTGCAGGGAGTTTCTAATTTTATTCTGACAAAACCCCTCTAAGGCAGGCATTATTACTCTCTTGATTTTACAGATGAGTGAAATGTAAAAGGGGAATAATAGTTGGTAGAGAAAAAAGGCCTCTCAAAAACACTGCATGAGCAGAGATACAAAGGGTCTTGGCATGATCTTCAAGGGGACCTTGCAAAGAGCAGCTGGAGTGGAGGGCTCAGCTTAGAGACTCAGGGAGTGAGAACTGATGATGTCCAGGGGCGCTAAATCACAAAGAATCTTTCAATCCAGGCTCAGAAGTTTCTCTTGATTTAGGCATTTTAGCCCTTGCTCCCTCCTCAGCAGGAGATTGGTGGGGTCCTGTGACCATGATGTTGATGAATGAATTAGGAAATAAAAAACAGGCAGGAGGAGGATATTGGCATACTTTCCTTCTCTGCTCCTCCAGCCATTTAAGTTCTTCCCTTTCGTCACTACCCACTCTAGGTGCTGACGTGGGCATTCTTGGGACCCCAGTTCTGGAGAGCAGCCACAGGTCTCCTGGGACTCCATCCTGCGCCTCTGGCTTAGCTGAGACTGGCTGCTCAGAGCTGTGATTGTGACCCGGCCGGGCTGGGTTTTTCCTCCACGGTCACTTTGGCTAATGAGAAGCAGTTGTGCTTGCAGGAGGCAAAGGGTGAGAAGCTACAGGCAGCTCCAGGCTTGCTTCTGCGTGTCTCCCACCCTCTCTGTGTCTCATTCTTCATCAGCTTCCTGTCACTGCCTCTCCCCTGCCCTCCTAGTCCTCATGCGTAGTCTACTAGCCCTCAACTCTGTCCCTTTCTTTTCGGTTCTCTTCGGTTTTGTGGTGCAGAGGAGCTGCCTGGGGTGGGGTGTGTTTCCCCAAGTTCATTGTTAGGGATTCTGTTCCTAGTGTCCTCCTGCTCTACACACCTCTGTCTCTCTCAGGCTATTGTCAGGTAAAAGGCTTGGGCCACCTGGGCTCTGAGGTCCTGGTTCTCATGTGATTTCGTTTTTTCTTTTTCCTTTCTCCTTTTCTTTCCTCACTTTCTTGTGTCCTGTCCTCTCCTCATTTAGCTCAATCCCTCTTCTCTTTTGAGAGCCCCCTGCCCTTTAGTAAGCCTGTTGTGATCACCCCTGTCCTCACGGGGTTCCTTGGAAAGGTAGCTGGGCTCAGACCCTGTCCCCACAGGGCAGTAAGACAGCCAAGCCCTGATAACCTTCCTGGGCATCCTTGTGGATTGTCTGACTGAGTCTGTGGGTATGGGGTGCTGAGGGTGGAGGGAGGAGTGGGGACAGCAGAGAGGGGAAGAGCAGACAGGCATGCTTGTACTTTTGCTGCTGGAAGCATCCAGAACACCTAGTTTTGGGAAAGCTGAGGAAAGAGGCCCAGAGTTGTTCTCTGGCTCACTTGTCTAGCTCTTTGTCAGATTCAGGCGCCCCCTTCCCCCAGATTTATTAACCCTTAAACCTCAAGTCTCTGTGGCGCTTTTATATCCGTGGCTTTGAGCTCTCAGTAGCTCCCTGTGCTGGATGAGAGATCTACCTCCCAGCTCAGCCCCCCACTCCCCACACCACTTGCTGTGCTATAAGGGCCCAGACTCCCTGGCTCACCCTCCACCCCAGAAAGTGTGTCAGAGGCCCCCTGACAACTTTCGGGGCCTTGCTCTTTCTTCTTGTCTCTTTATTGAGGCCTTTTGTTCATGGTGCTGCTGTCGAGGGCGCACGTATCCCAGAGTAATATGTTCAGGATTAGGCCGCACAATGAGGTTATGACTCCCTCCCGTGCAGCCCCTACCCAGGGGAGCTTGCCCTACATCTGGCCGGCGCACATCTGGCGCAGGCTCACAGCTGGCCAGATGTTGCAGCATCCCTCTGAATCCAGGCCGGCAGCCTCCTCGGCTAGGGGCTGGAGCTGCACACGCGTGCGCACACACACAGATGTATGCATGCACGCACACACACACACACCACCCCTGCATTTGGAGCACCGAAGCACTGAGGTCATTTGGCTCTCCAAGGGGAGCCCAGCCTTGCTGAGATTATCCCTCCTCCACTGTGGTCAGGCAGGCAGGCTGTTGGGACACATCTGCAGAGGTATGCAAATATCAGGTTCCCTCCTTCCAGCCCAGACAGGCTGGTGGGAAGGAAGGACCCACTTGAAACCAGGTTCTGAGTTTGGAGCCCTCCCCCCGCCACTCCACACCCCCCCCCACCCCCCAAGGGGCCAGCTGCTCCTAACAAGTTCTTTGTGTTCATACTCCCAGGTGCTCCAGGCCCTAAACCACACTCACTCGTCTCTCAGGCAAAGGTCCGCTTTCACCCTCTACTGCCCACACACCTCTCTCGTCACCATGACTATGCTCCTCTTGCCCTTTTCCACAGCTTATACCATTTAAAGCACAACATGTACAGAGACTGAACCCTAGACCCTCGAATAATGGAGAGGGAATCTGCCAAATCTGTTTGCCCATTGGTGTTGGCAGAGTCTGGGCAGGGGGCCTGGGGGAGGGAAAGGAAACTGACATTTATTGGATGCCAACTATGTGTCAGGCATTCAGCTAGGTGCTTTAAATCTATTATCTTGTTAATCCTCACCACCACCCTATTATTGTCTTCGTTTTACACCTGAGGAAAGTGTGGCTTAGAAAGGTTAAATCTCTTGCCCCACGGTCACATGGCTCCAAAGAAACAGAGCCAGAATTCTAAACCTAGTGTATTGACTACAAATTATAAGCCCTTATCCTGTCCCGCTGGCGATTTAATGGGTGAATGTATCTACCCATCCTCCAGTCCTCCTTCCTGGGCTCTGGATTCTCTGTATCTTCCAGGGCAAGACCTGAGACTATGAGCTTTTGCCTTCCTGCCAGGTCAGGCAGGACTTGGGGGCGGGGGTAAACTGAGAGGAGGGAATACAGCGAGGGGGTGCTGGGCTGAGGTTGCAGTGTTGTAACCAGTGGGTTTTCTCCATGGTTGGTCAAGGCCTGGAGAATGAGGTCTCAGAAACACAATTAAGAGTTGAGAAAACTGGGTGGTGTAGGATGAAAGACAGGCAGATGGGCTGAGGAGGCATCTGTGGGGGAACTTGGGAGCCTTCCATGGCTGTGGGGCAGAAGGAACCTCATTAGAGAGAAAGACCAAAGCCACAGAGCCCAGACTCCTTTTGTTGCCTTATCATTCCATCAACCCTCCAAAGGCCCCCAGTAGATGGAACATTCCAATGGCACTCCTGGGGCTCCTCTTCCTGACCACAGAGGGACACTTTTGAGGGCCAGCAGAGGGCTGACAGGCGCCCTCCAGCCTGATCATGACTGACTAGATCCCCATGACTGCTCTAGCACTTGGCTTCTCTGAACTTGGAGAACAGACACAACACATGGCAACGAATGACAGTTGGGACCATCTGATCCTAATACTTGGCCATTTGCACATATAGCAAGGTCCTTCCCCAGCCACAGGTACACACAAACATTCTGTTCTGTATCTCAAACAAAACTGCCCTTTTAGACATGGCACTGAAGTACAAAGAAGGTAAGTGACTAGTCCCAGGTCACAGATCCAGTGAATTTGTTTCTCTTTCTCAGTCTGTAACCAGAGCTGGGCCCACCATGGGGAGGCAGCACAGGGCAGCAGGAACCACACAGGCTTAGGAAGCATCCAGACTAAACTGAAAGGCCAGCTCTGCCTCTTCTTTATGCTGGGTGGGATTCAACATCTTGGAGCCTGACTTCCTCTTTCATGCACTTGCACATTTGCAGTGAGGATTAGAGACTACGTAATTGGTGTCCAGGCAATGGCGGCTTCTCTGGGCAACAGTGGCCAGGATATTGACTGTGTTAAGTGGTCAGGGAGCAGGTAGGGTGCTGACTGGGATAGGGGCAGAGATGGGGTTTGGTGTGGTGACAGTGTTCATCAAAGTGCAGGTGATAATGATTTGTGAAGTCGCCTTCTGTTTGGGGTCAGGAGAGGCCCACTCAGGTCTCTTGGGAACTTCGGAGCTGAACTTCTTTCCCACCATTAGGAGGGTGGATGGAAGCCCTGACTGAAGTTGGTGGTAACCAAATGTCAAATGCAATGAGATTATGTGGACCCTGGTTTGATTCTGGTTGTGGAGACCACTGTGATTGCAGGCATCTCAGGAGTGGTCAACTTGGGGATGTCCAAGACCCCTCCTCTCCTGGTTCCCCAGGAAAGAGCAGGTCACAACACAGATTTGAGAACAGCGCCTTCCTAAAGAGGTAGGAATATTCGGGAAGGTGCTCTGAGGTGTCTGTGAAAGGAGAGACTTCAGCTCTCCTAGCACCAGGAGTTTGCTACTTTGCAAGAAGCCAAATGTTCTACAAAAGCCATTGTGTAGCCCTGGGGTGCAGGGCATTAGAGCCCCTAGGGCTGCATTCCAGTTATGACAGATGGGCAGACCCTCCAGCGCTTCCTGGGGTGGGTCAGGAAGGTTCAGGCAGTCAGGGACAGGGCCAGTGTTGGCCATCTGTGTCCCTGGCATTGGGAGTTTAGTCTCTGGTGTGTGGCTCATTCCTGTTGAATGTCCTTTTGTGGGGGACATGTTAGGAGTGTTGAAACACCCTGGCTCCAGCGCAGCTCTACCCTGGGGACCCTGACATTCTTTTTCTGCTAATGATCCTTTGAAATAATCCTTTTAATCACATTTCCCTTGGGAAGAGTCTGGGACACCACTTACCTAACAAATTTTCACTTGTCTCTGTCACATGCTCCAATCCTAGCAGCTCTTGGCTACTGAGACAGAGGCAAGAGCCATGCAAAGAATGTAGTCAGTCTGGCTGCTCTCTGTGAGCCCTCAGCTCCTGCCTGGCCCCCTGCCCTGGTTTTCTTGGTGTCTGTTACTTCCCTTTTCTTGCACCCCCAAACCAAGGTGGGTACAGCTTGTGTAGAGGAAATTGGTAAACATGAATGCCTAGCCATGATCGGACACCCAGCATGGCCCACTGTAGAAGCCTGTGTGAAACCTGGAGAGTCATGGCTTTTGAGAACTTAAGGAACGCTCTCTGCATCAAATCGCAGCCACACTGTAGTCACTCCTTAGTCCAAGAGGTTCATCTTAAGTTACATTAAAAGTTTTTAGTTAAAATAAAATAGAAGCATAGAAGAAAGAAATGACATAGAAGCCTAGCAAGACAGAGACCAACATATTTGTAATGATTATGTAATGGTGGACGTTCTAGTGATTTTCTATCTGTGAATTACTTTTGAAGTAAGAAAAAAAAAAAAGAATTCAAAATGTCCTTAAAGGAAGGTCACATTATGACATCACTCCTTTGTGCTTCAATAAAAATGAGTTTGGGTCTTTTTCCTAAGAGCAAGATTTGCTAGAGGAAGGGGAGCCAACTCTGAATTTTTAATATAGTCTGTGAAAAGAATTGATTGCCTTTTTTAAGGACTGATCTAGAGGTAGAAATGATAGAATTTGGGGAGAGCTGGACTGGGTCTTCTGGAGATCCTTTGATATGTAAAGAGCTTCTTTTTTCTCTTAAAGGGGAAGGAAATCATTTCTGTGTAAGTAAAAACATGAATCCTATCAGTCTCATTGCTCCAAGAAATGCCTGCATTATGGATCTTGGGGACTCTTATTGATAGAGGCTTGATTGATCAGTTCCTGGGAACCTCAAGGCCACTAAGACTCAAAGACATAGGAGATATCTCCCTCAGCTGCTGAACTTTCCACTTGGAGGAATTTTGGCTATGTCTTACCTTACCCCTTGTCCAATCTGAAATCAAGTTCTATAAATCATGCCTCTTTAGCCACCCTCAATTCTAACAGTTCTCTTCATCCTCACTGTCTCCACCCTTGTCTCACCTGGAATTACTACAGCAGCCTAACTCCAGTCTTCTATTCTCTACACTTAATAACTGTGTGTAAAATCTTAATGTGCAAATATGATCTTATCATCGTTGCTCAAAACCATCCAAGAGCTTCTCATAGCATTCAGGATAAAGGCCAGGTTACTTGGTACACAGGTTCACAGTGAGAATTAGAGACAACATAGCTGGCGCTCAGTCAGTGAGGGCTGCTCTGGGCAGCAATGGCCGGGGTATGATCTGTGCTAATTGTCAGAATGCAACTAGTATGGTGGCTGGGATGGGTGCTGAGAGAGCGGGGCTGGAATGATAGAAGTGCTGGTAACAGTGGTTTCGGAAGAGAACCTCTGGAGACAAGAGTGATCCATTCAGGTTAGGTTTCTTGGGAAATCCAGAGCTGAACTTCTTTCCGACCACTAGGAGGGCCAGAGTATGGGGACCCCAAGATTAGTCATGACCAAATGTCAAGTGCATTAAGGTTATATGGACCCTCATTCAATTCTGGTGGTGGAGAGGATTTGCCTCAAGAAAGAAACATGCTGCTTGTTTTGGTGTGGTCCAACAAGCTACATTTTTACATTGGGTAGAGTGAGTGTTGGTGGGCACAGCTTAATCAAGGTGTAATTCACACACCATGCAATTCAACCATTCGATATGTACGATTCAGTAGTTTTTAACATATCCATAGGCTTGTGCCAGCTGTCGCTATAATCAAGTTTAGAGCATTTTCATCACTCCTGAAAGAAGCCCCAAGCTCTTTAGCCTCCTACCACCCCCAGCCCTTGGCAACCACTAATCAGCTTTCTGTCTCTATAGACTTGCCTTTTTGGACATTTCATATGAATGGAATCATACAATATGTGGTCATTTGTAACTGTATTCTTTTGCTTATCCTCAGCTTCATCCATACTGTAGCATGTTATCAGGACTTCATTCCTTTTTATTGCCATGTAGTATTCCCTAGTGTTTCGATATATGCACAAGGGAATATTATTTTATTGATCCATTCAGCAGTTAATGGACATCTGGATTTTTTCTATTTTTTGGATACTATAAATAATAATGCTTCTATAAACATTTGTGTATACGTTTTATATGGGCATATATATATATATATATATATTCTTTTATTTCTCTTAGGTGCATGTATGTACCTGGGGGTGGGATTGCACTTATGGGTTCTATAGTCACTCTATGTCTAACCTTTTGAGGAATTGTCAGATTGTCTTCTAAAGCAGCTGCATCATTTTACATTCTCAGCAGCAGTGTCTGAGGGTTTAATTTCTCCACATCTTCACCAATACTTGTCATTTCCTGTCTTCTTAATTTTTGCCATCCTAATGGTATCTCATAGTTTTGATTTGCACTTCCTTAACGACCAGTGAGACTGCGTATCTTTCAATGTGCTCACTGATCATCTCTCTGTCTCCTTTGTCTCAATGTCTGCAAGTCACTTGTCCATTTGTTTTGATCAGCTTATTTGTTTTGTTGCTGAATTATCCTTTGTGCATTTAAAAATTGGATTACATTTTTGTTATTGAGTTGTAAACCTTTTTATACATTTAGGGAGTGTTGCCGCTTTAACAATATTAAGTCTTCTGATTTAAGAGCTTAGTATGTGTTTCCATTTATTTAGATGTTTTTTAATTTCTTTTAGAATGTAGTTTGCAATTTTGAGAGTGTAGGTTTTATATTTTATCCATAAAGTTTTATCTTAGGTATTTTATTCTCTTGGTACTGCTATAAATGAAATTGGATCATTTATTGCAGGTATATAGAAATATAGTTGAGATATGTATGTCTATATCTCAAAGACTATGGGAATATATATATTAACATATATTCAAAGACTATGTATGTATGTGTACACATAGTCTAGCAAATATAAGATATATATGTTCATATATAGTGTATCTTATAACTTTGCTGAACTTATTTATTAATTCTAATAGTATTTTTAGTGGCTTACTTAGGATTTTCTGCATATGAAATGATGTCACCTGAAGAAATAGTTTTTTTGTGTTTTGTTTTTGTTTTGTTTTTTGTACAGAACATTTAATAGCATGACTGTCAATGGTCAAATAGTGAAAGCAACACAAATGTTCATCAACTGAGAAAAATATTATCAATGAAAAAATAAAGCGTTGACTCATACTATAACATAGATGAACCCTGAAATTGTTACGCTATATGAAAATGATCAGACACAAAAGGACATTTAATAGTTTTTAAAAGTTTATATGAAATGGTATAGTAGATGAATGCAGAGATAATATATAGATTAGTGGCTGCTTAGGACTAGTTTAAAATAGTAAATTAGGGCTGATAAATGTGATCTAAAAATGGATCACATTACTGATAAGAAAAGTCCTTAATTTCCCCTGTTATGCATGGAAGACAAAGTGAAAGCTTAAAATATACTGACTATAATTGTGAAGAAATAGTTCATTTTTTCCTTTTCAATATTTCATTTTCTTGCTTATAAATTTTTTTCATTTTGAATAAGCCACAAAACAACATTTGGGGCATCTGGAAATCTCATGAAATTCAAATTTTAGTTCCCATAAATAAGGGGTTTTTTTTTAATGCCCATTTGTTTGCATGTTATCTGTGGCTGTTTCTGTGCTTCTACAGCAGAGTTGAGAGGTTGCAATAAAGACCACGTATGATGTTGTCATCACCCAGCACTACTGCACTCCAAATCACAGTGATGCACTTACACCTTGACAGTGTTCCCAGTCACATGCGTATCACTTTAGTACTGTGGCATTTTCTTTCTTTTTTATTACCCGTGCATACTCATCATGCCAAAACAAGAAAAGAAAAGTGAACTTGGAATGTCATACTTTTCAGTCCACAGTGGACTGTGGATTATTTTAGAATTAAACAACAAAAAATTGTATTTATTGCAAAATGCCATTATAGCTATGCTAAAAGAACAATATATGTCAACATTACCAAACTAAATATTCATCACAATCTTCCCAACTCACAGGAAACAGTGGTTAGGAAAATTAGAAATTTTAAAATGAAATAGCTCATCACGTAATTTCTTAACAAAAACAAAAAATGAAAATCAGGCGCAACCAAAGTTTCCAAGTGGCTTATTTGTTAGCATGCAAGGAAAGCTGTTTACAAATGTTAATTGAATCATATTGGGTTGTAGCAACTGAAGAATGTGTCCAGAGAAAAAAACTTACTTAAGACTGTTAGCCTTTCGGCAAAAAGAGCTGTTCAAAGAGCTGAAGACATGGAGCAACATAAATAGTAAATTAAAAGACAAGGCAAATGATTTCAAGTGGCTTTCCTTGGCTCTGACTCAGTTGACAGATATTAATGATACTGACCATTATTATTGTTTATTTGAAGAATCTATGCCAAATTTGAAGTGACTGAGTATTAGACTTTAAGAATAGTCTGCATAGAGCAACTTTAGATGAGAGTAGTTGGAAAAACACAAAGTCATTACAATCTGGTATGATGCAGTATCACTAACAATGGCAAAAATATGCATGGAGCAGAAAAAGTCTTGATCAGTGGGGCAAACTTATAAAAATTGTGAAAATGTAAGTTATCAAGGCTTATATTCATTGTGTTATTCATCAGCAGATACTTTGATGAAAACGTCTTAACTTGTCTTGTTACTGAACCAGTAGTCATCAGTGAGCCGCATCTATATTAGATATATAAATATAGATGATAGATAAATAGATGGACAGATAGACACATAGATAGATATACATATACTTTTGAAAACTTAACTTGACTGTTCTGGGATATTTTTAAATCACATATAAGAGCTAAATGTGTTAAGTTCTGGCCATCCAGCATTTTGATGGCTCCACAGTAGTAAAGTTTTATTGTAAAGTTTTATTAATCCTCAACCACTCTTACCAAACACTGAAGGGCTTTGGAACTGAGCTCTTGCAGACTTGATAATATTTATTAATGAAATAAACCTAAAATTACAAGGCAAAATGATGTTTATTTGTGAAATTTAGATTGTGGTAAAAAGAATCTACTACAACTAATGGTATTTGAATCACAAGTAATGTCAAGCTGTTTTATATACTTGCCATGCTGTTAGAAGTTAAACTAAGAAGCACAAATTGCTTCTTATTTCCACGCAAATTGCATTAAATGCATTTTCTGATCCCAAACTATAGTTCCACCTGGTTTTTCCCAATATTGATGCAAAGGAAATTTCCATATTTCAAGATTCATTTAACTGTACAATTGAGGAGCTTCTACTAACCTTCATTTAGAAGTGATTAATCTGCATTGAAATGACAGGCTAAAAGGCAAATATCAAGAGAAGACTCTTAATATAATTCTATAAATACCTTCCAAGTGATGAATATGCCTATGAATTGCTATCAATTTTTGGCAGTACTTACCTGTGTGAAGACATTTTCAAAGATGAAATGCAGGAAATCTCAGTACAGATCAGCATTAATAGGTGAATATCTACAATGAATTTCGATGATAGGGATCAATAACTTTCCATTCCAATTAAGTGAAATGTCCCCCCCACCCCACTCACATGTGCACGCATACGGAGTTGCACTGTTCTCATTAATAGAGCTGTATTACAAAATAAGTATGCAACTTTTATTTTGAATTTCATCAACAAAATATTTATTAATAACAAAAATATTGTAGCAAGTAATTTTCTCTCATGTTACCTTGTACCTACAAAATATCCCTTATTTTGCCCCTTGGCCCACAACATCTAAAATATTTGCTACCTGACCCTTTATAGAAAAAATTTGATAAGATAAAAACCTAGCCCCCAGCTATTCTCCCAATCTCACCTTTGTCCTTTAACTTAATTCCAGGGCCAGAGAACTACCCTGAAGTTGCCTAATTCACATTTTCTTCTTTTCTTGGAATCTTTGCATGTGCTATTTAACCCTCTGCCTGAAATGCTCTTGCTCTTCTTCCTGGCATCCATTGACTGACTCCTTAGACAGAATTTTTTCAAGGAGAGAGATATCTGTCCCTCCTGCAAACTTTCACAGCATCTTATACCTCCCCTCTGTTGGTGATCCTTACAAAACTGTCATTGACAGAAAGTCTAAGAATTCTTGATGGAAAATAAAGCCTCCTGCCTATTTCAGACTTCAGACACTGAACTCCTTTTTTTGCTACATATTCTAGGGTATTCCTCTACCTATATGGAACATACATAATGTGTTCTTTGTACTCCCCTACAAATGATGACATGCTACTTACCTAGTTGTTTTCTTTCTTTTACTATAAACTGTGGAGTTCATTCTATATGTATCATATGATGCCGCCTCGTCTTTTTTTGAATTTACATACAATAAATTTAACTGATTTTAAGGGTGCAATTCTGTGAGTTTTAGCAAATATATACAGTTTTGCAAAACACCACCACAGTCATGTCATAGAACATTTCCATTACCTCAGAAGTTTCCTCGTCCCCTAGGCAAGCATTGATTTGCTGTCACTGCAGATTTAATTGGTTCTTCTAGAACTTCACTTACATGGAATCACAACATATATATTCTTTTGTGTCTGGTTTCTTTTGCTAAGCATAATGTTTCTGAGATTCATTTGTGCTTTTGCGTATATTGTGTTTCTTCTTTATTGTTAAGTATTATTCCATTGTATAGATAGACTACAGTGTATTTATCCATTTACATGTTGATAGACATTTTGATTGTTTCCATCTTGGGAATTTAAGCTGCTGTGAACATTTATGGATTAGGCTTTCTGTAGACATGTTCTTACTTTTCTTGAATAAATTATCCAGGAGTGCTATGGCAGGGTTGTATGGATATATAGATTTCATTTTTTAAGAAACGATCTGATTGTCCTATTTTACTTCCCTGGCAGCTGTTCATGAGAGTTCTAGTTGGTCCACACACTCCCCAACCTTTTCTATGGTCATTCTTTTTAATTTGGCTATGGGTGTCTAGTGATATCTCATTTTGGTTTTAATTTGCATTTCTAATGACTAATGATGGTAAGTATCTTCTCATGTTTTTATTTGCCCTTGGTATATCACTTTTGTTGTAGTGTCTGTTCAGATCAATTGGCTGCTTTTTGATTGCCTTGTCTTTATATTACTTACAAGTATTATTTATATATTCTAGACATAATTCCTTTGTAAGATGTGTTTTTCAGATTTTTTTTTCAATATGTGGTTTGCCTTTTCATTTTCATGACACTCTCATTTGAAGAGCAGAAGTTTTTAATTTTGAAATTCAATTCATTGTTTTCTTTTAGATTTATATTTTTAAGGGCTATTTAAGAAAACTTTGCCAAACCCAAAGTTATTAAGACTCTTCCCTATGTTAACTTCCTAGAAGCTTTATGGTTTTTGCTCTGACATTTATGCCTATGGTCCATTTTCGAGTAAATTTTTTATATGATGGGCATTAAGGGCTGAGATTGCTTGATTATGACTATCCAACTGTCCCAGCACCATTTGATTAAAAGATATCCTTTCCCACAAGAATTCCCTTAGGACCTTTGTTTTTTAAAAAATCAATTGATCATATATCTATGGATTAAAATTCAGATTCTATTATGTTTTACTGATCTACATGTCAGTATTTCAATATCACATTATCTTAACATTATAGCTTTATTAAGTCCATAAGAAATATACCTATTAGAAGTCAAGTGGTGTAGGATTTCCAACTTTTTTGTTTTTTTTCAAAATTGCTTTGACTGTTCTGGGTCCGTTGTGTTTCCACATGCATTGGAGAATCTGCTTGTCAATTTCTACTAACAAGCCTGCTGGAATTTTTATTAGGTTTTCATTTAATGAATAGATCAATTTAGAGAGAATTTATATCTTAACAATACTGTATCTTCTGATCCATAAACACAATATCTAGATTTATTTAGATCTTCATTATTCTCATCAGTGTTTTATGGTTTTTCACTATGTAGTTTTATACATCTTTTGTCAAAGTTTTCCCTAAGTTTTTCATATTGTGATGCTATCTCCAATGGTATTGTTTAAATTTAAACCATATTATAGAATATTTTCACTGCCCTAAAAACTTCCCTTGTGCCCTGGATAATCGCTACTAGAATATAGAAATACTTATCATTTTCAGAGAATGACAATGTATCCTACAAACTTGGTAAACTCAGTGAAGAATTCTGGTCACTGTAGATTCCTTAGGATTTTCTACGTAGATAACCTACATAAACAAAGACAATTTTACATTTCTCTTCAATCTGCTTTTCTCTTGCTTTTTTGCATTGGCTAGACCTCCAGTACAACGGTAAGTAGGAGTCATAGAGCAGGTATCCTTGCCTTATTCCTGATACTATTCTCAATCTTAAGAAAAGGCTTTTAATCTTTCACCACTAGGTAATGATGCTAGATATAGGTTTTTTGTGGGATCCCTTTATTAAATTGAGGAAGTTCACTTTCATTCCTGGAAGTTTTGTTGTGAATAGATGTTGGATTTCATCAGGTGTTCTTTTTATAGCTATTGAGATAAAAAAAATTTTTTTTGGTTTGTTCATAGAGTGAATTGCATTGATTTTTCTAATGTAAAACCAATATTGAGATCCTGGGATAAACTCCTTCAAAATAGTATTTGATTTTCAAAAAAGAGTAAACTTTGTATCTTATGTTTATAAGAATATAGGTCTATAGTTTTCTTTCCCTTAATGTCTTTGTTTGGGTTTTCTTTCAGGACAATGACAGCCTCATGGAATGAGTTGGAAAACGTTGTCTTCTGTTTTTTGCAAGAGCTAGTGTATAATTAGTATTATTTCTTGTATGTTTGGTAGAATTCATCATGAAGCCACCTGAGTAAAGAGTTTTGTCTTTGGAGAAAATTCTCCTACAAATTCTATTGCTTTCAAAGACATAGGGTGTATTTTAGGTTAGCCACTTGCTCTTGAGTTTCGGTAGTTTCTATCTTTCAAGAAATTTTTTCTATTTTGTTACTGGCATACAGTTGCTCATTATATACCCTTCTCAATCCTTTTAGTGTTTATGGGATCTGTAATGATGTCTCCTCTCTCATTAGAAATAGTGCTCATTTGTGTCTTTCTTTTCTTCCTGATAAGTTTGACTAAAGATTTATCAATTTTACTGATCTTTTCAAAGAACCAGCTTTTTGTTTCATTGATCTTCTCTATTGTTTTCTCTATTTCATTGATTTGTGTGCTTACCTTTATTATTTTCCATTTT
The DNA here is from genome assembly GCA_004363575.1 of Solenodon paradoxus. Taxonomy (NCBI): domain Eukaryota; kingdom Metazoa; phylum Chordata; class Mammalia; order Eulipotyphla; family Solenodontidae; genus Solenodon; species Solenodon paradoxus. Next base: position 58,577 of record RJWH01002074.1, on the reverse strand, counting down.
TCTGTTTCTTTTGGATTTAACTTGCTATTTTATAATTTAATTTAATTTAATTAATTTTTTATTTAAGGTGGGAGATTAGGTCATTGAGTCTTTTCTCACAAAGCATTTAGTTCCATAAATTTCTTCCTAAGTACTACTTATACTGTATCCCACAAATATTGATATGTCATTTTCATTTGATTCAAAATATTTAGAAATGTTTAATTTATGAGTATTTAGGATTTTCCATGTATATTTATGTTATTGATTTTTAATTATAATAATGTTTAGAGAATGTATTTTATGTGATTTGATTATTTTAAAATGTGTTGTATTATGGCTTAGAATATGATCTGGTGGTGAATGTTCTGTTTGCACTGACATAAACATATTCTCTTGTTGAGTAGAATGTTTCATGAATGTCCATTAGCATTATTGGTGTTTTATTCTAGTAGACAGTTATTTCTAATCTTTTGCTGTTGAAATTATAAACATCATTCCTATAAATGAAAATACTTTCACTTCTATGTGATACGTGCAGTTAACATTTTGAGAGATTTTGCCGTATTTCCTTCCCAGATAGGTTATACCGTTTTCCATCCCACCAGCAATGTATGAGGGTTGTTATAACACTATACATGGCTTGCTTCACCCACTAGGCTCTTTGCTCACCACTGTACTTCTGGCACCTGGCACCAAGCCTACAGATTTTTTCCCCTTTACCTTGTCCTTCAGAATCGACTTGGTTATATTTGGTCCTCTGAGCTTTGCTCTTTAAATTTGGCTCCAGCATTTCCTCTTCCTCTGAAGCACTTTTGCTCTCCTTCTGCCCTTCGTGCCCTGCATTAAAGGACCTACTTTCATCCCACCTTTTCCAAGCTGATGCCCCTGATGGCTCTTACTGCCAGAGATCTCAGAACTACCATATATAAATGTATACCCCACAACCCAGTGCTTCATCATGCATGTTTGTTTGCTAACATTCATGTAATTTGTACTCCTAACTAGATTATAAACTTCTTCAGGATTGGGATTATATTTTTTTTTCTTAGAATATCTTCACATTGAGTTCTTTCTGTGAGACAGGGCTTATCTTAGGCACTTTATACTATTGTTTCAACTGACAGTCTTCACAATAGCCCAGTCATCTAGGTTATCATTTTCCTCAATTTACTTATAAAGAAACTGAGGTTCAGAAAGGTTAGATGATAAATCCAGAGTTACCAGCTAATGAGAATGAATGACTGGGCTAACACTGAATTCAGGCCCATCTAACTCAAAAGTCCTTGTGCTCTTGGCTTTTTGTTCTAGTTGGACTTGTGATCTCTTACTGGCCACTGGTTTAACTGTCATCAAGTGGAACAGACCCAGATAAATCTACCGGTTCTTTGGATGATCTCTGGTGGCCCAATGTTGTTTGATGACCTCTTGTCACTGTAGATAGAAGCCCACAGCCTTCTCGTTTGCCTTGACCCAGGCCACCCTTTCCATCAGGATCTACCCATGGGCTGCTACCCCCTGGGCCCCTACTTGATAGTCTACATAGCCTACTTGGTAAGTTTTCGCCAGCCATTTCTGTCAAGTGGGTCCCTGAGCAGGGTCAGTAACTGTGAGTATCTGGAAGCCAGTGAGGCATGTGCTTTATCATTAGAAACAGAAGTGTGTTCTGCAGAGATGGAAAGCAGACCTCCCACCAGGAGGAGAAACACACACCAAAGGGAACCTGTCTAAAAGTTTGAACTGAACTCTGTTCCTTTTCTGTCTTTGAGACCTGGAGGAGTTTAGTTCTCTTTGTTGAATCCTTTTGCAAACATACCCTACACATGGCTAAGACACATCAGACATAAACCATCTCTTTGCAGGAATTCTTTAGAAAACATCGTGCTTTTAGTGCCTTATGGATGTGATCATTTCTTCGTTGCTTGGCTAGGTGTTTTCGTTTGCTCCAGAATCAGCAAACTGGAAAAGAAAAACGCCTTTTTTAATCCGTTTACCTCCCTTCTCCCAAGGAAAGTATGAAACAGCAAATTTGTAGAAATGAGTCAGTTATGCTTTAGGCTGCTTCTTTGCTTAAGTCTAAGAAGAATAAATCCAGTTTCAACTCCTAATGGGAGGAATTTAGGAAAGAGAAGTGGGGGAGGAATGCTATGGGAAAACACTTGAATCCTGATTTGTCCCCCAAACAACCATGTTTAAATGTCAGTACAGAAGCCATCTCTGAAGCTGAAGGAACTATATTCGGTTAAGAATGATGTTGAAATCATTCATCCAAATGAATGGTAAAGGTGCCATTTGGTGATTTTCTTCTTTTGTCCCCAAGGTAGAGTCTAACTGATGAAGATGACTCTTCTCACTGATAAAACTATCCAGCAGCTGATGAGAAGGCCAACATAGAGGGGACTAGTGAGGCGTCAAGCCCCATCCAGATGTAGGCATCTTAGTGTTGGAGATCTTGAGAAGTTGTGGCATGCAATCTTGTGATAAGGGAGAGAAACCATCCTTCAGTTAAGCCTTTAGAGAAAAACAAACAAGTAACCTCCCAAGGGTACCATTTCCTTGGTACACAGAAGGAAGTATGGCTTTTCTACTTGTCAGATATTTCTTTACAACTGTGACCACTATTTCTTCTTTCCTTCCAAGGAACTCATAGAATCTCATTTATTCTCTTGCCTCCCCCAGAAAGTAGGTGTTATATATTCGCTCATTTGAACAGCGCTGGGAGCACCTACTGTTTGGGTCTTAGGAGGTCAGTGAAGAGAGAGAAAAGTTAAAGATTCCGATCTATGGCAGCGAGGCCACAGGAATCATTGCAGTAGAAGACATGGCTTGCTTCATTGGAGAGAAGCTGTATCTGGTCCTGTTTTTCAGGATTGGATAGGTTTAGAACTAAGCAGAGATGGCATAAAGACTTCAGGGTACAGGATAAGCAATGTTGGAAGGATTAGGGGGGATTTGGACTATATGGCCAGAAAAATGAGAAAAAAAATCTCACAGTATGAATATCTTGAGTGGCAGACCATAGAATTTGGATACTACTTGAGAGTTGATAGGGAACTCAGAGAGGCTTTTGAGCAGAGGAATGGCAAGATAGGAAACTTTGTTTGGAAAGATCAGTCCAGCAGCTTTGTGGGAGACTGCTGGGGACGATGGACGAGACAGCCGAGAGGTAGTTGGGAGAGTCTGGAAGGCTTGAGTGTGGAGGTAGCTGAAGAATACGAATGAGGAGGAAGGGGTAGATGTGTTAGACAAATACCGTGCTGGCAGAATTAGTCAGTAACTGGATGTGATGCCCAGTTGTCAGTCAGAGGCCACTCTTGGTTTTCAGTGACCAAGAAAATGCTAAGGTTGATGATAGAAGTCAGAGAGCTAAGAACATCAGGAACAGGTTCTGGGGAAGATATTAAATTCCATTTGTGATGTTTGAGCTTCATCTTTCAGGGTCAGGGGTCCAGTTGGAGTTAAGAACACAGGGTTGATTGTTAGGAATGACCAGGGTTGGAGACACTCATGGATTGCCCTAGGAGAGGCAGTGGTTGTTGCTGGGCCAGGGCTAGGGGTGGATGGGGAGTAATAGCCAAATAGCCAAAGCCCAGCCGAATACGTGACCCAGAGCAGGGCTCATATACTTATGAATAGGAGGAATATGAGAAGGAATGAATGAGCCAAGGGCAGGATGCTGAGTAGCACTTACTTGAACAGAGTGAGAGAAGAAAGAGAAACATCCAAGAGAAACAAGTTCAGAAAAGTAGGAAAACTGAGAGAGAAACCCTGGGAGAAGAGGACATGGGAGGGAGAGTTTCAGAAGGAGGTAGCCCAAAAGGCCATTGCTGCAAAAGCAGAGTGAGACAGCTGTCAGAGGGCTGACCTCATTGCTAGGGGTTGGGCAAGTCCTCTTGCCTCAGAGCTGGGGCTCAGGGCCCAGGCATTCACGCTCACCTATCTGTCCTACTCATCATGGTCACTGCTCTGCTCCCGAGAATATTGGCCATGAGCAGGTGACTGATGGTGAGGAAGCTCCTTTTGGTCTCTTGTCTTTCACCAGCAGTGGGAGATTGCAGGGCACACAGTGGGGCGATTGTGTGAGGCATGGGATGATTCTGTCCTCTAAGACAAAGAAGCTTTTCCTAGGCCCAGGGACAGAGTAGGGACATAGCCTCCATCTCTGTACAGACCGCATCTTGGCCTCCCAGAGAGAGGGTAGACAAAGCCATGAGCTGGTAGCCACCCCATACAAGGCCAGTGAAGTAGCTCTGGGAATGTTTTTATTTGAAAATGGAATAAAGGGAAAGTAGGGCCAGAGGGTGTTCAAAACTTGTCCTATAGGCTTTGCCAGATTTTTTTTTTTTTTTTTTGTAATTCTCATTTATCTATCGGGTATAGTCTTTTAAGGAGCAATCCTACAGCCTCTAAAGCAGGGAACTGGAGGACTTCAGATACCAAAAGGACATTAAAAGCAGGACGAGAGCTGGGAGGGGGAGAGTCTTTCCTGGAGCTCACTGCAGTGAAGGTTCCAAATTGAACAGGGCAATAGCGCAGGCGTGAGGCCTCTGGGCCCAGAGTGAGCCAGCAAACAAGCATGGCAGGGAGGGTGGAGGAGAGACTGCGACCACCAATACACTTTCCCAGCATGGTCTCCCGGGCAGGCAACTGACCCTTTTATTGGACTCTTGTCGGTCTCTTAGAACAGGACTGTTTGAGACACTTGACTTTGGAAGAAAATAAGGTTATGCTGCAATGGGACATCCCGACAGAAGAATCCTGGTAGAGGGTGGCTGGCACAAGGCCCTGAGCTTTATCCCCTGAGGAGCCAGGCAGCTTTCCTTCCTTCCGTGGTCACAGAGGGTGCTGTGTCCCACTACCCAGCAGAAGGTCTGATTGCAATGTGCTTGGAAGGTGAGCTCAGGTACACACCTTGTGGAGGGGGCCCATTCATCTATTTTGGAATGAGGTACAAAGAGAGTTACACATTGTCACCTCAGACCTCCCAAAGGAAGGAGAGCGGCGGCTCCATCCCTGGAGGGATTTGCTGAGCATTCATATGTCACCTTTGGGCTAGAGGTAGCCTTGCCTGAGGCGGAACCTGGAGGCTGACCACTTGTAGCCCAAGGAAGCAAGGGAGCAGAACAGCACAACAAGACCATTTTCCTCTCCAGAGATTGCTGCACTGGGTCCCTGCTGTTTCCTGCTTGACAGTGCGGGGAGGTCATGGCTCTGTACCCCAGACAGTCCATGCAGCTAGGTGCCAGGCTAGTGAGGCTGTAGACACAACAACTTCACTCACTGCAGCCAGTCTAAGGTCTGGGAAGCAGAGAATCAGGAAAGGTACTACCTTGGAGGGCCACTGAAAGCCAGGCTTCCATGATCACACTTGACTGCGCATGACCACGCCGGCCCTGTGTGCCCACTCCTTGCAGAGGGCTCAGGCACCTCCCCTGCTGCTGTTACCGTGTCATGCTTCCCTGTGTGCCACCCATGCCTGGCTCAGAAAGTGCAGAGGCTGATGTTCAATGCAGACAGTGGGAGGTGGATAGGATGACTCAGAGGCGGCCATGGCCACAGTTGCTGCACTTGCTGGATGCATGTGGCAGGGGGCTGAGGTGGAAGGAAACAAGGTGAAGGTGCCCTGGGCAGCAGTAATCGCCCTGCCAGCTGGCAGGAGTAGCCCACTTACATCCATGGCTGGCTTCTTCGAAGACCTGTGGAGTGGGTGGAATGGGGAGGTCTACCAGCCTATGCTGGCAGTTGAGGGAAGATGGATGAGCACTGTTCCCAGCCACCTTCCCTCAGGCCCTCTCTTCTGCAGTCTCTCAGTCCCCAGGGGACCACCGCAGTTCTCCATTCCTCGGAGGGGTTGAGGGGGTGGTGTCAGGTGTTTGCCCACCCCATCAATCAGTTGGCTCAAAGGCCTAAGTTGCTCTTCTCTCAGCAGTCCTCACCCTTGCAGGGGTCTAGACCATATACAGAATGGAAGGGCCTCTGGAGAGGCTTTGAGTCTAGAGGGTGGTCAGAACCCAAGAACATATTCACCCAGAAAGATCAGAAGCCTCTCTGGCCACTTGGCCATGCATCTCCCGTGCTATGATGACAGGTTGGGCGCATTCTATGGGCACCAGTCCTCGGGGGCTGAAGGAAACCTCATCTCGGTTTTCCACCAGTGTAGAAACAACCTAGGGACAGAGGTGCCACCCCACCTCCCAGTACAGCATGAGAACAGTTGAAGACCCCATCAAGGCCTTGTTGAGTTTGTGCAGGGCAGGCAGTCCCCAGGGAGACTCTTTGGTGCAGCACCATTTTGAACCCAGGTCTTTCACTCTGTAGCAGTGTTCTACCTTGACATGGTTTGTAATCAGGGTTTTACTCTTGACCAAGAAAACAGGACAAAAGAGCAAACAGTGGACGTTACTGATGACCTAATGACTGTGCTGTTTCTGCTTTATCCCAGTCCCAGTTAGCATCACCTCCTCCTCGACCTCTGGGATGTCCTCCTGCTCCTGCTCCCGGCTACCTCCCTAAAGGCTCCGCCTGGTCTGCACATTTAGGCCATGAGCAGTGGTCACTGCCTCTTCTCCAGATCCCCACCCAGTGTCAGTTTTCACTGTCTACTTTGACCCCATCCCACCCGGAGGGTGTTAATAAGTTAGTGTCCTTCCTGCCTCCAGGGAGAGGGTCCAAGTCAGCAATGGTCTTTGTCTCCGAAGCAGCAGCAAAGAGACATTACTGAGGCCTGGAAAGGGAGGTGGCCAGTGGAACCTGTGCCAAGCCCCGTCGGCCCAGGAAAGCTGTACAGAAAGATTCTTTCTGGAGGAAAAAGGAGATTAGCTGAGCCTTCCCAAAGAAGACAAGCAAAAAGAACACAGAAAGATTTCCTTTAAAAGGGAGCAAGAGCAGATGGAAAGAGGGTTTATATTAATGAAATCTCCGGATATTAAGGATGAAATGAATGCCAGGGAAGGTTATTATCATTTCATTAGGAACACAAAGGAAGAAACAAATACGTTATTATATGAAACCAAGAAGTTATGAACAAGGGAATCCAGCAGGGAAGTTATTAGCTGGGTTAATTAAAACAGAGCAAGCCAGTTGAGTAATTCCTTCTGCAGGACACAACAAGGAAGGCATAATTCATCACCCTTAAGAGAAATATTTGGGTATTTTTCTTTTTCTCGTTTACCAGAAATTCTGCACTTTTGATATTGTCTCAAAAACCAAAAAGATTTATTCTTGTCGAAACCTAATTAATTTAGCATCAAGATGTTTTATTAAAAAGAGGTCAGTTCTGATCAGAAGAGATGGAAATCCACCAGCGGCTCTTGAGCCCCAACAGCCAGGGCCCTTCCCTTGTCCAGGATCACAAGCCCTTCACATGCTTGGGTTGCAGGGTGATGACCAGGGAAGGCGCTATGAGGCCTCACTCATCTTTTCTAGGGGTCCCAGGCAGAGGTAAACCAGACTTGGTTTGCCTGCCATCTTCTCTCTTCTTACCACCCTGAAGCTCAAAGTCCCTGGAACAGGTCGTGCTCCCTGGAGCTGTCAGAGCCCGTCTTTCCAGTTTAGGCCTGTAGGCCACCAGCACAAGATGGAAATGACCGACGGGACTGCTATTGCAGTCCCAGCCCCCTGGTCCTCAGGCCCCGGGATCCATTGTTTGGATCCAGCTTCTCTCTCTACACTGCTGCCCCCTTCAGGATGCTTATCAGTCCCAAGCATTGCAGCCCCTAGCAGGCCAAATGGTTCCCAACAGCCCTCAGGTTGTTACTGGTCTCGTGTTTGTTAGGCCTCATGAATTACTAATGGGGCTCTGGGTTTGGCTGAGCTCTTAAAGGTTGATCTCCAAAGACTGATACCAGAGAGTCAGAGGCCCCTGAGGTTTTGGGTACAGGCACAAGACTTGAGCACTAGGAGGGCCCTTGCCAAGGGCCTAGTCCCTCTAAACCCTTTGCTGGAGAGAAAGAAACAGGGACCCAGAGAGAGAGCAGGAGAGATTCTGAGACCTGAGGCCATGGAGCTAATTGATGACTGAGCAGAACAGGAACCAAGGTTTCTTAGCAAATTCTGGTGCCTCACTTGTGCCCTGTGCTTATCATGTCTGTCCTTCTATTTCAGGGCTGTCTGCCACAGACATGCCTAGGAGACCTCTGGAGAACACAAAATACATTTTAATGAGCGATCATGTGGCACAAACTGTTTCATAAACTGTCATTTGCTTTTTTTTTTTCCTAGTTATTAAACTTTATTTTTAGAGCAGTTTTAGTTTCACAGCAAAACTGAACAAAAAGTACAGAGATTTCCCACAGACCCCTTACCCGCAGGTACAGCTTCTCTGCTATTGCCATGCACCAGCACAGTGGTACATTTGTCACCACTGATGGACCGACATTGACGTGCCATCATTGTCACCTAAAATCTGTAATGTACATCAGGGTTAGCTCTTGGTGTTATATATGCTACGGGTTTGGACAAATGTGTATAATGTCATGTATCTACCCTGTAGATACAGAATAATTTCACTGCCCTAAAAATCTTCTCTGCTCTGATTATTAATTATTCGTTATGACACACACACACAACCAGTCATCTTTTTTCTGTCTCCATAGTTTTATCTTTTCCCAAATGTCATATAGTAGGAGTGATAGATTTTTCAGATTGATTTCTCTCACTTAATCATATGCATTTATGATTCTTCTTTGTCTTCATCATTTGATACCCATTTCTCATGAGTACTGAATAGTATTCCACTATCTAGATGTGCCAAAACAGTTTATCTTTCCGTTCACCTGCTGAAGGACATCTTGGTTGTTTCCAAGGCTTGGCAATTATGAAAAAAGCTTCAAAACATCCTTTTGCTGGTGTTTGTGTGGATGTAAGCTTTCAGGTCCCTTGGGTAAATACCAAGGTGCATGATTGCTGGATTCTCTGGTAAAAGTCTGTTTAGTTTTATAAGAAAGCACCAAATTGTCTTCCAAAGTGTCTGTATCATTTTATACTCTCATCAGCAATGAATAGTTCCTGTTGCTCCATGTCTTTGACAGTATTTGGTGTTGTTAGTGTTTTGGATTTGGGGTATTCTAACAGTTTTATAGCATTATCCCACTGGTTTGCAATGCCCTGATGACATAGATGCTGAACATCTTTTTATAAGCATGCTTGCCCTCTGTATGTCTTTTCTGGTGAGGTGGTCTCTGTTCAGGTCTTTGTTCATTTTAAAATAACATCCTCTGTTTTCTTGTTGTTGAGTTTTAGGAGTTCTTTATATAATTTGGATGAGAGTACTTTATCAGATGTGTCTTTTGCAAATATTTTCTCCCAGTCTGTGGCCTGTTCTTATTCTCTTTCCATTGTCTTTTGAAGACAGAAGTTTTTTTGTGTTTGTTTTTTTTAATGAGATATAACTGACATAATATTGAGTAAGTTCAAGGTGTTCAACATATTGATTGGATGCATTTATATATTGAAATATAATTAACCACCTGCAGTATTAGAGAAATCTCCCTCATCTCACATAATTATCATTTCTTTTTTAGAGGTAAGGGCATTTAGAGTTTATAATATGAAGTCCAGCTTCTCAATTCTTTCTTTCATGGGTCTCACTTTGGTGGTGTATCCAGGAAGTCCTTACCACACCTAAAGTTACATAGGTTTGCTGCTAGGGTTTTGCATTTTACATTAGAGCTACCATCCATTTTGAGGTAATTTTGGAAGAATGTATGTCTTTGCCTAGATTGATTTTTTTTTTTTTTTGCATGTAGCTGTTCAGTTGTTTCAACACCATTTGTTGAAAAAAATTATCTTTTTGCTCTGCTGCCTTTGTTCCTTTGTCAAAGTTCAGTTGGCTACATTTATGTGGGTTCTGTTCCATTGATCGATTTGTCTATTCTTTCACAATACCACGCAGTGTTGATTACTGTAGTTTTATAGTCAGACTTGAAGTCAAGTAATGTCTGTCCTCTAGCTTTGTTTTTCTCTTTCAGTGTGACGTTAGTTGTTCTAGAGTTTTCACCTCTCCCTATAAATTTCATAATCAGTTGAGAATCAGTCAGTGTCCACAGAAAAGCTTTCTGGGATTTTGATTGGGACTGTGTTGAATGTTTAGATCAGGTTGGGAAGAGCTGACAACCTGACAATACTGAGTCTTCCTCTCTGTGAACATGGAATATCTCTCCACTTATTTAGTTCTGCCATCACTTTCATCCATTTTTTGCAGTTTTCCTTCTGTAGATCTTTTTATATATATATATATATATATAGTTAGATTTATACATAAGTGTTTCATTTGGGGATGCAACGCAAGTGATAGTGTGTTCTTTATTTCAAATTTCCCTTGTTCATTAATGGCACATAGGAAAGTGACTGATTTTTGTATGTTAAGTTTATGTTCTCAGCCTTGCTATAACCATCCTATCATTTGATTTAAAATTAGACAGTTGCTCAGAAGATGATAACTAAGGTTTTTTAGTTTCATATGCTTTTCTCTCTGTGGACATTCCTATAAGCTTATTCCTCTGTCAGGAAAAATATGTCCTTTCCTCCCCCTCTCCCTCCCCTCCATATGCCCCTGTCTTCAGTCCTGACTGAAGTCTTGGAGAAGTCATGTTTTGCATCTAGACGACTTTCTCTGATCTCGAAGTCTGAGCTGGCTCATCACCCCTCTACCTGCCTCCTCTGAAAGAGGAAATTCTTGCCCTAAAGAGTCTTAGGGTTTATTTGGGTGGTAAGCTATAAAGGTAATAACATTTAAACAAATGTTTAGCTCTGATCTAATGACTTTATCCAGAATAACTCATTTAATTTTTACAACTGTGCAGCTGAATGAGATTTGCTGCCCAGTACCCTGAGGAACTCTGCGCAGCTGGTCAAATAGAATCCAGACACCTTAGGTCAACATATAAGCCTTCACAATAGGATCCACGTCTACTTTTCCACGCGCAGCCTGTTTCCTCACTATGCCTTATTACTTTATACATTTCTACCTTTAAACACTTGTCTGTTTTATTCTCTGCTTGGGATGTTCCTACCCTCTTTAGCTTGGAAAACTTTTACCCATCGGTCCAGCCCAGCAGAAGTGCATTCTTCCCTAACCTCGCCATCCTGCACAGTGCTGCAGCGCTTGTTTTCTAGGCCACCCTAAGCGAGTTTACACACAGAAAGCTTACAGAGCACCAACCAGGTAAATCCTTGATAAAGCTCTGCTGCCCTCCACAGTCTGTCTGATTTTGGTGAAGAGCCTTACACAATTGTCTCTGGTGTGGTCTCTGCCACACACATTCAATTACTGTATTTTATTTGTAATCTTCAGTACATCTACATAGCCAACATATTTGCCATTGAAGTGGTCACCTAGTGTTCCATGGCGTGCATTCATTGTTTCTCTGTTAGAGCCCCCGTATTGTGTATTCTAATTCAATTTCATTTTCACAAATATCTGCATGCCAAGTATATGCAGAAGACCACATCTCTTCTCTGTTAATATGGCAATTGTGAGCTCCCGGAGACTGGTTCAGAATCACTGTATCCCCCACTGTGCTTAGCTTGCATGGAGCAGATGCTTAGAGAGCCCTGTTCAATTGAATCAGACTATCACCAAACCAGGCATTTAGCCATGTAACTCACCCCCCACTTCTACCCTAATACAAACTGAACCCAGAAGGGCTAACATGTAGAAGAGCACACTTCCAGATGCCTGCATCACTTTACTTACATTTATGTCTCCTCCCCTCCTGTAGCCCGCCTCTCTCCAGAGCGTCATTTAATTACAGAGATTCAGGGAACCTCGAAGATTCATTTTCTCGTGCAGCTAATGCATACAAGTTAAACATAAGGACCAGATCCCTACCGAGTGTATCTTACTGTTTAGTAATACAGGGCCATATGGGGCCCAGGAAGTCACAGGGAGGTGAGGGTTAGTGACCCCATAGCTGCCATTTCCCTGACTTTGAATGTCACCTGAGAACTCACAGAATTGCCTGCTCAGTGTGGCTTGGCTCCCCTTGGGAGGGTAATCATGTCTGAAGCACACTGTGCTGCCTCTCACAGGCAGGCATAACTTGGTTTAAAAATTCCCTGAAAGATGGGGTGCAGAGGGAGAGGGGTTGGGAGGGGAAGAGATATCAGAAAGTAAGTGTTGGCTTTGCAAAACAATTCAAGAATGTCAGGACATCTGGCTACAGCATCTGTCACCCTGTTAATCTCCATGGTTGACTTGGCTATTCCGGCCAGTCAGGTGTCCTTCCTCCCTCCACCCCATGTGTGCCTTGCAGAGGCAAAGCATTCTGACAGGAGAGGATGACTTTCCGGAAAGAGACAGAACTTCTTTGGTCAAGGGTAGTTGAGTAACTCTGCTTCCCGGATCAAACTTCTTAAAAAAAAAAAAAAAAGAAAGAAAAACAACTTTACAGAACAGACTGGTAAAGTAGCGGTTAGGTCAATCGCCTTTGAAGGATGCGGGCCTCCTACCCCTGGATTTGAGTCCTGGGTCTGGGGGGCGGGGCAGGGTGTGGTGAACAACCAATGAAAAAAACTAAAATGGAAATTAAATAAAATTCCCTCTTTCTTCTTGCCTATCTGCCTTCTCACCTTCATTCCTGCTTATACCTTTACTTAAAAACAAAACAAAAAACCCGCATAGAACAGTTCAGGAAGGGTTTCCTTTACGTAACATTGTCCAGTCAAGCACTGAAGTTGGATTCCCTTGTCTACCTTTTCAGAGCAAAGATCTGTGATATTTCCCCCAGCTCCTCCACCCACCCATACCTTTTGGAAGCTTTCCCCTTCTGGCTATTTATTCAGTGTTTAACTATGAGTGGGCCCACCCTATACCTCACAGAAAACTCTCCCAGCTCTTTCCTCATCTCCTGGTTTGATCTTTCTGGCTTCCTACTATGGGCATCTTCCCATGAGTCTCTGCTTAGCCTGGCCCTTTCATGTGGACGCTGTCTCCAGGCAGCATTGTCTGCTCTGGTGCCTGGAATGATGCTCTTCACCATGGTCTCCTCGAGCTTTGTCTTCAACCCGCTCTCCAGTGACTCTGGTGCTGCATTATCAAATGTCTGACCAGGGTGCCGTCTACACAGATCAGCTGCTCTCCCGTTTCCTCGCCCTCGGCTCGTGCTCCTATCACTGATGCTCAGGGTCTTGGGACTTGCCTGGGCTGTGTACTAGTCACATCTTGGACCCTCAATTGCCACATTTCTTATGAGAAGGTAGTAATGCTTCTCTGCCTCACTAAGAGGACTGAACGAGCCTGGGAAGATGGAAACAGGTTTTAAGCTATGAAAGGGTACACCAAGGAAAGAGGCAATCATTGTGCTATCATCATCTTTGGCTTTTTCTGGGTCATGACAACCACTCCATCACCTGTTTCCATTTTTCATCCCTATATCTCTCATTTATCCTTTTATTTCAATTCTTGATGTGACCACCAAAGTTTAAACCCTTTCCCCATTGCCCCACCTAGTTCTGTACTCTCTAACTCAGCATTCCATATAATAATCAAGGAGAGGAACTGATGAAAAGTATAATTGTGGTCTGTTTAACAGCAGTGCTGGGACAACTGGCTATTTACAAGCAAAAGAATATTTCATACCATATGCACACATTAACCCAACATGAATCAAAGACACAAATGTAAGAGCTAGGTGCATCCTGGCGGCCTAGCAGATAAGGCCACTGGACATAGTTCACATACATCCCAAGGACCCAGGTTTGAGACCCAGGCCCAGGGAAACAACCAAAATGAAAAACTAAATAAAGTAAATACATATTTCTTTCTCCTCTCTTTCTGCCTGCCTGGCTACTCGCCTGCATTCCTGTCTGCATGTTTCCTTTAAAAAAAAAATGTAAGGACTGAAAATGCAGTTCTTTAACAAATGTAAAAACAAAACAAGAAAGGAAAGGAAGAATAATAAAATAAGAAAGTCCCTCTATCATCTCACTCTCCCCTCTGTAATCTCAGTTTTGCTGTCACGGTCCAAAGTTTATTCTAATTTTGTCCTGTCACTTAATTTGCGTTGTTTCTTTGCACTCCAGATATTGGCGAAATAACCAGATATTTGTCTTTCTCCTTCTGATTTATGTTACTCAACAAAATTCCCTTGTGTTCCCTCCATGTCACAAATGGCAAAAATTCACCTTTTTATTACTGAATAGTCATACATCGATGGGCACTTAGGTTGATTACAGATCCTGACTATTGTAAATAAACAGTTCTGCAGGAAGCAAAGGGGTGCTTGCATCTTTTCAGGCTAATTTTTTCATATTCTTTGGATAGATACCTGGAGTGGGAAATGCTGGATCATACGGAAATGGGTTCTAAGATATGATTCAAGCAACCAAAGAAAAGAGATAGATTAGAATTCATCAAAATTAAAACTATTTTTGCTTCAAAGAATATCATGAAGAAATTGAAGGACAACCACATAATTGGAGAAAAGTTTTGCAAATCCTATGTCTGAGAAGGGGCTTATATCTATCTAATATAAATTATATATGTATATATATATACATATAGATATATAGAGAATTCTTACAAATCAGTTATAAAAAAGAGAAATCACAATTAAAAATGAGCAAAGGGACTGAATAGACATATCCCCAAAGAATATATCCAAATGACCAATAACAAGAAAAGATATTCAACTTCACTACTCATCAGGGAGCTGCAAACCAAAACCACAATGAAATCATGTAATGTTCCAAAAATCATTGAATCGTGTGCTTTAAATGGGTACATTGTATAGTATGTGAATTCTATCTCAATAAAACTACTTAAAACACACTAACGCAATGAGAGACCACTTTATGTCTACTAGGATAACTGGACTCAAAGTAAGATAGCAAGGATGTAAAGAAATTAGAGCTCTCAAAAACTGCTGGTGGCAATGTAAAATGATGTGGCTTCTTTCTTTGCATTCTGGTAGTTCTCAAAAGGTTAAGCAGAGTTAGCACGTGGCCCAGCAGTCACACTCTCCGGTGTACATATGCTCATAAGAAATTAAAGCAGACATCCACACAAAACGTGTACACTTGAACAGAGGGCTTCACTCTCGAAGCATTATTCACCAGTTAAGAAAAAAGGAACACCCAAATGTCCATCATTTTATGGGTATATGTGGTCTATCCACAAAATGGATTATTATTCATCCATAAAAAGAAACGAAATCCCAATATGTGCTACAGCGCAAATGAATAATATGCTAAATGAGAGAAACCATCAAAAGGACCACATGTTGTATGATTCCATTTATAAGAAATGTCCAGAATAAGCCAATCTATAGAGACAGAACACTCATTTGTGGCTACCTGGGACTGCAGGGGGTGGGGGATGAAGAGGGAGGACTAAGGAGTATGGAGTCTTTGCGGGTGATGAAAATGTCCTAAAACATCTGATAAATGATCACTAAAAAAATTAAAAACATACTAAAAAAAAAGTGAACATACTAAAAACAGTGAATTGTTCACTTTATATGAATCATTTACATGGGATGTGAATTATGTAAATTATTATTATTGACCTAAAAATGGCAATTGTAAGGAAACAATGGATGGTGGGGATAGGCCCCAAAAAGCCATCAATGCCAAACTGAGCAGTGGGGAATGGATTCCTTTTTTTTTTTCAAAGGAAAGTTTCCAGCAGGAATGAAGATGAGTAGGCAGGCAGGCAGAGAGAGGAGGAAAAGCTTTATTTATTTTTTTATTTGCTTGTTCACATTTGTTGTTCCCCATGGTCCAGGTCTTGAACCTGGACCTTAGGATGTATGTGGGACTGCTCCCAGGTGTACTAGACCCCAGGGCACCTGGGACTGGATTCTTAAGGGCCAGTCTCTTCAGAATGTTTCCTATGTCATCTGCATCCAAACAGTTATAAGCCCGGAGTCTGGTCCTACCCAGAGACTATTCAGATCAGAACTTCATATCATAGCCAGCAAGGCTGTAGTCCATTGTGGAAAATGTTTGGCTCATCAGTCTTGCTACCTCCAGAATCTTCCTGCTCCATTCTGACCCGCATGTGAGCAGAGTAACCACCAATTGTAGTAGTCAGGTTGGGTCACCTCCTTGCTCAGAAATCTCTTATGTCCTCCCGTTTCCTTGGCATGAGTTCCAACAGCCCTAAGCCACCTGGTGCCCACCCACTCTTCAGCCTGGTCTCCCTGAGCTCCCTAAAGCATGTCTGCTGCCAGTCGTACCAGAATGCTTATCACTCTCTGAACTCACTTACTGGATTCCTCCTCTGTGTCAGTCCTAGCTGTCCTGTTTTCCAGGAAAATGTTTCCTAACCTCCCATGTCATCTTTTCTAATACCTGTGTTACAGTTGCATTTTAACTAGGTGGTCTTCTAGAATCTACCACATATTCTTCCATGAACTGTGAAAACTGTAATTCTGCTGCTTATAAACCGTGTTACGGACACAGAGCTGTAGATCCAGTGGCACAGCCTGGCACACGACAGTGACAGGAATGGGGCAGGTAGATCTGAGCTGGCATGGAAGGGGCAGGGCTGCATGCCAGGAGCAAAATTTGGGTGGCAATTTCTTCTAAGGAATTCAGAACCCTCCTTGGGGGCACAGAGATCAATGGCCTATTAAACAACCCTGTCATGTGGGCAGGACCTGGGAGGCCCCGGCCACCACCAAGCCTGTCAAACTGTGGCAACTGCTGGCGCCGGCTCCTCACAGTAGCTGGAAACTGCTGCACTCAATCCTCATTTCAACTGATGACCCTGAGCAGAAAGATTCCCTACTCATTGTCCTCCCTCTGTCCACCACATCACCCAGTCTCCGCAGCAGGAGAGAATGCTGGAGAGCAAATTACAGCCTATTTGGTAATGAGCTCTTAAAACTAAAATGATTGTCAGATAATTATTTTACAGTGCTGCAAGAGCCCCCTTGCAACCATTTCCATAATTACATTAAGCCTTTCTATTTGTAAGAAGCTAATAGGAAACAAACAATTATCATTTTATCTTTCCTCCCCCTGCCCCTTCCCCCTTGAATTATTGGGGCCCTGGGGGCAAGGAGCCTGGGTGTAACCAAGGGAGTGGAAAAGACTAGAAGATACTAGGGCTAAGGTTCCCTGGGAGGAAAGTATGGAGAACAATGGAAGGTACCAGTGTCTGTGACTCCAATGTAACCAGCTCCAGGGCCTGCTGTGGCCCACCTCAGTGGGGTCCCAGGTGACTCTGTGTCCACTGCCTTGGACCTGGAGTGGAGCAACCAAGAGCTGCAAGACAGGCTGAGCCCAACGTGGGCATGTTTCTGGTGGCCTCAGCCTGTGGGTGGGGCGGGCACCTGGGCAAACAGAACTAAGAAATGAGCAGGAATGAATTAAGGACAGCTTAAATATGCAGAAATGCAGCTCATACCCTTGGGCAAAAATAATCCCAAACAGAGTTATGTAATGGATGGGAGGGATTTGATAGGAGGGCTGAACTGCGAGGTGTGCAGAGGTGTGAGTGAATGAGACTGCGTGCAGTGGGAGGATCCTGGGAGATCTGACAGAAGAACACATGAAGCTCTTGTCTGTTGAGTGTGGAGTGTGTGTGCGTGTGTATTGGAGAAGGAGTGTCACTCTTTGTAGCACCCTGGAAAGCAGATAGAGGAAGACAGCTCTGAGTGAGGCTGAACTCCCTGCCTGGAGAGCCTCAAAACCGCTCCCAATATGTGAACTCCCTGGTCCTGAAGTGGAAGAGACAGGGAAATAGCCGGAGGACACAGGTGTGGGCTCTGAGACACCAGTTTCCCTTAGAAGTCAGTGCACCCCACTCTGAGCTCCATACTCCCATCCCCAGTTCACATCCCACCTCCAGACCTTTCTGCTCATTGGAATCCCACATTTCCTTCTACAGTAAGCCCACCTTGAGTGACCACCTCAGATCATCCTGAACTCTCACTCCAAGGAACTTGCAGGAGATTTAGTGTGATCCTCTAGTAGGAAAGGGCCCACAAGTTATCACTGTAGTGTTAAGCTGTGATTTTGTCCCTCTAGATGGTAAGCTCCCTGAAGACAAGGCCTATGTATCTGGCAGTGCACATCTCTGTGCTAAGCAAGCAACCTCTGTTACTGGGCCTGGTGACCCCAAGGGCAGGTAGAGGAGTGAGCACAATGGTTCTGGTGCAGATCCCCTCAGGCAGCTAAGCTGTTGAAGTCCCCAAGACAAGGAGGTAAGCTGGTGGTGTTGGAACTTCAGACTGATTGAGGAAGGCAGACTGTGTTTAAGCAGAGGAAGGAAACACTTGGCTGGATATTAGTCAGAAACCAAGCATAATGTGGGTAATTAGACAAAGTCTTGTGGTAGGCACCTCACTGACCACATTTTTCAGAATCCACTACTTCAGAATGGGAAGAAAAGGGAGTCAGGTTCACCAGAAGCCTGGGTGTGATGGGAACAGGTGTAGGAAATAGATGTATTTATTCATTCTTAAAAGAAAGGTGTAGATAGGAATGAAGGGAAGTAAGCAGGCAGTCAGGAAGAGAAGGAAGAAGCATTTTATTTGTTTTTATTTAGTTGTTCATCTTGATTGTTCTCCCAGGTTCAGGATGTGAACGTGGGTTCTTAGGGGTGTATATGGACTGTGCTTCAGACAGAGACAGTTGACCAAACCATTACTCTACCAGGGCATGCAAGAAATAGAGGTAGGTGTGAGTACGGGTCCAAAAGGGCCATTGAAGTCACCACCAATGTTATCCTGCTCATTGTCATGAGAGAGGGCAGGGTGACTCAACGCTGTGGCCAGCAGCCAAGAAGACTACATGGAACCTGGGAGCATCCAGTGCCCAGTGCTGGTGTCAGAGCTCCTGAGGCCGTGTGTGCATGGATGTACATCCATGTATATCCCCACGCGCATCCACAGGCTGTACATACAAAAGTAGAGGTTTCTGGAAACCAGTGCTAGAAGCAGCTGATGGTACGGGACAAAGTTCCCAGAGTTAGGAACACGTTTGGAGACTCCACGCTCTTACAAAGGTTAGTGCTAGAATGGCCCTTGGGGAACATTTCCATTTCCTCTTGATTCCCTGGTAACTACATATTGAGACACAAAGGGAAACTGTGACTTCCTTGGGAACCATCAGAAAAACAGATGGTTGAGATCAAAGGAAAACACAGGTTTTCTGGCGCTATCTTGATAGCCTCTCTCCTGGGAATTTGGATTTCCTGCTCCCGTGTGAGTTAAGGGTATTCATATCCCCTGTTTCTCCAAGAGTTCTTGCTCTGCAATTCTTTCTGTAACTTTCATAAGGTATGATCAGGGGCTCCAAGGAAAAGAAGAGGGGTGATTTGGGGTAGTAAGAATGAGAGGGCCAGAGTTGGGTCTTTGGGAGCCTTGAGGCCTGCCAGAGCCACCATGAAGTTAGCATCCAGCAGAGTTGTCCCCTGAGAATTCCAAAGAAGGCTAAGTCCAGTATGGGAGCCAGCAACCAGACCAGGCCAGGGAAGCCGGGCTGTGGTCCCAGGAGCAGCCAAGCCTGGGGTGGCAGGCTGGGCTGGGTAGGGCTAGGCTGGGCAGGGCTAAGAGAGAAGAGAATTTTTTTTGCCTCTAGGCTCAAAATGCCTATATTGGGCAAGGCCTCTAGTTTCCTTGCTTGATAACCAGTAGTCTCTCCAAATTTGCCATCCTGACTTGAATTTATTCAAGGGACTGCACCCTAATAGAGGAGACTTCTCAGTCCTCGAATGAGAATGGGCAGTAACCCTCCAGCCTGCCTGCCCAGAGGGCGATCTAAGCAAATTCCATTTAAGAGCACTGACCCCTCAGTACCCCTGCTCCATTAGGACAGGGACAAGGGCTCTAGGAACCATGAATTCTATAGGCTGCTGATCCACACAGTGGCTATGTCCCCATGGTGGTAGAGATAGTAGCTAAATTGTGGTCCCCACAGCCTCCAGGCCAGCATTCCGTTGTCACATAAATAAATTATGTACTTACACAGGACTTGGTGTGTGAGTGCCACTTAGGATTATTGTTGTGTGATCATGCAGTTAGCTGGGGGAGGGAGGAGGTAGAACCGAATCAACCCCCACCCTGGGAAAGGTAAACAGGGGGAAGTGTGGCTCTGGGTCACACCACATGGTGTGCTGGAATCTCCCAGGCTCTCCACGCAGATGGAGCTCAGTGCCTCCAGGCTGTGCCCTGGAAGAGGCTGGCAGCTGGAATCCAGGGCTGCTCACTCATGTCAGCAGGCCTGATACTCAGGCCTGCAGCTTCCTGCCAGCCCCTGACTGCTGCCCCGGCCTAACAGAAGGGCTCACCAACAACTAAGGGCCTCCCCCGGGGCCAAGAGGTCACAGAAGGAAAGGGAGGAGTGAGGGCTTTGCGGGGTGAGGGGAAAGGGCCTTTGGACAGTCACATCTCGTCCCCACCTCTAGGACCCGGATGGCTCATTGTCAATTCTGAGCCCTTCCCCACCATGCTGCTTGGGTTCCTTAGATGGGATAGATCTCTCAAGGTCATCATCCACCCTCACCCTTCCCAGAAGGGAAGGCAGGCCAGAGGGGGAAAGGCACATGCCCAAGGGCTCCCAGGGGCTCTGGGGACACTGGAAGTATACCTGACCGGCCTCCCTCTGCTGTTTTTTCCCTCTTTTGTCATCTCCCTCACACTCTCACCCCTCCCTCATCCTTGGGACTGCTCCAGTTTCTCACTTCCTCTCCCCATCCTGCCTCCAGCTCTGCCCAGGCCTGCCTGTCGCCTCACCTCTCCCCTGGTTTGCTCTCTCACTGCTTTCTTCTCCCGGCCCCTGGAGCCAGGGGAGGCTCCCCACCTTCTCTTTGGCCAATGCTTTCTGCTCTCTCCTGGGCCCTCCCAGCCTGCTCCTGGGGCTCTTCCTGGGTTGGGCCTACCCCGTCTCTTCCACCTTCTTTTATCTCCCAACAGAGTTGAAATGAAGGAAAGAGAGTCAGCTTCTGAACAGAGAACATGACTTTCTCTGAGTTTGCGGTGGGGTGGGCTGAGGTTGGAGGAATGGAGACAGGGGTGGCCATCCACTGCTAGGCCCAGCTCTGGCTCTGGAACAGCTGACCTTTGTCCCAGGGTAGCAGAGGGACGGGATGGGGTCAAAAGGTCAAGTGCGGCACAGCACCTTCTTACTCTTGGCGTGCGCCTCTGAACCCAAGACTTCACCCTTTTCAAATGTCCTCATTTGGGGAAGATCAGACATGACTTTCCCTATGAGAAAGACCTGTGAGCTCATATATTTTTAGAAGGGGAACCAGGTCTTGTACAAAGCATCACAATCTAAGGAGGTCTGGTCTGGCGCCTGGATGGGCTTTTTACAGGCTCTCCTCTGGATGAAGGCTTGATGAAGTTCACGCACTTCTGTGTGAGTATGCGGGTTGAGCAGGGAGACAATTCTGAGGGGGCTAGTCAGGGCTTACAGGTATATGGCTCCAGAAGCATTCTCACCTGGCACCTAGTCTTTTCTGCAATGATCTCAACCCCTTACTCCTTCAAGCACCCCAAATCTTGAGACCTTTCTGGTCTGGTGGGCAGAGGGATCCGAGAACACCTTCTCTAGTGTGGAAAGTGATCAGCTCAGATTAACCTTAGGGACAAAGCTATAGCCAAACCCAGGAGTCCTAGCATCCAGGCATCTTGTGGACCAGGCCATGCAGCCCCCAACTTTTGGGCTTTTCATCTTGCAAGCTGTCAGAAGTGGGGGCACAAGTGAGCTTCTGTGAGAGGAGAACCACGCCTGTGTTTCACAGGGATGCAAAGCTACAGGCTGGGGTGCAAGTTCGTGGAGAGTTGTTCTCTGGGGCTAGTGAGCTGGGACTGGCCTCCATGTGCTCCTGGAGGCCTGTTGGTTCCCAAGATGCCACTACATCCTAGAGTCCGGGGGTATGGGCTCCCCAGGTCTTGCATGATCCTGGGGGCAAGTGGGAATTACTCTGGTCCTACAAGCAGAGGCAAATTGATCTATTTCCTCCTCTGGCAACCTCTCTGGGGAAGGAGCGAGGGGGAGGAGGCTCATGACTTGGAGGCACTAGAATGGGGGTGGCTGAGGGTAAGCATTCTTATCTTCTCCAGGACTTTTAACTGGCAGAGGTGCATGGCTCAGGGCAGCCTCTTCCGGGGCTGGGCGCCGGCTAAGGCATTGCTTCAGGTACTCTCAGACCTGAAGCCACTAAGAGTCTCCTCAGGGATTCCACCAAGCATTGAGCCCAAGGGCAGAAGGCAAACCCCATTCGGGTCCTGAGACCCCTTTTTAGGAGAATTTTATAGGTAATCCTCTTGGAGCCCCAAAGTCTCAGGTGGGGGAAGGGCTAGTGTGGTTGTTGGGTTTTTTTTTTTTCCCCTTTTCACTCAAAGGCATTTTTGCACATGACTCAAACAAGTCTAAACTCTCCTAAACTTCAAAGTTTGCCCATGGCACAGCCTCAAAGTGGAGGGAAAATGTTAAAAAGGAAAAAAGAAGCTTGTAAGCCAGTTAAAGCATTGTGTTTTTGCTCCTTAAAAGAATTGAATTAACTTGTTATGTTACTCTAAGCGTTCCATTGTGAAACATGGGTGAGAGAGAGGCTTCCCCTTTGGGTGATGAGGTCTCTGGGCCCCACCTCAGGTTCTATGCCCCCTACACAACGTTGGTTGTACTGGGCCTGCACAGCCTCTGCCAAGAGGAAGACTTCCCATAGCAACAGGCCTGCCTCCTGGGGTCATTTTCAGGCTGTGGGCAGGAGCCCTGGTCCAGGGCAGGGTACTCCAAGTACCTGACTGTCCTTCCCCTAGAATCTTTTGTTGCAGGAGCTGGGAAGCTGGGGCAGTGGGAACCCTACTGGCACATCTTGTGGGGCCATGTGACTCTCTCCACCTGCCTGTGACCTGGGCACTGAGCTTCAGTCATAGGTCTGTAGGGACTGTCCAGGTTCTGAGGCCGGAGGTTGGACTTGGAGAGACCCTTTCTCCACTCTCCCTTTTCCACATCTTCTTAAGCATTTCCATGGAGCTGCTCCACATAGTACCAGCGTTGGTACCCCACCACTTCGGTTCCTAACCCTCCTCTGCCACTGAGTAATTATCTGACTTTGACAAATAAAAATACCTTCACCTCACTGAGCCTAAGTTTTCTCATCTGTAAAATGGGGATTCGAGTAGACGGCTTCATAGTGTTGTGAAGAATTAAGTGCATTAACACTCTGTTAGCTGCTCCAACTAGGATTGTTTTCACTGCCTCCTCCCCGGTGCAGGCCTGCCCGACCTGACCAGCACTGCATTCGGAGCCTGCACATAGGCAGCTCTAAAGAAATATTTCATGGTTGTCCTGCTGACTTGTCTCCTTTGCTCTACTGTCTACCCCTTTCTGTCTGTCCTGCTCACTCCAATCAGATTAATTTTTCAGATGCATATGTCTCTCCCTTCCTCAAAAGATCATCAGTGAATTCCCCTGATTCACCAAATGAAGTCCAGGAGCCTGAGCCTGGCTGTCCAAGATGACTCCGACCTGCACACAAGCAGTGGAGTGTGTCAGAGCACAGAGACCCCCGTGAAAGGCAGACACAGTTTGAGTCCTGACTCTGCAGCCTCCCTATGACTAGGAATGTGTAATTGCATCATTCCTATCTCTGCTCCCACCTCTGTAACACTGGGATCATGACTGAACCTATGTCCCAGGAATGCAAGGATTCCCAGAGATAATATGTAGGTGCTCAGTGCTGGGAACCCTGGCGTATGCTAAGTGCCCAGTCTGTGTCTGCTGTATTAATTATTAGTAGCTCCCATCGTTTTTCCTGACATAAACCTGGTCTGCTCACTGTCTCCTGAGTCAGCGCCCAGGAGTGCTTCCTTCCTTGAGGGCTTTCCTGCCTCTCACCGGTTGGCACTGCTGCATGCCTGCCCCTCCAGAGGAATCCCTGCCCCCCCCTTAAAGACCTTCTTCTAGTTTCACCTCCCTCTGCACTGTCTGGAAGCCCTGCTCAGAGACAGAGCTTGTTCCCCCTTTAATTTCCCATGGCATTTCTGACTGCGTCCTGTGTCTTGGACAGCCTGGAATGCTCTCGCAAAAGTCACTTTTGTTGACCGGCAGGCTCCCCACTTGGAAGCGTTTTGTCTTGCTGCTGCCTGCGGCCATTCTACACTAGTGGGAGGGGGTCACTCATCTGTCCCATGGGGAGGTACTGGCCTCTATCACATGCCAGGTGCTAGGCTCCCAGCCTAAAGGGGCCTCCCTGCCTCTAGTGGGGGAGACAGAGGTGGAAACGAAAAACAATGCAAAGGGCTATATTCTTAGAACCATACGTACAGAGCACTAAGTGAGCAGCGGCTGTTGGAGTTCCTCTCTGCCACTCCTCATGCTCAGTGTTTAAAAGCTTTTGGTAGCAGACCTTTGCTCTTAGGATAAACTCCAGTGTTGTACTGGACCTGCAGTGTCCTGCTTGATCTGACCACCACAGGCCCCCCTCCAGACCACAGTCATACTATGTGTGCTGCCCCACACCCCTATACACACACCCATACACACACACACACACCATTGCATGTGGCACACAAATATACTAGTACACGCATGCATACACATTCACATACCTCTGCACACACCTCCATTCACGCACATACCCCATACTCCAATACAGAGACTCACACTGTACACACATCCCACACCCATACGTGCACACACACCAACACACGCTCATGTACCCCTATAGACACCCCTGTACACACACACACCCCTCAGCACACTGACCATCTTTCATGAACGAGCACATAGCTCCTTCCTGCCCCACAGCTGTTGAATGTGCTGCTGCCAGGAATGCTCTTTCCCCTCCCCTCAGTCCCGCCAACTCCTACTCATTCCTCGAATCCTAGTTTAAATATTTCTGAGAGAAAGCCTTCCCTTACTACAGGCTGTGTCCCCTGTCACCCTGTATGTCAGCAGACATGAATGCTTGTTGAATGAAGTCTCTTCGATATTTAACATTCATTTTAATTTTACGGATTGATTGTAGAAGTAGCTGCATGTCCAGTCGCACCAAGACCATAACCTGCATGCAAGTCTGCTGGTGAGTGTCTTGTTCACAGCCAGTGCCTAGAACCTAGCACTGTGCCTGAAACACATAACCTTTAGCTAAGTGAATGAACAGAGAGGTTGGTCAGGCCAAGAAGGGGGCGATGCAGGAGGGGCGGGGGAGGCCATCTGGACAGAGTAGTATATGCAAACATAAGGAGAGGCAATAGTATAGAGTGTGTGTGGCTTATGGGTACATATGGCTGAGGCCCAGAATTAGGGGCTCTGAGTGGGGACCCAGTGGAATAGGACTTTGGATACTTAGGTTTCACCTGTAGATAATAGTAAGTGAAGTGATCTGATTTGTGGTTTAGAAAGTTCACGCTAATGGTCTTGAGAAGGTTAGAGCTGAGAAGGCATTATTTCAAGCCAAGAGACCACGAGGAAGGAGGAAACTGAGGCAGTGGCCAGATGGCTGGGGAGGGATAGAGATGAGTGCCATTTAGAAGTGATTGACCAAGGGTTGGAGCAGGAAGGAGATCTCATCTCGGATTCTGGCTCTTCCTCTGCCCCAAACCCCTCACTCATCACATGATGGAGGTGAGTACTTACTATACCTAATCAGGATACAGGAGGAGGGATATCTCTTATACTTGGTCTCCCCAGAGCTGACCCCTGATGGAACGGACTTGAGACCCCCAAGAGCTCCAGAGATCAACCCTCTACAGGGGCATTGCATCCATCTTTTCTCTTTCTGCGTCCGCCCTCCTCCAAAACCCAGTTTGACCTCAAGCTCTGGCTAGCCCCCCAGACAACCCTGGTGCCCCGAGGCCCTGGCCTTGCCGCAGACTCCTAACCTGTTGCAGGCTCTCCTAAGGAAGGCACTATCCAGAGAAGCCTTGGGACCCTTGCCTGAGGAGGCAGAGGACTAGCTGAGATGATCTTTGACTTGGATTCCAGTTGGGATGGCTGTAAGGGGACACCTCAGGCAGAATGAGGCAGGCAAACCGCAGGCTCAGGCTTTCTGGGAGCCAGAAGAAGGAGAGACTTTGCTATGTAACCCTTTCAGCACCACACCCATTCGGGAGGCAGGAGGCTATCCTTTCTGGAAGACCTTGCCCAGTGTCTTGTGAGAGATGTGTTTGGGAAAGGGTGGGGGTGTGTTTCCCAATTCACCTCTACAGGCCTTGGAGAGAGGAGCCAGCTTGTGCTGGCAGACTTTGTGTGGGAGGGGGCTGCAAGCAACCTGGGGCACCCAGGTTCCCTCAGACTGCAGACCACCCTGCCCCGCCCATGGCTGGGAACAGCTCTTGGGACTCAGACCCATGCAGTCAGGCACAAATGGTGGCTGCGTTAAAGGTATTCCCCCAGATGGGGGTCCCCATGGCTTTGAGGCCAGGCCTTGGGGGATGAGGCGGTACAGGCAGACTGCCTGTAAGGTTGCGAGACGGGCTCAGAGCGGTGAACACAGACAGCGAGAAGCCAGAGCCCTTCCTACCCTACTGTGCGGGCCAGTGGGCTTAATTTTGGTCCCTTCCTGCGCCCTGCACTGACGGTCTCCCCACCCCCAAGTTGTCCTTAGCCTGGCCCTCACTGGGGGAGACTTACTCCCTCTCCCCAATCATGGCTCAGCTCCCTGCAGCCCAGCTCTCCGGCGGCGCGGCGCGGTGCTGCGCGGCGCGGCACGGCGCGGCGCGGAGCGGAGGTCCATGGCGCTATTTGGGCATCGGTCCTGCTTCTCTGTGTGGGCCCCGGGGAGGGGGTCCGGGGCCCAGACCCCGCCACCCGCAGCTCCCGCCACCCGCGCCAGTGGAGGGGGGGTGAGGGCGGCGGGAGGGGAAGAGTTAAGACTCACGGCTCCCCTCCCCCGGAGGGTGTGACCGCCTATAAGAAAGGCGCTCGCTCCGGCACTGGGGCTTGCGGCGGCGGGGGCACAGCGCCGCAGCGGAGAGCCGAGGCAGTGCTTGCCTCCCGCTTGGTCCCACCGCCTGGGACCCCGGGCAGCATGTCGGAGCCCAGGAGAAAGGGCCGAGGCCGCGGCAAGAAGCACAGAGAGGGAAAGAAGCGGGAGCGGGAGCCTGAACCCGGGGAGAAAGGTAGGGCACCTCGGCGCACCCAGAAACCCCGTTTCGCAGGGAGAAACCTGCTGTCCGCTTACCCACCCCAGCGCTGCGCGGGTGAGTCTGGGCTGTGTGAGCCGTGTCCTGGTGACCGACACTGAGGGACATGTATGCCTGCGTGCAAACAGGTCACAGTGGCCGGATGGGCAGGGGACTGCGCACCTGGGGCTGTGCGCGCAGGTTCCCCGGGCTGGCCACCACGTACAGGCCACCGAGGGACGGAAAAGAGGCGCTGTCGTCTGGCATGCGCCTGCAGGCGGGGAACTCAGTAGCAGCTGCGAAATGGAGCGAGGGGCACCCACAGAAAAAAAGTGGACCAGCAGGCGTGGGGCCAGGCCTGGCTGAGGCGCGCGCAGGGAGCTGTCACTGCCTTCCAGTCCTCGGAGTGTGCTCTCGGCTAGCTCCCACCCATTTGCCACACCTCCATGAGTTCTGCTCAGCCATTGGAGCAGGGGCAGCAGCGCCTACCACCTTCCAGGAGATCGGAGGGGATACCCTGGCTAGCGAACCCCAGGGAGTAAGAAACCCCCGCTTCTGCGCTGGATATTCCCTCAGAACTGGACCCAGCACGAGGCACTTGTGATTCCTTTGGGGCCTTGGGTTCTGTACCCAGATGGGAAGGGGTTCTGGGCGGGCCTGCTGTGTTGAGTCCCACTTTGGTGTCCGCCCTGGGGCAGCTGCAGGGTGAAAGAGGTGCACTGGCCTTGAGCTTTGCAGGGCATCTGAGGCTTACCGAGGTTAGTCACCAAGTAAGTTACAGAGACGGTCTTGGGGCTCCCTATCAGCATCCCCGGGGCAGTGGTCCCATGTTGCTGTCTCTCTACCCCACTAGAGCTCGTCCCAGAGCTGCAACATAAAAATTCCCCCAAAGAGTACTGAGCTGGGAGTGGGAGGCTTCAATTATGGTTGAGAATTTGGCCAAACCCATTCCTGTTCTGAATTTCTCTCTAACAGGGGGAGACGGGTAGCAAGATGGCCTCTGCAGTCTCTGCTGGGAAGAGCCTAGAAGTCAAAGGTTACTACCTTCCATCTGGTGAAAAGATGGTACTAAGAGAATTTGAAAGGGTTCTCTTTTTTCTAAAGAAAGCCTCTTTGCCCATTTCTCCTGGACGAGTTTGTTCAGGAATTCTCACTAAAGAAGAGACACCTAAGGAAATCTGCCCCAAGTAGTATGTCAGGGGGCCAGGGTGGGGGTTTGGGGAGGCTTAAGCAAGGCTTGTCTAGTATAAGATGAGTTCCCAAACTCAGGAAGGAATTCAGGTACCTATTTTCAGGATCAAAACTCAAAAATTTAACTTGAGCTACCCCTTTCCTCCTGTAATATCCTATCCTGGGCACCTTGGAAGGCTGGCTAGGTAAAGTCACCCTTCCATTGTCAAGGTGGCAGGAGCTGAGCTGGTCACAGTCAACTTGGTGGGCTTCAGCAGATGGGCTCCCTGGTGCAGGGAGAGGAGCCCGCCTGCTGCCAAGGGCAGAGTACGCCCTAACATAGGGGTGGGGTGGGCGAGGAGTGGGAGATTCCCCAGTCCTCTTGGTGATCTCCAGCTTCTCCTAACCCTGTGATGAAGTCCTTCATCATGTCTAACTTTCTTGCTGCTGTTTCTCCTCTGCTTCCTAGTTTCCCGGCTTCCCAGTGTGCAGCCAGCTGTTTAGAATGCCTTTATTCCGGGAGCTGGCTGGTGAGCAGCTACCAAGCAGACCAGCGCCTGGGGTGGAGGAATTTTGGAGACCTGGGATGCTCTATTATGGAGAAGAGGGGCGCACCCTGGTGGCTTAGGTGGCTGAGACAGCTGGGGTATGAACCATGTAAAACTCAAGGACCCGGGTTTGTGACCCAAGGCTGGGGGGGATGTGGGAGGTGGGATCAAAACCACACAATTTTTTAAAAATACTTCTCCCTCCTCTCCCTCCCTTCCTCCCTACCTTCTTTCTTTCCTGCTTTTTTCCTTTTTTGCTCTCCTAAATAAATAAATGGGGGAAAGAACAGGCTCCAGAATAAGATATCAGGAGAAAGTACTGTGTCAGTGAGAAGTAGCAGCCTTAATTAAACTTTTGGACTTAAACCTACATGATGAGGGTGGTCAGACAGGTGTCTGAGCAACCAGTGCCCTGCAGAACTGACGGCCTCCCTCACAGCTCCCCTCAGGTCCCCCTGAGGCTGCAGACTCCTCATCGCATGCTCAGAGTGCCCTAGCAGGGAGAACATGGGAACAGGGGAGCTGGAAGGGGGTCTTATCCAGACTGAGGCCACATTTGGTTGAAATATCGGGACATGGAAGTATGAGCAAGCTTCTACTAGAATCTGCAGCTTGCATGAGGGAGGGAGACTGGAAAGGGAAAGAAGCGGGTAGGAATCAGTTGGTTCTCCCACACAGCCCCCCATCTCCTTGGCACATAGCAAGAGGGTGCCCCCTGCACACACCCAGGCCAGCGTGGGGAAATCGGCTTTCCTGCCTCAGCACAGGGGCACGGGCGGGGCTGACTGCAGGTGTGAGCCCTGCTCCGTGACTCACTGCCAGTTCATGGGGCCGACACCTGGTGTCCCTGCCTGGGGCTGGGCCCCCATTCCCCCTTATCCTAGGAGATTGAGAGGGTGGCAGAGCCTTGCCAGCCTCGACAACAGTGTTGGGATGGGTAATCAGCCCACTCAGGTACCAGAGTCCACTGCAGCTCTGCCACTGTGTGACCTCAGGTGCTACCCTCCCTCTCTCTCGACCTCTAGAAATGCTCCCTGCTCTCAACGCTCACCTCCTTCCAAGTGAGGACAATCTCTGCCCTCAGGCCCTGTGTCTCTGAGAATCCCAAGACAGGGAGAGTGGTGAGATTGGGGTGAGAGAACCTGGCCCCAAAGGAACAGATAACCTGAAAGGTGCCATGTTGTTTGGAAAAACAACTTTGAAATTAGATACTAAAGTCCTGACCTTGCCTATGTGTCCCCTGAAAACCAGCCAGGGTTTGATGGCCCCAGTTGGCACTCCCTGTGACCTAGGAATCTGCTCACAGGTTGGCAGAGGGTGACTTGGGTCTTCACCCAGGTGTCCTGGAGTTTAAAGGTGGATAAGCACCACTAGCTGATGGACACATCTCACAGGAATGGGCACAAAGAAACCCATGCAAGATCTTCCCCATCTGTCTTACCTCTTGCCTCTGAGGAAGTCAGTGCCCAGACTTCTAGAACAAACCCCTGTCTTTAGGCGGTCCAGGGCCAGAGCAGAGGTGGGCTGAGCTCCGGTGCACT
Source organism: Solenodon paradoxus (assembly GCA_004363575.1). Lineage (NCBI taxonomy): Eukaryota > Metazoa > Chordata > Mammalia > Eulipotyphla > Solenodontidae > Solenodon > Solenodon paradoxus. The sequence goes on along the minus strand of RJWH01002074.1, from coordinate 28,313 downwards.
TCCCTTGGCCATATCTGGCAGTTGCTCTGGGAGCCTCCACCTCTGGCCATGGCCCCTGGCTGACCCTGCTGAGCTGGGCACCTGGAGCAGTCCTTGCCACTGTGGGGCTCAGCCTGTGCCTCACGCTCTACTCCGGCTCCCTGGCACCTCGGGGTTCATTAGGAACAATAACAACAAGCAGAGCGGGACTTTGTACTTCCCAACAGTCTTTCATCCTGAGAGCTCAAAGCAGTTTACAGACTAGGACTCATCGGTCCTCAGCCCAGGTCCCAGGCACTCAGCTTGGGGGGTGGGGGGGTGGGGGGGGTTGGCGGGGCGGGGGATACCAGGGGACAGAGAACTCTAGTCTTTCCAGATGAGCCCAGCAGTGGGGCTGGGGCAGGGCAGTGAGTCACCTGGGAAATTGAGTGCCCAAGAGCTCTAGAATAGAAGTAAAGTTGGACCCAGGGCTTCAGGTTGCAAGCAGGATATTCTCCCTGAAGAGTAGGAGCTGGGCCCTGCATTCCCCAGGCCTCCTGGTGGCTGTGGGTTCTTCGAGCTGCTGGGGGAAGACGCAGCAGCTCCCTGGGAGGCAGCATTCCTTGGACTCAGATATGGGCAGGAAGCCTCAAGTGGTCCCTGTGACTGCCCTCTGCCCTTGGTGCCTGAAACTTCAGAGGAACATCAGGACAGCCCTGACAGAGTGGTACCAGAGCAAGGAAAGGGTGCTGTTCCATCAGGGGCAGCCCCTCACCTTGACCTCAGGATGGGCTCCCATGGCAGGTCAGCCCGTTCACCTTTCTAGGCCTCCTCTGCGCCCTGACCCACAAGGCTGGCTTGAGAGACGATTGGTCTAAGGCAGAAAGCGTTTGGGTTTTTTGTTTTTATTGAAATAGTAATATATTACCACACTGCATAAATTTCAGGTGCACATGCATCATCATAAATCAGTATCTATCAACATCTTCATTAAGTTCACCATCGGAAGTCCAGTTCCATCCTTTTAAAACACTGGTGCAAAGCACTGTTGCAGCTTGAGACCTGGTGCTCCTCAGAGCCCTGTTCTTGTGTCCCTGGCATTTATGAATCTGTAGCACACCATTCATGACTTGGCGGGGCTAAATGGTACCCTATCTTGCTCCCAACCAGGCCGAGCCCAACCATTCCTTTATTTAGGCTTCCAGACCCTGGCCATTTGGTAACTCTACAGACTGTGTGCTTTCACTCACTCTTCATGGGTTTAGTTCTGCAAGTGCTCGTCAAGCTCGGCCTGTGTGAATAAATCACCGCCCCTACCCTAGGATGATCACACAAATCCTTATACAAATGCCTGTGGGTGGAACCAAGTGAAAGGCTAGAGAGCTGTGTGATGTATGGGAAGGGGAGAAATAATTTGTTCTCTTAGGAGGGTGTCAGGAGGGCTTCACAGGGGAGGCGATAATTGAGCTGAACCTCGATGATGAGTAGCAATTCATCAGGGTAAAAAAGTGCCTGCCAAGAAGTAAGCATGTCTATACCCAACTTCCATGGGCACAAGAGGCAGAGAGGGAGGTGGCTATTTAGATAAAGCACTTACAACCTGTAGTACTGGTTCTGTGAAATATGGGTATTATCTTATCCTCACCACTTTACAGATGAGAAAACTGAGGCAAGAAGAGACTATGCCTTGCCTGCAATTGGCCATGAATTAGTGGCAGGATGGGATTGTACATGCTGCCACGTTAGGCACAGCCCTTGGGAAGAACCAGGAAGAGACAGAAGACACATGACTGGTCCACTTACTGGAGCAGGTTCTCCCCATCGCATCATCTTAGCAGATGTTTGCTTTCCAGACTTGGTGGGGTCTGGGGGGGATACCAAGATGAGCAGGCTGAGTCCCTGCCCTCCCAGGAGCTTGCAGTGTGACTGTGATAGTCAAGCGTCAGCAGCAACCAGGGAGCACTGGCTTGCGGGGCACAGCCCCAAGGCCCGGAGGATGCAGCAACAGCCAGGAGTTGCCAGGAAAACGGAGGCAACGTGGGCATGTGGCCTAGGCGCTGAGTCCAGTCTCGGTAGTTCTCGTCCTGTGAAACACAGAGTCAAAGTTAATAGTTAGATCAGTGGGAACCCGATTAAAAGCATGGACTGGGAATTTGCTAGAAACGGAAATTCTGGGGTTCCACCTGGGTCTACTGAATCAAAAACTGTAGGGATGGGACCAGGACGTGTGTTTTAGCAAGGTCTCTGGTTGATGGTGATACGAGCTGAGCTTGGAGAACCTTGGGTGGGTCTGCGTGGCCAGCTCCCAGAGCAGAGCCCCACAGATGGCCCGTCAGGTGTTTGCCAGCACCCCCATGCTTGGGGAGTGCAAGGAGAATGAGGAATGGGATGGCCCTGCCCTGAGGGGCTGTGTAAACACGGACAGACCTCATAGCAGTTGCAAAGCTGACCATGGCACGAATTGACACAGATGGATAGGAGAGGCGCATTCTGATCTGAGGAATCTGGAGAGCTTTTCGGGAGGAGATGGGCTTGAAGCAGATCCTGGAGAATGGAGGATGTCAGAAGATCCAAAGGAGCTAGGCATTCAGACTGAGGGAACCCCTTGAGCCGATGTGTGGAGACTGGGAACAGAAAGTGCTGTCCTGAAGATACATTGCCCAACAAGGGGCAGAGGCCAGCAGAGCCACATAGCAGGTTTTCTGAATGTCAAGCTGGTGCTTTTCAACTTGCTTTAAAAGGCAGCGGCAAAGGTTCTGAGCAGGGGGGTGACTGAGTAAGAGAGCCACCCGGGTCTATGGGAAGATGGACAAGGTAAGAACACAGTCAGCTCTTGCGATAGTCCCAGCTGTGTGGGGGGCGGGGGCGGTGATGGATGGTAGAGGGGCCATGGGCTCTGCCTTGGAACAGCTCTCCAGCTGGAAACACTTTGGGAGGAATTCTGGAGGTTTGAGCCTGGACAGAGGTCTGAGACTTCTGTTGCAGTCAGGAGAATCTGGATATGAGCTCACAGTCCAGTTCGTTCACTGTGCAGATGGGGAAACTGAGGCCTGGAGAGGACCATCCACACATCAACAAGGCACGGAGTTTAAGAGAGAACAGCAGCTTCCCCAGGCTGTCTCCACCGCTGCCCTCACACCCTAACATCTACCCCTTGCAGATGAAGATTTTCTCAGCTCCTTGAGTGAACTGTGGTCCCCTGCTGGGCCTTTGAACCTACTATTCCCATTGCCTGGAGCAGCCTACTTTCAGCTAACTTCTGCTCACCCTTCAGGCCCAGGATAAGCTCTGCTTCCTCCATAAAGCCCTCCGCAGCCTTCAAGCTGAGGAAGGAGGGTAAGGTGTGTGCCTCCCTGGCACAGTGTAAGTATGTAAGTAACAGTATCTCAGCTGGAATTCCACCAGGACCAAGGCCATATCACTGTGACCCTCAGCACCTGACAGGTGCCCAGTGCATCCTTGAGTGAATAAGTGAAGGACAGACTTAGCTGGCCCCCGTCCCCACCTGAAGACCGGAAGAGGTTGCTACTTGGCTGAACTTCCTGTCTCGGTGGGGGGTCCCTCAGTGGTTGGGCAGCCCAGTGGGCCAAGGAAGAGTAGTCCTTCAGAAGGGCTCCTCACGTCATCTTCTGCTCTGCTTTCCTGGGGCAGATGCCTGTCTTGGCTGAGGGGAGGGAAAGGCTGAGCTGGGGAGGAGTGTTGGGTGAAAAAGACTCTGGGATTATCCACCAAGGGGCCCCACCCTCCTCTGAGTGCTGGTAGCAGTCTCGGCCACTCCAAGGCACCCAGCAATCACAGACTTTACACTGCTTTACACTGTTCATTCATTTGTTCAGCCTGGAATCGGGGAGCATCTGCTCAGTGCCAGATGCCAGGAATATAGCCATGCTCTGGCATCCCCTCCCTGACATCCCCATCGACTCCAAACAACCCGATTTGCTCCAAGGTAGGAGACTCCAAGTAGGGCAGGTGAAATGCTCAGGGCGTCTGTGTGAGGTCGAGATTGCTCCTGGCTGGTAGATTAGCAGAGGCGGTGGCATCTGAAATCTTGAGGGATTTAGAATAATACGAACTGCCAGTTACCAAACTCTCTCTGTTCCAGACCCTGTGCTAAGTTTTTGACGTACATTAACCCCTCTTAATGCACTACGATCCTAAAAAGTAGGTGAGATCGTCCCTCTTTTACAGACAGGGAATTAAAGACTCAGAGAGGCTAAGTAACTTGTCTGGTTATACAAGGCACTGGGCAGAGCCAAAATGCAAACCAAGACCAGCTGGAGTCTGCAGGCTGCATGTCTGACCCTCTCAGCTGAGCTTCTGTGTGGGGAAAAGCAGGGGAGGGGAACATAAGCAGAGGGTATGGAGGCGGGCAGAGTACGGAATAGCATGTAGGGGGGACTCTAGTGATTGGGTTTGCCTGGAGTGCACAGTTCCTGCAGGGAAGTGGCTGTGGGGTGGGGGAAGCAGAGTGGTGTTTGGGAAGGCGCCCATGCTCTGACCCAGCAAACTTTCCCCAAGGGCTCTGGCTGCCAGCCCAGGAGGCGGATGACCTTTCTTCTACAGACATTATGGAGCCAAGGGAGGCTTCTGAGTGGCAGAGAGGCACACACAGGTGAATCTGCCAAGTGTCCGCTGCTAGCAGAGTGGTACTGGGTGTAGAAAGAAAAGTACGCCCTGAACCAGGGACTGGCAGACGATGGCCAGTTATGAGGATAAGAGGCTGGGTGGAAGGTTGAATGGTCTCAGCCTTTGGAGAGAGTCAAGAGAGTTGTTGCAGATGACAAGGTAACCGAAAGAGGGAACCCAGGAGAAAGCGTGGTCCCAGGAGAGAAGATGGGGAAAAGTGATTTCTATATGTTATATTTGAGCTAGTGACAAAATACCCCAGCAGTGATTCTTTTTGGTGTGAGTTCTTCCCAGCCTCTCTCTCACTAGCCTGAACCACAGGACCACATCTCAGCCCTCTGAGACCCAGGAGTGCCTAGACAGGCTTGTGAATGGACTTGCAGGGGAAAATGCTGCCTGGGCCCCCTGTGCCCACAGGGGTGTCTCCATTTGATGAATACATGCTTACCCGTCTCAGGCCTAATGAGACCGTCCCCCTAAAACTCAACATTATTTTGAATTCCTGTCTTTTTATTTGATCTCAAAAATCCACATGAACTTGACATTGTACTCCATCATATGTCTGTTTGTTTTAATGCACAGGTGTGCTTTTCCTTACTAATGAGCGTGGCAGACCCTCCAGAAAAAAGCCCTGAGATCATTCTGTGGCTTTGCATATACCCCAGTTTGAGAAGTCAGGTATATCTGGAGGATGAAGTGTCTCCCCTTTCCCTGCTTCTGCTACTCACCATCCCCTCCCCGCCCCGCAGATAGCTTCAGAAACTTCTTTCTCCAGCAGATCCATCCCTACAAAGAGAGGGTCTCTGGGATCCCTGCCTGGTGCTGGGTGCTCATGTGTTCTCTCTCTCCCTTTCTCCCTCTCTCTCACTGCCAGTGAGGAGATTACAGAGTTTGGAGTTTGGACAAATGGTAGTGGCCTTGAAGGACTATCATCTCTGCTTTGTCCCTGACCTCCACCCCCTGTAGCGGAAGAGATAATGATGATTAGAAGCCTTCCATCCCTCCGTAGAGAGCTTTCTCTAACTCCAGCCCTTGGAAATAGGCAGAGAGCTGCTCATGGATGAGTCAGTTGAGGCCCAGAGAGGCTAAACTACTTCCCTAAGGGCCGCACAGCTGGAAAACCAGGATTCCGGGACAAAGACCTGTGCTGCCGTGTCCTCAGCTGCCTCTCTTTCCTCTGTGACTCATCTGGGCCATCTCTCTGTGTCTGTGGCCTGTGCCCCAAGCACTGCTGAAGACCCAGGAAGACTGTCTGAGCCGAGTACGTGTATGCGTTCCTAGCAGCTGGTGCCTCTGTTCTGTGACCTGTGCAGTCTTCCCCAAAGACAGCCCCCACTACCTCATCCCTGCTGCTCAATGTCCCCACATCTCAGCTCGGAGTTTGTGCCACCCCACCCCCAAGATGGGGTATCTCCTTGGGGAGGGCCCCAAGGAGGTCAGCGTTCCTGTTAGGCTGCCTGGCTCCTGGCGGAGAGGAAGGGGGTGGCCATAGCTTTGGCCCTGGTGGTCAGGCCAGGCCTGTTCATGCCCTGCATTTCCCCTGTAGGTTTGGATGTCACAGGATGGGTGTTTCTGGATGGGCAGCCAAAGATTTAAGGCAAGAACCATTTCTGATGGTCTTGGAGCTGCCAAGTTTTGTCTCCTCCTTCTTCCCCTCCCTTCTCCTTTGCTTGCCCTCTGGGCACAGCATCACCTCCCTCTTTAGGTCCCATCCCTGCCAGGCTTGGTCTTCTTGCCTTCTCTGCCAGGCACTTGGCCCGCTGAGCCCAAAGCCCATTAGGTTTGGACTAGCTCTTACTGGTGCAGAGAAAGTCACCTTCCGTGAAGCTCTGTCCCCATCCCGTCTCATGGGGCCCTAAACAGACAGCAGAGTCTGACCAGAGGACAGGCGCTATGTTTTCTTGTTCAGCACCCGGGAGGCACTGGGCCCATCACAGGGACTGTTGGAGGAGGATATTCGTTGGACATGTGTGAGAAGTGGGCAGGGGCAGCCCAGGCACCAGACTGGGCCTGGTTGGCCAACAAATTGTGGCTCACTGGCTCACGACACAACCAAGAGGCCCAGCAGGGCACACACTCCCTCAGGAGGCCTGGCCTGGGAATAGCAGCGGCTTGTCCACAGTTTTTCTGACCACCACCCATTTCACAGAGCAGGCCTCCAATGCTGTGTTTTTTGGTTTGTTTGTCTTTTTTTGGGTTTTTTTTTTTCTTTCTTTCTTTCTCATTTGAACTTGGAGTCTGTAATTAACCTCCAATAGGTCACCATCACTTTGTGGGTGGGAGTGGGGGGGGGGCGCAGCATGGGGGGGGGGGGGGGGGGACAAGACTGTGAGAGACTTTGATCCTGGCGGCAGGCTGCATTGTCTCCAGGTGTTGCCCTGCAAAGGGGACTGCTCAGCCTGAGTCATGAGATGAGGATCATTAACCCTTTTAAGAGCCTGCTGCCCCTGCCCCCTGGGTGCTGGGAAGGAGGCTGGGCCAGGTCCTCCCTGGCTGGGCTGCCAGGCCACGTCCTGGGCGTCTGTCTTGCTTTCAGATCTCTGCAGGCTCCGCACCCACCGCCCACTGCTGAGAGGAATGAGGTCAAGCTGCTGGCAGCAGCGGTACCTCCTGGCCTCAGGGCTGGGATGTGGGAAAGGAGCAACCTTGGTTGTTCTGCTATTATTGTTATCTTCACGGAGGTGCTTTCTGGGATTCCCTGTCAGACAGAGACAGGCCAGATGCCCCGGCTTGGCATCGGGTGATGAGGAAGCAGACAGAAGCCATTCCCTGTGGCCCAGCTTCTGGCAACTGAGATGTGTCTTAAGATCCTACGGGGCCTGTCCTCAAGGGAAATCTTTTTGTGGAGACCGAGGTCATCCTTGAGAGAAGTTCCTTGTGTTGTGATAAAGCTGCCGAAGGCAATCTCCCCATACCCACACCCTCACCCCTCCAGAGAGCCCAAGTGCTGCTGCTTAGTTGGGCGCTGTTCCAGGAGGAAGGGAACTGGGCAAAATGACCTCTCACAGAGTGTGGGAGCTCAGCTGAGAGGGCCTGGTCTGAGGAGGAGGTGAAGGGAGAGCTGCCCAGGTCCCAGGAGCCACCCAGGCCACCAGCCCCCACCCTGACTGCCCCTCCACCTTTGGGGAAGGAGCAGCCCCAGAGAAGCAGGGTGTTGGGAAGCCACCCTTCAGAAGCACACAGATCTTCCTCTTGTCTCTCCCTGCAGCCCCTCATCTGTCCTCTCTCCAGAGTGCTGGGCCTCAGGGAGTCCCTTCTCTATGTGGGAAGACGCACAGGCCTTTCGGGCCGCGACGCCTCTCTGACTGCCCAGCTGCCTTTATGAAGACATTTATTGCAGTACTATTAATATTAGCAGAACTTTGGAGATGACAAATTCATCTGAACAATGGATTGTGTGGCAGCCATTATAACTATTTTGAGCTATATTTCCAGACTTGAAAAATTGGGCCAGGGGCGTTTGGGGGTTTGGATTTTTTTTTTTTTTTACAATTTATTGATTGGAAAGAGTAGGATATAAAACATTTTAGAGGGAAAAATCTTGCCTGAGATATTTGAAAATGGTGATAATGATTTCTCTCTGGTGGCAAGCGAATTGAGTTGTGTGGTTTTCCTTTTCCTTACATGTATTGTATAGTTTTTCTACAATGAAACTATTTTTCTCATGAAAACAATGGCAGGGGGGACAGGTTAAAGCTGCGGGTAGAGCACTTACTTCAGAGATGGCTAGAGCGTTTCTGTGTGGGACAAAGCACAGAACCTGGCACCTAGTGGGCCCTCAGTAAACACACAGCAACTGACAGAATGAATGCCTGCCCGCCTGGGTTGATTCAGCTCTTGCCCTGACAGAGCCCATCCATTCCAAGAAGCCTGTTCCTCTGCTTCGCTCTAACTGCATTCTGGGGCTTGGGCCAAAAAAGAGACCCAGACAGAACCAGATGTAGCTTAGAAAAGGAGTCCCGCTGGCCAGGTCAAAGTTGAGACCACTTAGCACTGTTTTCAGGACTTCAGTGGTCTTGTGTGTCAATAGCCTTCTGCCAGGTGTTCCCAGGTGCTAGTTGGGATACAATGGCTGCAAACCACAGTGGGAGAAGCATTGGTGACTCGAGAGAAGAATGAACTCAAAACGCAGAAAGTACGGTCAGTCCTTCCTCAATGTGTGAGCCCCTGGTGCTTCCCATCACATCTATGAAGCAAACCCAGGGCCTTTTGGTGGAGGTAGCTCATACTCCTCCTTGCAGAAATCCCAAGAAGCTCTGGGCCTAGAATGGGGATGTGTTCTTCTCTTTCCTGCCCCCTGAGTCGCAGCCCTTCCCATCAAGGGACTTTCCTGAACCAAAAGGCACAGCCTATTTTCATTTCTAATCTCTTTCAAAATGCCCATCTTTGACTTTCGAAAGCTGGGAACTAAGATTTTTGAGTAGGGACCAGGACCAGCAGCTGCTAGCACAGAAAACATGGCTTTTAGAATCTCAGATGTTCTTATAAGGACCCAATAGGAGATCTTAAAGGAAGACTCTTCAGAAAGAACGTGGAATCCTTCAAATAGATGGTTATTTTTACTTTGTCATCCTTTAGACCAGTACTGCCTAATAGGAACATAACACAGTCGCACAAATATAATTAACATGTTCTAGTAGGTACATAAAAAGTTAAAGAAAAATTTTAAAGGCCCAGTAAGTCCCAGCTTACACAACCTGGCTCGTAAGGCTCCCCTGACAGCAACCCTGTCTGCCAGCCACAGCAACCTCTTCCAGTCCTTGAACGCATCAAAGCCATTCCCACTTCAGGGCCTTTATCAGCTGCTTATCCCTGCCTCCTAGTTCCTATTGATTATTGTCTGGCCTCCTCACTAAAATTCAGGCTTTAAGAATAGGAAGCGTGTCTGTCTTGCTCATAACCATGTATTCAGAGCCAAGAAGAATGCCTGGCATGTAACAAGGTGAATGGGTGGACGGATGGACAGACGGATGGATGGATGGATGGGTGGACAGGTAGATGAGTGGGCAGATGGATGGGTGGACAGATGGATGGGTGGATGGATGGGTGGACTGGTGGACAGGTAGATGAGTAGATAGGTGGATGGGTGATAGATGGGTGGAAGGATGGATGGGTGGGTGGATGGATGGGTGGGTGGATGGATGGACGGACGGACGGACGGACGGATGGATGGACGGATGGATAGATGGGTGGACAGGTGGACGGATGGATGGATGGATGGATGGATGGGTGGGCGGATGGATGGGTGGGTGGATGGCAGGCAAGCGAACTAGACAGGGTTGTTCTGAAGTCAGTGGACTATCAAGAAATGGCTACCAGGTCACATCACACTCTCACTAGAAAGGGTGACTCCTTGTTATTTGTTATCTGAAATGTACTCCTGGGTTTTCCACTGATAAGGAATGGCTTTGGAGACCCCAGTTCCTCAGACTTCCTGAATTGGAGTCTTAACTGCTGTTTCTGAGGTTAGTCTATATTTAATCCCACCCTCACCTCATTAAGCAGCAGCCACTGTACTGGCAATGCATGGTGCCAGTACTCATGTCTGGAAACAAATTACTGGAGTGGCCACCATTTTCTCCTGCCAAGTATCTCCCCCATCCCCACCTTGGCTCCTTAGGAAGGAGGTGACCTTGGGCTGGGAGAGAGTTTTCTTGTCTCAAGTGCAGGGGAGGTGGACAATCTCCAAGCAGGGGAAAGAGACACCTTAGAACCTGAGAAGAGCAATCTGTGTCTCCAATTCATGAGAAGGGAGAGGGAACTAATTGGAAGTCACCAGTTGACCAAGAGTGTAGATCGCCGGGTGTCAACTCAATTCAGAGTAACGCCATCAGTGATGAGGTGTTCTGTTTATACCCAATCTTTGAGTTACATGCTCACAATTCACTCATTTTCTTGTATATATTTATTTTTATTTATATATCGTAGTGTATATATTTATTTATATATAATGTAATATAATGTGAGGGGGACAGGGGGAGTTGTTTTTAATTAACAAGACCCCTTTAAAACTCATAGACCTAGATTCATTTCTCATAGATTCTGCCTCAGAATGTCTAGGATATATCCCAGGTGCCTATGTAATTTTTGGAGCATATGTTTATTACTAGCATCAAGGTTAAGAACAATTCATAAGGGGTAACTAAGACTCCAGAGGAAGCAGATGAAGGTGTGTGGGGTGTAAGGGAGGACTCCAGTCACACTTAGAATCATGAAGTTCTACAGAGAATAGCAGGTTGAAAGATTGATAAACAGAATCTTTGAATTAAAAAAAAAAGCATCAAAAATATAAGAAGCAGGTCATTCATGGTGGGGGGGGCGGGGGGTGGGGGGGGCTCGGGGAATGGGGAATGCAGCAAAAGGCTAACAGGACTCCTCTGTATAAAGAACACTTCCAGATCAATAAGGGTTCTCATCAAGTACAGACAAGAACAGACAGTTCAAAAAGAAGAAATACAATGGGCCAATACATTTATAAAAAGCAGTCAGCCTCACCAATAATCAAATAAATGCAAATTCAGTCAACAAAGAGACATTGCCTAACTAATTGGTGAAGATTAAATACATGATAACACCAGGGTGTTGGTGAGGGTGTGGAAAAAACAGGCATTGTCATTCACTGGTGGGAGTGCAAATTGGTGTAACCTTTCCAGAAGACAACTTGGCAACAGGGAAAGCTGAGGAAGATTGCATAGCCTTTTGACGCATCAATTGCACTTTTAGGAGGATCGCCTCAGGAAATAATCATGGATGATAATAACAGTAATAACTAACCTTTATTAAATGCTCCTGTGTGCCAGGCTCTATACCCATTATCTCATATGATCCTCAGAGCTATCATCCCACAGGGTAGGCGCTGTTTTCACCTGTCTCTTGCAGATGAGGAAACTGAGGCGCAAAAGGATTAAGTCTGTGCCCTGAGGGCACAAAGCTAGCAAGTAGCAAAGCCTGGATTTGAACCCAGGAAGTCTGAGTCAAGAAACCCACTGTCTGTACACCAGTTTACAGTGGGCATGTGCAAAGGATGAGCTCTGTGTGCCCTACGGATTCACTTGATGAAGGGGCAAAGATGTTTCTCCAGGCTTGTTTGTAATGTGGGTGGGAAGACATAGAGAAGAGACGGGAACATGCTAGATGCCCCACCATAGGAATTGGGTTACATAAATGGTGCGTTCCCATGCTGGAATACTATGCAACCATGAAAAATGATGCTATAGAAAAATTCTGTGTGAATTTTTAGCATATGCATAAAAGATTTCTGAAAGGGTATGAGAGGAACTGATGAAAGTTCCTTCTAGAAAGGCAGCCATGTGACAGTAGTCAAAAGTTCCAGGGAGACTTGCTTCTTAAGCTACATAGTCTTTTTACTTCTTAGATTTTGAATCATGAATATATTATCTATTAAAATATGTTTCTATCCATACATAGATACACACATTAAATTATAGAATGTATTCCACATAAGTTTATTTTCTGGAAATGCTACTAAGAGTTCCATGACTGGGTGAATCATGCTAAAGTGGATGATTCTTCTTTAACTGTGTTTACCCACATGTTTCCCCAAAATGAATTGCTGCTGGAACCCTTTTCTCAAGCAATATCTATTATCATCTCTTTGGATATGCACATGGTATGGAATTCAGTTTGGAAAATGCTATTGCTGATATTTAAGGTCTAGGCGAAAGATTTACGTTGTTCTATTGAATGAAAGAATTATCTCACTGTAGTGTTTAGAAGTATGTTTATGTGTATACATGTGTGTTGTTTCAGTACTAGGATAGTAGATGATTTTGTTTTCTTCTTTACCTATCCTTATTTTTCAGTTTCCTTAAAGGAACAAAATCATTTCATAGGCACCATTTGGGGGTGGGGGGTGCTTTGTCTTTATGCTCCCTCTGTCCCGTACCCGACTCCTACCTACTCCCTACTTACAAGCAGCAATCGGGTCTGTTGAATGACCTGTCCTCAGCTAGGTCCTCTTGGCTGACTTTATCCAGAGCCAGCGCTGACCCGTTGCTCTGAACTGCCGAGGGAGGGACCAGTGGCCGAGATGGGGCCAGTCAGTCTCCAAATGGCCCTGCCTCCCACTCTTGGTAAGATTTTAACTAAGATCTCCACTCCTCAAGGAGAGACTAGGCTGCAAAAGGAGACACCAGCTTGCTACCAGCCTGACAAATGAAAAATCCAGGGACCTGGGCTTTGGTTCCAGCTTTGTGGCAGCCTGGCTGCTTAGCTCTGTGACCTTAGTCAAGTTTTGTAACTTATCTGAATCTCATTTCACTAGTTGTGTCAGTAATGACACTCACTTTACAGAGTTCAGGGACCAAATGAGAACATGCACAAAGGTGTTACATCTTCAATAAAGCTCTGTCCCAGTGTAAATTATGATGCACCCCACAGGGAGCACAGGCCTGCCCTCACCTTCTGGAGTCCTTTTCCCTTTTTCTTTCTTCCTTTTCTTTTTAGATTGTGGAGTGGAAGGGAACAAGATGATGAGGCATAGGAGACTGAAGCATGTGAAAGTAGAATGATGTTTAAGAAAAACAGAAGAAGCCACTCAGCTTGGCCTTTGTAGCCAAGCCTTGGCCTTTGTACATCCCTGATGGCCCATGCCCACCCATGTACCCTATACACTGTCCTCTTCACCCACTCAAGTTAGCCTACCAGCCAGACCACATGTAATTCTCCCAAGCCCAGGGCTGACTGCATGACCCACCTCCCTCCCTTCTCCTTCTAGCTGAGTTAGCCCCTCCCCAAGCTGGGCTGGGGCCACTCCTCTGGACTTGCTGCACCGCCAGGCCTCCAGGAGCGGTGCTGCCATGTCAGGGCCAGATTAGTTCTCCCCTGACACACTGAACTTCCTGAGGGCAGGAGCTCTCTCTGTCATCTTGGTCACTCACTCCTCTGGGCCAAGCATGGGCCCCGGGGCCAAGGCAGGAGTTAGATCATGAGCCCTGAAGTCTAGGAGACCTGGTTTTGAATCCCAGTTCCATCACCTTGACTTTGTGACTTTACCATTCTGAGCCTCAATTTTCCCATATGTAAATGGTTTTTAATCATTGCTGTGAACTCATGGGGTTATTTTCATAAGCTAATAGGTAAATGTATATAAGCTCCTGAATATTGGAGGAGATCATGTTGAGTGAAATAAGTCAGAAAGAAAAAGAGAGATACAGGATGGTGTCACTCTTATGTGGAATATAGTGAAATGAAATAAATGAACATACAAATTCCAACAACAACAACAAAAAATAGGACACAGGACTGGTTGGGGGGGGCAGGGGAAAAGATGGTGGTAGGGACCCTGGAAGTCTGGTGGTGGGAGTGGTGTGAAATATAGACTGAAATGCAATTTCAATAGCCTAAATGAAATTTAGCACTGTGAATCAAAGAAATAATAAATATTAGTGTGTGTGTGTGTGTGTATATATCTATATATATATATATATGCTCCTAGACACGAAGGCTACTCCATCAGTGGAAACCATGTTGACAAAATGGCAGACCCTCTCAATGTTATGGAATTGAACTAGGAAACGACACAGAAGGACCGGCTGCCTGGCTCACCTCTCCACCTCCTCAGGTGCAGCCTAAAGACAGTGGCGCTTCCTCCACTTTTCATGCTTGGTAGCACCCCCTGTCCCCCACCATGCTCATCTCTCTTCCTTGTACTCCCACAGCCACCCGGCCCAAGCTGAAGAAGATGAGGAGCCAAACGGGACAGGTGGGTGAGAAGCAATCGCTGAAGTGTGAGGCAGCAGCTGGGAACCCACAGCCCTCCTACCGCTGGTTCAAGGATGGCAAGGAGCTCAACCGAAGTCGAGACATTCGTATCAAGTATGGCAATGGCAGGTGAGCAGCACCCACCCCATCCTCCATACCCCCAGCTGCCCTCCCTCCTTGCTGAGAAGGAGGGTCTCAGTTAGACGGAACTCTGGGCTGAGCCCCCAGGTCCACCCCTACTCCCCAGGACCCAACTTCTGTTTGCAGCTCTGGACCCCTCAGTGACATTGGCAGTGTCTTGCAGACTGTAGATGCTTAATTAATAGTTCTAGATGGTTGAAGGCAATTTAATTTTCAAAGTCAGCTTTACCTGTAGAAGTCCCTTCTTGTCCCTAAAACTTCTCAAAGGACTTGCCAAGGTCTGCAAACCCATCCTTTGGCAATCGTCGGGGGAAGACCCTGACTCCAGAAAGCATCTGTGAGCCCCTGAGTGGGGCTGGTTTTTCCGCTCAGGCAAGAGCTAGGTAAGGGAACAGGGTACCAGGCGATGACTGGTGCCAGGGGATGATCAGACAGTTTCCCTGTGCCATGAAAATTGTCTTTCATCTTGGAGTCAGTGCTCCAGAGAGTCGAATCACAAGCTCCATTGTTTCCAGGCTGTGGCATCTGGCCTCTCTTCCATCTTAGGTTGTTGGGGCCGGGGCCTTCAGGCCCCAGAGAAATCAGGAATCCAAGGGTAGCCCTTCACTTACTGTCAGGCTAAGACTAGCGGCCTGTCAGCTAAGCACAATTTCTGCCTAACCTCTGCTCTGCCAGCCCAGAGGGCCAGGGGCACTTTCTTCTCTGGCTGAGGATCTCCCCATCTTTCCTGTCCTTCCAGTACCTTATAACCACCCTCTCCTCGCCTGCCATTTTCCCTCCACCCCCCGCAAAGTACAAATGCAGATTATTTTGGAGGACCCCCAGCCTGCCCAGCAGAAGTGATGGAAAGAAGGCCTGGACTCAGGCTGCTCCTGGTTTGAGAGGTGGCCCCAGATGTGCACACCCTGACCGTGGGCCTTAGCCTCTGGGCTGTAAGGAAGAGCATGGGGGTCAGGGACCAGGAAAGTGTTTCCAGTTTCTGTCCTCTTGCTCCTTCCGGGAGCAGGTGACAGAGCCAGATTGGCCACTGGAAAGTGGTCCTGGCGGAAAACAAAGAACTTTCAGAAAAGTTTAGTTTAGATCAAAGGTTTGTGTCTGAAAGAATGCTGCTGCTTCAGGAAATTGGGAGACATTCTGGTCTGTCCCCCATCTATAGAGTTAGCAAGAAATGCAGGTTGCACCAAGACTGGCTTCTGCGACCGTCTCAGCCTCCAGCGGCACTGCCCAGACAGGCTCTGAGCCGGAGGGAAGAAGGGTTAGAAGGCACAGTCTTCTGGAGCTGTGGGGGCCTCCGCCTCCCTCCTGTCCTCTTTATCTAGCAGATGGCCTCTCCCCTGCTTCATTGAGATAACACTGGTTGAGAGAGAATGTTCTCCCTTGCCTTCCTCATTACTCATCAGCATATCTGCAACGGGGCCCATATCACCCCATTTCTGACCCCCACTCACCCCCACACTCCTACACATATGTGAAAACACACACCCTCTGTGCCATCAACAAACCATTCTCCCTGGTGACTTCAGCCTTTCTCTATGGACCAGCCTATTGATGGCGCGCTCTAAAATCTTTCCCTTTCAGGTTCGCAGAGTCACTGACCCCCATGACCTGGACACGGGGGATGACCTTTCTAACACGGACACATGTCCCATCAGTCATTCATTTCCTGATAGAGTGAGAGAGGCTGCTGTGTGCCAGCTTCAGCCCTTGCTGTGGGGCCCCTCTCTGTCACTCCTCTCCTGGCCTAAATCATTGCCTCACTGTCCCCCGTATCGGTGCTCCTGATCCCTGGTCTTTCCTTTCAGGACCCTGTGCTGGCATCTCCTCACCCCGCTCCCTGGCCAGGTGAAAGGTCATTTCCTCTGGGATACCTGCCTGAGCCCCCAGACAGCTCTCATAATCACTTGGGGGGCCTTAGTTTCATTGCATGTTGGGGGGCTGTCTCTCCAAGCAGGAGAGAGCCTCGCTGTCTGGGTCCCCACATGCACCCTCCTCCCCTGTGTGTCCTGGTGGCTGAGGTCTACACTCAGTCTTGACTTAGTGGTCAGGAGACATGACTACCCCTCCTCTCCTGGGCACCAGAACTAGGCAGGATGCCCTTTTGGTTGGCCTGGACTTGAAGCAAATTAATGTCCTGGTGAAGCCTCAGTTTCATCTGACACATGGGTCACCCAGTGCAGGTCATCTTCTCCTGAGTACTGGGGACTCCTCAGAGCCTGGAATGTAGCCTGTGCCCCCTGCCTATCAGGCCTTGTCCCATCTGCTGGTTTTCTGGAACTTCCATGCTGTACCAATCCTGGGCTGGACTCCCGGCTGTGAACTGACTAGGTGGAAGAGTGGGCCGCGCTGGAGAACTTCTGATTTCATCTGCAAACTTCGGATTGCCTTGAAGCAACTCAGAGAGCCATACACACTCCACCTGCATAGGGTCCAGGGCACGGGCAGGAGTCTCCTTTCTGGAAGAATCTGCTCTTTCTGTTCACACTGCAGCTTGCTCTCTGGCCTTCTTCACATTCCCTCTGTACAGGCCACACCGTTGTGATAAGTATTTGGGCAACAGCGGGTACCGTTTGTCTCTGCGGCTGCCGCACTGAAGTATCTCACTGAAGCCTCCCTGTGCCAGGAGGTAGCTCTGGGCATAGGGCCCTCCCCTGCAGAACCGCGTGTTCCCTTATTTATGAGGGACAGGCTGGAACAGGCCCCATAGGCAAGCAGCGGGAGGGAAGCACTGAGGAAAATGTGCGGCCGGGTGGAGGACACGGCCGCACAAATCCCATCTTGCCAACAGAAAACTGGCTGAGGAAGGAGGGAGGGGTGTCCATCCCAGGAGCAGGCCTGGGTCAGTGGGCACCAGGCCTGCCAGGAAGACAGGGCAGAATTCTCAGTCCCTGTACCTTCCAACTAGAGCTGGGAATGGGGATAACTGCAGTTTCAGGGCCCAAGGAACCACAACCACCCATCAGCTCTGACCCAGAGACTCTCGTGCAAATCCAGGGCCTACCTCCCTGAGTATGGCAAGGTCATCACAAAACTGATAAGCCAAGCAGCCAGCAAGCCTAGGGGTCATTGTTTCTGTCTCCTGGCCTCTTTCTGGCTCCTCAGAGGGCAGAGGTTCACCCTGAGTCTGGTGCCTCCTTTCCCCAGGTCTCGCCTTCCTGCGGGAAGTTCTTCCTTCCAGGTCTAGCTTTTCTGTCTCCAGATATGCTGTGAACTCCACCTTGTGCTGCCTCATGATGTCGTGTCAGGGACATGTCTCTAAATTCAGCTGTGGGTGACAAGGAGGTTCTGGCTTTGTGTCTCCTATACCTTGACCCTGCCAACCTCACATGGTCCTCTTTTCTGCTCATCTAGTGTCAGGGAGGAGCTGGTGGCCAAGAAGCAAGAGAAACCTGGACCTGAGGCAGCTGGGCTTCGTGGCATCTAGTTAGACTACAGCCAGGAAGGAGATGCTGTCATCACCAGAGAGGCCTCCAGGGCTCTCTTTAATGAAGGGGACAAACTTGAACAGACAGAAGAGGGTTGTAGGCAGACACCAGGCCAAGGAGACTGATGAGCTGGGAGGGGTCGGGAAGAAAGGAGTCCAGGCAACTGTCACCATGACACCCCTGAGGACAGTTTCACAGCGACAGGGCCTACTGATAAGACAGCCGCCTGGAACCTTGTTTGGGGGATTGTGGAGTGGGAGGTCTGGGAAGAGGCCCTCCCTGGTGTCAGAGGAGCCCAGGAGACAGGTAGGGGTTCCCCCACCCCTGCCCAGCCTCTCTGCTCACTCCCCTACGCTCCTCTTCCCATCAGCCTCAGAGCTTGCGGCCATGGCAGCTCTGCTGCCAGCCTCCTGCTCCACACCCCTCCAACCCACAGTGCATATTCTGGGAGTCTGGTGGTTTAATTCAGGACTGAAAAGAGAAGAAGTTTACAGGATGTAAAAGAATTTTTGTGCTGCTTCTGTTTCCCCCTTGGGACCAGGCTGAGATATCTGGCTCTATCTCAGACTGGTCTCTGGAGAGCACTGGACAGAGGGAGGGATGGGAGGTCTACAGTCCCTGCAGAGCCCAGGCATTGGGGCAGGTGCAGGGAAGCTGGGGAGGAGGGAGAGGTCTGCAGGGTCCCCAGAAAGAAGAGCCCCCACAGCACTAAAGTCCCTGCCCACGGCTGGCCCCACAACTCTTGGCAGGCAGAGATGGGGCACAGGGCCCCAGCTTCAGTCTCCAGGAGAGTCTGTGAGCTGCTGAGGCCCACGTCTTCACCAACTCCAGTTCCTCGTCCACCTCTGCCTTTGTCTTGCTGTGTGCCCTCTGACAAGTTCAGACACCCCTCTGAGACTCAGTTTTCTCATTTGCACTGCCCTGTCCGTGTCCACCTCCACATTAGCCACAAGGTTCAAGTCAGGCCATGAGGAGAAGATCTTTTTGTTCTCTGCTATTCAAGCCCCTAACACACAGAAGGCACTCAGTAAATATCTGTTGAATGAATGAATGAATGAATGAATGAGGTGAAAGCCCCTCGGATCAGCCACAGAGTCCACGCAGAGGCAGGGCTGATCGGAGAAGCCTTGTATGGGCCTGGAAGTCTGGGCACAGTTACTGGGAAACCCTGGTAGAGCGAGAGGTGCCACTGCTGCAAGGACTGGGCAAGCTGGCGAGTCAGTGGCTGCCTTGCTGGGGGCGAGGGGCACTGAAAGAAGGGGAGGGTGGTGGCCATGTGACTTCCTAAGGGACTCCACTTTCATCCCCCAGGGAGATACTTTCAAAGAGCGCCTAGCCCTGGAAACGCCTGCCTCTAGGAGGCCTAGATTTGGAAAACAAGTGTAACCATGACCCCGCCCTGTTTTCTCCCGAGTGCCCAGCTCTGGACTCAGCATTCCCCCTGGACCCCAGAAACAGCTGGTCTGAGGGACTCTCCATCCCATTCCCTCCGGCAGCCGTTGTGGCTCTGCAGGGAGAGGTGACTCCTGGGTGTCACAGCTGGCCCAGGCCAGGCTCACGCCTCCCCCATCTCATCCCCTTCCCAACCAGAAAGAACTCACGACTACAGTTCAGCAAAGTGAAGGTGGAGGATGCTGGCGAGTACGTCTGCGAGGCCGAGAACATCCTGGGCAAAGACACCGTCAGGGGCCGGCTCCACGTCAACAGCGGTAGGTGGGCCCCCAACCAAGGGAGGGGTTCTACTGGGCTCAGTAGGGCAGGCCAGTTGCCCCCTCGTCCTCAGGAGGCCTGCACATGATCCGTCTTGCACTTGACTCCCTCCCTCCTGCTGCTGCCATATCAAGCCCCGAGATCTGGGCCAATTCAGAGAAATGCAGTCGAAGCATAAATGTTTAGCTTTGTTATCTGGGCCTGGAAGAGCCGCCAGCTCTCGTTTTAAATACCCTGAAAACTAAATATTTTGAAACCAAGAGATGGGGGTGAGGGAAGCTATTTTTAGAAGGCAATTACGGGAGGCTGGGCTGCCAGCAGTGGGGCTCCGGGAGAGGCAGGCCCCGGGCGAGCTGCAGTGCACCCGCTAGCTGTTGCCTGTTAATTCGCAGAGCGTGGGGTGTGGGCAGCCATCTTGCTGGGCAGTGGGTGGGAGACTGCGAGCCCTTGGGCCCCTGGGGGCAGCCTCTGTTCAAAGATGGCAGGTTTTGCCCGCAGGTCATCCTGTCCCTTAAAGACGTGCAAGGTCAGGTCCTCACAGCACCCCAAGCCTCCCCTCTCCCCAAGCAGGGCCATCTCTCTGTGGACTGCCCTCTCAGATCCTGCCTGCTTCCTTGACTAGAAAGTCACCAAAGCCACCCATTCTCAGACTGCGCCCCTCCACTCTTGTCTGAGAATGCCACCCATCACAGCTCTTTCCTCCTCCCGACACACATAGACTGAGCGTTCCATGTGGAGCTTCCCATGCTGGTCACTGGGGTTCGCGTCCATTCCTGCCCCGTCCAAGTCTGACTCTCCATGTGCCTTCACCCACCTGTGCCTTCAGCAGAGAGCCTTCCAGTATTCCCTAAATGCAGAATTGTCTGGAGAGAACTGGGGACACTCTCACGCTACCTTAGCGCCCTGGCTTAGACCCTGACTGTCCTGTCCTATGAGGGATCCCACTGTGTTCCTAGCCTCTGGGGCTCCTCTTTCTCGCTTGCCACTGTATCTAGTCATTCTGAGTCTCCAAGTCCTGATACTTCTTCTTTCTGGATCTTTCTCAATTTATCCCTTTCATGCCAACTCCATCTCCAGGGCAACCCTGGTGCCCAAATTTCACCCCCACTCACCTAACTAGAGCAATGACGTCTTAAAGGCTTCCATCCTGTTCTACCCCTACCTGGTGAAGGTACAGAACAGCACTCTTGTCTCACAGTCTATCACTCTCCAAGCTGACCTAAATGACCTGTCTAACTGTGCACCCCTTTCTTACTCTTCGTCCCACGCCATCTGTCCAGACGGCCTTCTACCCGACCACACCTGCCCACTGCTGTGTCAGCCCCAGCATGGGCCCCAGTGGGGACTTGCAGTGGACTACTCCCCCTTCTTGACTAATAACAGTCTTGTATGACTCTCAAGTTCCAGCCCGAGATCCTTCTTCAACTCTCATGTGGTTACTGAACTGTCTCAGCACGTGTGACTTCCCCAGTGGAATTAGGAGCCCAGATAGTGGTAAAGCAGAGATGAGGCCTACTCTACCCCAGGTTCCATGTTATCTCCTTGAGCCCTTGAGACCCCCGTCTATGTTCTAACTGATAAGACTGCAGCTCAGAGAGGTCAAATATTCTGCCCAAAGTCAAACAGCTAGTTAATGATGGAGCTATACACTATGAAGTATTTGTCAAACACAGACCAGGGGCTGTCTGTTAACCCCTCTGACCTCAGGGCCTAGCACAGTACCTGCAACATAGTAGGGCATCTGGTCAAATATTATATAAAAAAGACTTACAACCTGTTTCAAGGCATCCCCTGAATCCTACATGCTGCCTGGCCATGGTCGCAGTGGGTTCCCTGAGCCCCCACTGTTCTTCCCAGTCCCAAGCCTGGAAAAGTGGACCAGGCCAGGGTCCAACACCCGCTGCCTCCAGTCGCAGTGCACAGACATTCTCAGCTCCACTTTAGATTTGAGGTATTCTGTTTATTCATCAATGCTTTCTTGGTTAGCACTGATTTGGTCAAGTTGGTTAGAACTCAACTTAAAACTGCCTTAAGGAATTTATTTATTGGTTTATAAACTGGAGAGGCCCTAAATATGACAGAGCCCAAGAGCTCAGCGTGGGTCAGGATGTTCCCTCCCACTGTGTGCTGGCCTCTTGTCTCCTACTGTAAAATGGGGAGCGGGGAGGGAAGAGGGGCCATGGCCTCGGCCCACTCTAGATTGACATCATCCCAGCTCACCCCCAGAGAAAGGGACAGCTTTGTCTCTGTGTGTCATGGATGGATTCCAGTGAACCCTACTTAGGTCATGTGTTCCAGTCAAAGACGAGTGCCATCCTTGCTATCCCACATGTGCAGATGGGGTATTGAGAGGCAGAGAGGGGAAGTGCATCCCTGCTGGCACTTCTTAAGAGGCTCCTGTCTGCAGAGAAAGAGGGCAGGACTGCCGTGCTGGAAACCACTGTGGCCGCCTCCCCTGCACAGAGCTTGGGGCCTGGGCCAGTGGTTGTGAGACCCCTCAGATAAGCTGCCTCCTCTCTCACCCATGGGTTCCTGCCAGTCCTCCACAGTGAATGTCCTGGTCAGTTAGGAAACCAGACAGTGGAACTTTGGACTGGGCCTATAGGGTTTCCCAACAGAGCTTCTGGTCTCTGGTCCCTCCAGGCTGGCAAGAGAGAGGTAGGAGAGGGGCTGAGTTCCAGCCCAGTTGTGCGACCTCAGGTGCATTATCCTCCCCAACAGACTGTGGTTTTCCCATCTAGGATTGTGCTAGATGATCTCTGAGCCCCTTCCCCTCAAAGTCTGGGGTTGTAAACTTTGTGTTGAAGATGATGTCCCCTGTACTGAACACACACACACACACACACACACACACACACACTATACAAAACACACTTTTCAGATGCCCTGTTGCGTTCATGGCTGGTGCTTCCCTACCATGAGGCAGGAGGTGAACTGGAACACAGCAGGGAACCAGGAGGCCGCGCTGGGGCTGTTTTCCCAGGCAAAGATGCCCAGGCTCCTTGTTTACCCATGGAACCCAGGAGACCTGCAGCAACCGCACCCTGAGCAGGGGGTGGAGGGCGGGTAGCGGGCAGCTGTGCCTGCCCCCCTCTGACTCATCCCATGGTGGGTTGGCTTGGCCCGCCCGGGCCCCAGGGAAGCTAGGGCTACAGGGGTGGGGCGACCCAAAGAGGACATAGGAGGGCCAGCAAGGAGCAGTGGGTCGCTTGAGGGCCCTCTGTGTGGCTCATGGCTGCCAACAGCTCTGTCCCTATGGGACCCCACACTCCTTCCCCCCATCAGAGTGGACCCCTCAGCTCTTCCAGTTCACAAGTGATTTTCTGCTGTCCTGAGCTCTCTGTAGAGGAAGAGTCAGCAAGATGTTTGTGGTGGTTTTAACGTCCAGCCTGGTCCAACCCACCTCTGAGTACGGGAACCAGCTGCTTCTCCAGGTGAAAGAGAACTTGGGAATATCCTGGGGTGATTGTACCAGTCTCAGGGTCTCAGGAGGTTAGGCTGCATCTGGTTCCCCGACCCCCGCAAGGGCAGACAGGTTTGACCTGAGGTGTCACAGGTCCTTGGGAGCCGTGGAAAGGCCTGTCCCTTAGGGCAGGGGGGAGGGGGGAAGGGGTGAAAGAGACAGGTGGTTTAATCACATACATGCACACGCCCACTCTCACCAGGCGTTCAGCAAGGCCTTACTCAGCCAGACCCTGTGCTGAGCTCTGGGGAGTCACAGTCTTGGCTCCCATGAAGTCCCTCAGGTGGCAGTGAGTTGAAACCTAACTCAAAGGGGCTCTGTTCTGTCATTCTCAAGCGGAAGGAGAGGCAACTTTACCAAAGGGAAGGGGGACAGACCAGAAGGTGGGAAAGGAGCCTGGATACACGAAGAGACACCTGATCTGGGCCTTGAAAGATAAGCAGAGGTTTTTCTCTGTGAGCAAGAGAGAAAAGCCATTGGCAGGAGCCAGCCAGATAGCAACTCGGAGTCAGCTGCCCTGCGGCCTGGTCTGACTCTTCAGACAGAGACAGTAACAGCCAAGGGACTCTTCCTGAGTTTACTCTTCCCAGACATATTTTTATCTGGGGTTTTTTGGGTTTTTTTGAGACATAATTTACGTAACACAAAAATTCACCCTTTTAAAAATATGAGATTCAGTAGCTCTTAGCATATTCACAAAGTTGTATAACCATGACTGCTGATTGATTCCCAAATAGTTTCCATTACACCAAAATGAACCCCATAGCCACTGGTAGTCCCTCCTCATCTCTCCTGACCCCCACCCCTTGACCACCACTAACCTCCTTTCTTCCTCTGTGGGTTTACCTATTTGGACATGTTGCAGACATAGAATCATACAATAATATGTGACTTTCATGACTGACTTTTTCCATGTCACGTATGTTTTCAAAGCTGTGTGTGTTATAGCATCAGTGCCTTGTTCCTTTTCGTGGCTGAATAATATTCTATTGTATGGCTAAACCACATCTTGTTTATCCACTCATCAGTTTGGGTTGTTGGGTCACTCAAGATGTGGCATATTTGGGTTATTATGGGTGTTGCTGATAGGAGCCTTCGTGTACAAGTTTGGGGATGACATGTGTTTTCTGTTCTCTGTCGTCTCTAGGAGTGGGAATCCTGGGTCATATGTTTAATTTTTTGAGGAGCTCTAGTTCCAAAGTGGCTGCACTATTTTACATTCTCCCCAGCAAACGTATGAGGGTTCCGTTTTCTCCACATCTTTGTCACCACTTGTGATTGTCCATCTTTTTGATTAGCCATCCTAGTGCATATAAAGAAGTATCTCACTCTGGTTTTCATCTTCATTTCCCTGATGACTTCCCAGGAACATTTGCATTAGTAGGAGGCAATATTTTTATTTACAGAAAAGACAGCATCATCAAGGAGAGCATGCTAGCCCTGCCAAGGCAGCAGAAGTCACTTTTCTCTAAAGAATCCGTTGTTCATTTGCTCATTACAAATGTTTGTAAGTATTTGTTAAGCACCTATTATGAGTCAGGCACTATTGCTAGGCATTGGGGTTTGGTGGTGCGCAGGACAGACATGGCCCCGAGTGGAAGAGCTGAGCTTTAAAGAGCTGGTGATTGCACAATGAGCAGTTATGTTAGAGTCGTACTACGAGTGCAAGTATATGAAGCATAGAGGACGAAGGAGGAGACTGAGCAGCCCCTCTGAGACACTGATATTCTGAAAGTTCTAGACAGGAGGGTACCTACCTTCTTCGAGGAGCTGAACTGAGCTGGTGTCATCTGAATATACTTGATCAAGAGGGAAAGGACATGAAGCAAGAGAGACAGCGATGAGTCCCTGATTCGACCTGGGCTGAGTTAAAGTTTATTCTGAGTACCACAGGAAGCCGTTGGAGCATTTTGATCATGAAAGTAATGATCCAATTTACGTATTTTAAAGACCACTTTGACAACTGCAGTGAAGGGAAGAGGGAAGCCAGAAAGGCTAGTGGGGAGACTCTTGTGGTCACCCAAGAAACAGGCAGCCTGCACTGGGGAGGACAGTGGTGACACCTGGGTGGAGCCTTATGAGGTGGAGAGACAGCCCTCCATGAAAGATGGTTGTGGGGAACAAAGGAAGAGGAGACATCAAAGATGTCCTCTAGGTCTTTGGTTTGTGCCATTCAGCCATTGAGATGGGCAAGGCTAGAGGAGCAATGACTTGGGCAGATGACTGTGAACTGAGTTTGACGTGGTTTGACATGCAGGGGTCAAGGGAGCAGCCAGACTCTCCAACTTACAGAGTCCATATGTCATCTTCTATCACAGAGAACACAACTTTGGTCCGGACAATGTCCTCTGGCCATTTGGGTGTAGCGTCTCTCTTCTTTCCTCACCCACCCCGCTGGACACTGTCTACAAACCTGACTTAGGCTCAGGCTAGTCACGTGTTTAGAGCTGAACTGGAAGTTAGTGAAGCCATGACAGGAGTCTTGGCGATGCTGAAGAAATCGCTCATCTTTGCTGCACTGGGTGATTCCTAAGGACCCCGCGCAGCAAGAGTTTGGTATTCATGGAAAGGAGTTAAATGAGTTGCCCGTGGAGCCCATGTGCGCTGGAGGAACAGGAACGCACGTCTTCGGTGTGGCCAGCTTCCCGGCATGGGCTCTGCCAGCAGCAGAATTGGGCTGCAGTGACTTAGGAAGGCCTTGCCCTCACAGAGGGTGACCTCGACGTACTTCTTCCTGAGGTGGAAAGACCTGTGGTCATTCCCCTGACACCTTCAGAGCAGTGGGGTTGCTCCCCATTGCCCTCCCTTTTTTGCCTTCCTTGGACCGCAGGTCATCTCCCTGATGACCCAGCTGGAGCCTCATCTTCCTTCAGGAGTTACCCTCTGCCTCCTAAGGCCTTGATGAGCAACAGACATGGATGTGGACAGGCCTGAGTGTGCTGCTGCAGTCCCTGCCACCATCCTCACTGCCGTCCTCGGTTCACTCAGTACACGAGGGAGCGCTCTCTGCCATCCATGACTGCAGAAGGGTCCCACTGGCCGGAGACTCTGGTTTCATGACAGGCCACAAGATGGCCCAGACCTGGGGTCTGCATCTTGTGTGCGTTTATCTGCTTATGTCAAGCCTGGTGCTGACACACACATGGACAAGGATTGGGTGGCTGTTGAGAATGCTCAATCAGGAGTCAGGAGCCCTGAGACCATGTCACAACACACACTGAGCCCCAGGACAGGCACTTCCCGCTCTCCTTCCTCTCCCCTTGTGACAGTGCACCCCGAGGGCGAGGGTGGAACAACCGCTGGGGTCCTCTCAGCAGTGAGATTTTATGGCTCCAAGGCAAGGTCACAGAGGCTGTTTCTCTCCTCTGTCTCTTTCTTAGTTCCCTGGGTCTCTCTGACCCAGAAGTCGGGCAGAGGCCAGCGGGAGGCATCCTCTTCCCTTCGACATGTGGGTCCCAGCTGGGCTTGGGGCTAAACAGCAGCAAGAGACCTCTCACCAGGGGTAGGGCCCCAGGATGCCCGGCCAGCAGCAGGCATGATGTGGAGAAGGTGGCGGGAGCTGGCCCTGCCCACCGGGTTTTATCAGTGAGCTCCTCAGACATACACAGAGGCCGGGCTGTGTATACACTCCCAGTCCCCACGCTCCATCTGTCTCCCCACATGTCTAAACACTCAGGGTGCCAAGTGCCTGCCCTCTCCTCCTCTCCCTCCCAATTACTGTGGGGGGCGGTAGAGACTGCGTGCTCCTGAGGAGACAGAACCAGCCAAGGTAGGAAAGGCCACGTGGTCAGGAGGCCCTTAGTTCCGCCCTCACCCTCCGGTGCACTGAAGGAGAGCCAGGGGCCCTTAGAGCCCCAGAGGCTGAGGGTAGGGGAAGCAAGAACTCGTTGCTGGCTGTCCAAGCTGGATACGCAGCCTCAGGGGTTCACCGACAGATGAACACTGGTGTTTGGGACAAGACTTTTCACTTGAAACCAGCTTTCTGGATGCCTGTCCCTGATGGGGGAGCAGACCTATTCTTGCTTTCATTTCTCAGAGGCATCTGACCCATCAGATAGGCACTCAGGGTAGTAGCCTTAAAGCCCAGTCTTACTCTCACCCTATTTCCATGTCACATACAAGCTGTCCCCCATTCTGTCTCCTTGCCAGCAGCCTGAAGCCCAGGATTTAGAGCCAGGGCTGTCTGAACCTCCCTCCAGAGGCAATAGCTGACCAGGGGGCTGTGGAGGAGGCACTGCCTGCTGAGGTTGGCCATGAAGAAGACCCTGGATGCTTATGGCAATGGGCATGGTGGTCTCTGAGCATCCCCGGGAGACTCCTGGGACAAAGTATGACAGATGGAAGCTAGGGCTCACCCCACATCTCCCTAGATTTTAGAAGTGACTACCCAAAAGGTGCCATTCCCTCAAAGCTCAGCTCTCTCTAGCCACCCTGATCTAGCCCAGCCCTTGGAGACGGGTGACACTGCCACCTCCCTGCAGCCCTGGGATCCCATACTAGACCTCGGTGTCTTGTCCACCTACTGTGACAACTCAGAAAGATGGGGCAGGCAGAGGTGAGTTGCATCAGGGGAGCAACTTCTGTGAGCTCTCACCCCCTCAAAAAAAGAACTCTTCCTGTCCTTTGGGGGTTTACCCTGATTGGGGTTAGGGTCCTGCTGGGCAGATGGGCAGAGTTCTCCCCCCAGACCTCCCTCCACAATCATCCCCACAGTCTCTGGAGCTGATTTCTGGAGCCCCGATATGGTCTCAGTAGGTCACTGGCACATGTCTCTCCTACCTCCAGTGAGCACCACTCTCTCATCCTGGTCGGGGCACGCCCGGAAGTGCAACGAGACAGCCAAGTCCTATTGTGTCAACGGCGGCGTCTGCTACTACATCGAGGGCATCAACCAGCTGTCCTGCAAGTAAGTGCACAGTGGAGGTGGGCGCGGGGCAGTCATAGGGGGACAGGCTGGGGCAAAAGTGGAGGGCTCTAGGAAAACTGGGCTTCAAGCCATGGCTGAGGGGTCCCCAAGGGGTATAGACAAGGAGGTTCACCCCCTTCCTAGGCTTTTCCTGGAATTCAGGAAGATGTAAGCTCTAATGGGCCCAAGGACTTCTGTGGGCCCCATTTCCCACCCCATCTCCCAATATCTGCCCTTTCACTGATACCCTTTAGGAAAATGGGGATACCAGTCTCTGCCCTGGGCACTGGGCCCTCTTCTCTTCTCTTCTCTTCTCTTCTCCTCTCCTCTCCTCTCCTCTCCTCTCCTCTCCTCTCCTCTCCTC